>PVJL010001927.1:0-226031 GCA_004026885.1 Lyroderma lyra
TAACTTACTCTTTGCCTGCCCTTACGGAGTCTTATTTTGTACATGCACAACTTAGAATTCAGCTAAAGACTCAAGGGAACCACTGTATAGGTAATTGAAGCTTCTCTGTGTAGCTCCGTCCTCTGTGGTAGTCTGCAGCTAACTCGCCTACCTCCCTGAGCCCTGATCTGTGTTCAACAAGACTGCCATGTTCTTGGGTTCCCTTCCCTGTACTCTGGTCCAGAAGGTACAGGAAGCCATGGCTATTGTAGGGCTCACCTCATTTGTCTTCCTTCTTTTAGGGATCATAGTCTTGCTCTACTTGTTGTCCAGTATTTGAAAACAGGTTATATATTTTTGTCCAATATTTTGCTTATGATTGGAAGAGCTAGTTTGGTATTATTTATTTCACCATAGATAGAAGCAGGTCAGACCATCAGTTTTAACTGTTAATTTTTCTGACAGCATTTTAGAAGACTGATAGTTATTTTGTTTTTGTTAGAAATTATTTTTATAATTGATAATTGAGTGAAGATTTAAAATTTAAAAGACCCAAAAGAGGATGCAGTGCAAAGTTTGCCTCTCACATGTGTTCCGCACTCACTCAGTTCCTCTCATTAAGAGGCAACCAGTATTATACAAACATCTCTTTAAGCCTGCATAATAATCTGTTTTAAGGATTTGCCATATTTATTTATCTAATTCCCTGTAATGGGCACTATAGGGAAATTGTGCTGTTATGTATGAATACGTATGTGATTCCACTATCTTAAATGTAGCATTTCCTTGTCAGCAAGCATGTATCTCACTTTTATAATTTGCACAGAGTGACAAAACTGGATTTTCAAATGGTAAGCTCCAAAAAGTCTCTTTTAACATTGTTATCTGGGGTTTATTCCAAATAACATTTATACACTAAACTGTACAATTATGTCAGATTTTAATCATGATTTGAGTGTATATCTCACAATCTGTTTTTACTTTTTTAGGCCATAATGCAACAGGGAGATACAGCTATAAAACCCATCCTCCAGGTCGTTGTAAGTACCTACATATATTTTACATCAAGCAGTTTTAAAATTTATATGTAATTATAAATTACATTTGATGAAGGACATAAAGATTTGTTCACTTTGGGAGTTCCCTGATGGTGTAGTGGCTTAAGGCTTCGACGCTGGCGCTATCAGCACTGCGGCCTGGGTTCGATTCCCAGTCAGGGAGCTACCCACATACCAAAAAGCAAAAAAAAGAAAAAGATTTGTTCACTTTAGGAATCTCTACATTAGCACCAAAAATAGGCCAGTCCATGCTATAACCCTGAGAAAGGAACTGGACTTTAAAAAAATATATTAGGTTAGCCAGAGATAGACCTTTGGAGGTTCAAATTTGAGGCTTTGTTTCCTTTTTGTTCCAGTTAATGGATACAGGGTACAGTAGTGCTACACATTGTTAAAATGCTTCCTTATCTTTCTACCCTGAGATTTATCTGCTCAAATCTCCCTTACCAATGGCCTCCAGAGAAATCTACCTAAATAAACTTGTCTACTTAAAATTCTTCATTAACTCTATCATTTAAGAGGTTCTCAAATTTAGGTGGGAATTTAAAAAATCAACAAAAGCAGAATCACAGATCATACCTGCAGATTCTGAGTCAGTAGACCTGATGGTCTCCCTATTTCTCTCAAACTAGCTTCCAGTCATCTTAAGGCTTATTTCATCTTAAGGGTCTGTTTACATATTTCATTTAATGCTTCCTCTGCTTTCCTTCATGTTAGGATAAATGTCTCAGCTCAATCCCCACACCATTATATGCACACTTCTCTTGGGTCTGCCTCCATCTCTACCCTAATTGGAAGCCACTTCAGGGCAAGAACTTTTTTTTTTTTTTTTTAATTTTGTATTTTTAGCATGTTTCCTACACAGTACCTTGCATATGTTAGGTATCTTATTTGTGTGTGTGTGTGTGTGTGTGTGTGTATGAATTGATTTTCAACCAAATTCAAGTTAGGGAAGAGAGAACACAAAAGTTATTGGCAACTCATTTTGTTCTCATACATATATATACATATATTTTTTATTTATTTATTTATTTTTTAAATGTGGGTAGTTCCCGGGCTGGGAATTGAACCCAGGCCACAGCGTTGATAACGCCAAAGCCTAGCCACTACACCACCAGGGAACTCCATGTTCTCTTCTGTATTGTGTTTCATAATGTTAATGGAGAAAGGTTGGTGGAAGAATCATCAAATCTAATTTTCTTTTACTTGGATGTAGGTGTCAAGAAAATGGGCAAGTAGTTCAGTTTGTATTGAACTAATGGCAAGTGCATTCTCCTGCCACTTAAGGGTTACTTATTCCTGGGCATTGGGCAGACAACCTGGCTAATGAATCAAGTTTTCTGTTCTAGAATATTCGTCCTATTACTACAGGGAATAGTCCACCCCGTTATCGACTACTTATGAGTGATGGGTTGAACACTCTATCCTGTAAGTATGATGTATAAATCTGTAATAACAATTTGTATTGAAATAGTAAAAGCACACCCAACACTTTGATGGCAATAATTTGGGGGCATTTCAGAAGTCTGCATTTGCTTGACTATGCAGTTCATTCAGATAGAAGTGCAGCTCACAGAGAGCATTCTAACAATAAATGAGATCCAGTGGAAGGCTGCCACTTGGCTTAATTAATTTTCTCTAACTGGTGCTCTGTGTTTTCCTTGATTAATTTCCTTCAGGATAATACTGACATTTAGTGAATGTGACAGGTTAGCTGTCCTGTGTTTGCCTTTATGGGGTTTTATTTCTGTGTTGGAAGCTTTACAGGGGAGAAAGGAGAGAATAACAGAATATATACTTGCTATCTCTAATCACATTGTCAAGGACCTAGAAAAGATTTTTTAGTCTTTGTCATGAAATCTGAATGACAGAAAAAATGGTTTTGGGCACTTTAAGAAACACAAACATTTCAAAGTGGCAACAGATGTTTAATGCACAGCAGGTTATACTGTTTTTCAGTATACAGAGTCTGAATACTTTTAACTTCAGAATTTAAGGCATTATTTTTCTTTGGTAGTACAGGCGTGATCAGCTTTTAGATTGTCAGGACTAAAATGTTTTGGAGACTAAAATAATCTCTGTTTTTCAGCTTTCATGTTGGCAACACAGTTAAACACTCTTGTTGAAGACGAACAATTGTCTAGCAACTGTATTTGCCAGATTAACCGATTTATTGTTAACACACTGAAAGATGGAAGGTAGGTGGTGTGTTTTTTTGTTTATTTGTTTGTGTTGTAGAATGGGAACTACTTTTAGAACAGTACATTGGATGCCAAAATTCAATTAGGAATGCACAAGGCAATGTTTTGAATTTTCAGCTAAGAATTTACAGTGATTGAATTCTTAGCTCAGGTGACTAAAATAATGGCACCAAAGGGATAGAAATGAGGAAGCAAATGGGAAATTTTAGAGCATATAAAGCAGAATGCAGAACTCTTATTTCTGATCTCTTCAGAAGTAGTATTTTTAGGATTATCTCAAAGTATCTTAATAAAAAGGGGTCACTTATTAGAGCCAAAAAAAGATATAATTAATATGTAATGCTGCCCCTTTCTTACAAATTTGAATCTTTCATAGTAAATACTTTATCCAGCTAGTATAGAGAATGTTTGTTTCCCATATCTTTATTCTTCTTTCATCTTTTATGTTTTTAATTTTAAATGTCTTTTATAAAGAGTATAAGTTTTAAAATTCAATTTGATATTTAATTAGTAAGTTTATTCTGCTTAATTTATTATTGATATTTTTTTCCCCCCTAAATTTTGTGTTTTTATTGTGTTCTTGCTTTACTTTTTTCTCTTTTCCTGCCTTGGATTGATTGATTTTCTTAATTTTCTTTTTTCTTCTACTGGTTTGCAAGTTACACATTCTATTTATGTTTTCTCTGTGGTTGCTCTTACATTTAAAAAAATCCATATTTGAATTAACGCGTATGCTAAAATACATCAGTATTTTTACCATCCTCCCAAATAAAACGAAGGTCTTAAAAATGATCTATGTTCAGGGTTTTAATTCAACTTTGTTTTTAGTCCTTCTAATTAGTATAGTCTCTGAAATAGTCAGTGGTTATTTAGATTTACCCATAGTTTATTAGCTTACCTTTGCCTCTTTTATCATACTCCTTCCTTTTTAATTCGGTTTCCATTTTCCTGAAGAACATCTTTTCGCAGCTCATCTAGGGAGAGTTTGCAAATGGTAAAAATCCCTATCATCCAAAAATGTCTGTATTTGACACTCAGTAAAATAGTTTAACTGGCTATGGAATTGTAGGTTAACAGTTACTTATTTCTCTAGTAATCATGTAGTGGTATCTTCACCCGGATAGAATTTTGTGTTCTTGCCATCATGTTTTGTAGACAACTTTTATTATACAAGTAATATATACATAAGTTATAAAACTTACATAAACATAAAAAGAAATAACTATCATTAACATTTTGTTGTCTAGCCTTCCAGATATTTTCTATGAATATGAATAGTTATGAATACGTTTTTTTGAAAATGTCATAATATATATGGTTTTATAATACCTTTTTTAACTTTATAGTAATCATTTTACATGTCCCTAGATGTACCTCCGTTATATATTACTTAGTATGCCATTGTATGAATTTACCATAATTTAGTTAACATTTAAATTTTATACAGCATTTCATTATTAAAAAATTTTTACAGTGTTTCTTTGATTTATCTGTAGCTGTCTTTTTATGTGTGTTCAATATTTTTGGAAAGTATGATTATTTTAATAAAAATGAAACATAGTATAATATATTCAAACAATAAAAAAATACAAAGAAGGAAAAACTTGTCTAAAATTCATATAACCCAGAAATAACCATATTATCATTTAGTGAGCATCATTCCAGATATCCATGCATATTTATCAGTGTTTGGTGGATAAGTAGAAATAATTTTGCGAGTAGAGTAACAATATAAATATAGTCATGCACCACATAGTGATATTTCAGTCAATAATGAGCACATACATGATAGTGGTCCCATAAGATTATAATGGAGCTGAAAAATTCTTCTTGCCTAGTGACATTGTAGCCATTGCAACATTATAATACAACATATTACTCACCTGTTTGTGGTGATGCTTGTGTAAACAAATCTATGCTGCCAGTTCTATAAATGCATAGCACATACAATTATGTACAGTACATAATACTTGTTAATAAATTACTGTTACTGGTTTATTACATTCTTTTTGGGGTGGGGGGGTAGTTCCCTGGCTGGGAACTGAACCCAGGCCCCGCAGCATTGAGAGCACCAAAGCCTAGCCACTATACCACCATAGAACCCACTCTTATACTTTTTAATCATCATTTTAGAGTGTACTCTTTTCACTTACAATAAAAAGGTTTGCTATAAGACAATATGCTGTATTATACCAGTACCAGCTTCATACATCTCGTGTTTAATGTCATCTCTTGATTACATCATTTTCTCTCATGCTTGACTTGTGTTGTTTTATTCACCATAGCTGCTAAGTATACAAAATCCACTGCTAATGTTGCCAGTTAAGAGGCCACACTGAGTGAATGACCTGGAAATAAAATGAAATGATTAAGGACTATGAAGATGGAAAATCAGTGATGGTTATTGCTCACCAATCAGACATGTCCCATGATGTTGAAGAATAAGAACAGGTGATAGGAGTTGTTAAAGAATCTGCTTCACTGAAGGCAGTGAGACTAACGAAAATTCAGGAAGGGCCTGTATCACACATCGAGAAACTTCTAATGACCTGGTTTGAAGACCAGACACAGAAGTGTATCCCTTCTCAGGACCATGCAAAAAGTTTGTGATGTTGAAAGTAAAGGCTGGGCATGACTGCAATGTCGAATTCACTGCTAGCTCTGGGTGGTTTAAACAATTCAAGAATCACTATTAATTACATAATGTGAAATTGAGTGGTGTCTGCAAGTCTGCTGATGTGAAAGCAACTGAAGAATTTTTGGAAACTCTAGATAAGCTGATTGTGGGGGGAAATTACTTGACAGAACACATATTCAGTATGGATGAAACTTACTTAACTCTGGCAGTGTATGCCTGAAAGGACTTCTGTCCATAAGGAGGCCAGTCAATACCAGCTAGGTTTCAAGGATTTTAAAGACAGGGTAATAGTCTTGCTTGTGGGTAGTGTTGCAGGCTACAAATGGAAACCCTTTGTGATCTGGCACAGTGAGAACACCAGGGCCTTCAAGCATATCAGTAAATACACACTGTGAGTGTTCTATGGAAACAATAAGAAGTCATGAAAACCCCGGTCCTCTTCCTAAATTCCTTCATGAATAGCTATGCCAGTAAAATCGAGAACTGTTGTTTGGAGAATAATATACATTTTAAGATTTTGCTTATTGTTAATAATGCTCCTGAACATCCTCCTTTCATTGGTGGTCTTTTCTTTTCTTTTCAAATTTATTGGGATGACATTGATTAGTAAAAATTACATAGATCCCAGGTATACAGTTCTACATTACATCTTCTATGTGTTGTGTTATGTGTTCATCACCCAGAGTCAATTCTCTTTCCATCACTATATTTTTGTGTCCCTGTCCCTTCTCTCCCATCCACCTCCCCCCTTACCCCCAGGTAACTACTGAATTATTGACTGTGTCCATGAGTTTTGTTTCTTTGTTGCTTTCAATTTTACGTTAACAATCAAACTAAATTTCTCCATCCCTTTCCCTTATTTTACCCACTCTCCCATCCCTCCTTCCATCTTAAAGAAGTCCCTCTAACATTCTTTTTAGTACTGGTTTGGTAATGTTGAACTCATAGCTTTTTCTTATCTGAGAAGCTCTTTATCTGTCCTTCAATTTTGAATGCTAGCCTTGCTGGATACATTATTCTTGGTTGTGGATCCTCGGTTTTCATCACATTGAATATTTTTTGCCAATCCTTTCTGGCCTGTAAAGTTTCTGGTGAGAACTCAGGTGAGAGTCGAATGGATGTCCTCTTATAAGTTACTACTTGCATTTCTCTTGCTGTTTTTAGAATTTTCTCTTTTTCTTAAACTTTTGCCATTTTAATTATGCTGTGTCTCAGTGTGTTCCTGTTTGGGATCATCTTGTTTGGGATTCTCTGTGCATCCTGGATTTGTATGTCTATTTCCTTTACCAGGCTAGGAGAATTTTCAGTCATTATTTCTTCAAATAATTTCTTGATCCCTTGCTTATCTTTTGTCCCTTGCGGCAGCCCTATTATACTGATTTTTTTTTTTTATGTTTGCTATAATTCCAAAGGAATCTCAATCCATCTTTTTTTTTTTAAATAATTTTTTAATTGATCTGGTTGAGTGTTTGCTGCTAGCTTTTCCCACAAATCACTGCTTTGTACTTCTATTTTATCTATTTTAGTAACTTTTATTCCATTCTTCATTCCAGTTAATGTAGTCATTCTCTCTCTCTGGTCCTTTATAACGGTTTGTAAGTCGTCTTTGATGCTTGCTGTCTCTGTTGAAATTATCATTCAGTTCCTTAAGCATTTTTATAATTGTTGCTTTGAGCTCTGTTTCTGATGGGTTATCTGTCCCCATCTCTTTAATTTGAGCTCCCCTTATCTGGTTTCTCATTTTGAGAGAAATGCTGCTGCAGGTTTTTGGTGTTTGCTGCTAACACTGGGTAGGCAGAGATCTGTGGGGGAGGAGTGTTTGCGGCTTTGTTTTCTTCCTGTGGATTCAGGGGTGTTGCAGGGAGTTTGGGTGTGATTGCACTTTTCTGTTCTCAGCTTGCCCCGTGCACAGACTCTGCCCTGAGCGTTGGGGTCAGCTGTCCTTTTTGCTGATCTTCATTTGTGCTGGTAGTGGGCTGAGAAATGCACGCATGCAGCCCCTCTCGCCTTCTCCTTCCTGTCTGGAGTGCTCATGATGTGTGTCCTCACCGCCCAGTCACTCCCCCTCCTCTGGGAACTGGAGTGAAGTCCCGCTGCTGTGTTTTGTGGACCAGTCTGCACCTCCTGGGGCAAAGTGAGGTGATTGCAGTATCTCATGCCCCGCCTCTTGGCCTCCTTTCCTCTGTCCCATGTACCAAATGAGGTCTGGAGCACTCTCTTGCCGCTTTCTTTCTCCTCCCTCCCCCAGCAGTAGAGTTATAAATGGGGACCCACATGTGACTGTGTCCCTGCTCTTTCCCTTTTATTCCTCCTTTATTTAACCTTCTGCCTGCCTTCAGTTACCTTAATGCAATGACTGGGTTTCTAAGCTGTGATTGTGCATTGTGTAGAGGGTCCTTGATTGAGGTATAGGTGTTTTGTTAGTCGTAACCTCCAGAAGAGTTTTTCAAGGATCCCTCTCATGCTGCCATTTTGTTGCCTCTCATTGGTAGTCTTTATCTCAATATCAAAGTGGTGTTTCTCCTACCAAATTACACCTCTTTAATCCATCCAATGGATCAAGGAGTTACAGCAGCTTTTAAGGCCTACTACCTGCAGAAGACCTTTGCTCAGGCTATTGCTACAACTGATGAAGACACAGAAAACATGGATGCAGTTCTTACGGCAGTCTTACGGCAGCATCAAGAAGCTTGCTTGGGCTTGGGGAGATGTCACCAAGGAGTATATGAATGGCATTTAGAAGAAGACACTCAAGAGGTTTGTTCATGACTTCAGAGGATTTGCCAAGGATGAGAAGGTTGCAAAAACCAACAGGGCTATGGTTGAGATGACAAGCAACTTTAACCTGGGTGTGGATAAGGATGATATTGAGGAGCTCCTAAAGGTAATTGCTGAGGAATTGACTAATGAGTTGTTGGAACTGGAACAGGATCACATAGCTGAAAAAGAGGTAAGGGAAAGGAAACTGCAGGAGAAGAAAACCCCCAAGAAAATTCACAGTGAAAGCTTTTGCAGATCTCAACAAGCTCTTTAAAAAGTTGGAAAACATGAACCCCAACACCAAAAGATTTCCATTAATAGAGAGGAATGTTCATGATGCCTTATCTGCTTATAAGAAAATCTGTGATGAAGAAAAGAAACAAACCAAGCAAACCACCATGGGCATATTTCTGAAAAGAGTGATACTTCCTCAAGAAGAGCCTCAGGCAGGTCCTCCAGAAGATATTCAGAAGAAGATATTGTTACCCTGGGAGATGACAGCTCCATGCATGTCATTGCCCCTGAAGACCTTCCATGAGGACAAAATGGAAGTGGAAGACAGTGATATTGATGATCCTAAGCCTGTAGGGCTAGGTCAGTGGTTCCTAACCTTTTTTTCACTTGTGTACCCCTTTTAAACGCATTTCTATAAATTGTACACCTTGTTTTTAAAACATGTTTATCAATACTGACACTTTTATTCAGTGCCTATCTTAATATAAAATAGTGGAAATGAGGTCATAAGTTAGGAAAGAAAAATTACTGCACTAAAAAGTACAAACCTCAGATTTAATTTTATGATATTCCTAACAGTTAAATATTGATAATGATGATCCAGTATTTAAACAGTAAACAAAAAGACTACTTGAAAAGGATCATAATTAAAGACAACGCACTTACTTTTACTCAGTCAATTAAACTGATCAAACAGTCTGGCTATGAATGTATTTATATATTTGAGGAAGTTCTGGAAACAGCGCAAATGGATTGTTCTGAAACTTTGTAATACTGATAGAAGAATGGTTTGGGGGAAGGGTTCATGGCCACTCCCTCACCAATCATCTTTCACTAATGTGATCTGATTTTGAAGTGTCTCCATCAATGGTGATTCAAGTTTAACATTGTTCCATAATGAACATTTTGCATTTTTTACCATTACTGATTATTTTTTGCATCTCTTCAGTGGCCCAGCATGTACCCCAGAGGATACATGTACCACCACTTGGGAACCAGTGACCTAGGCTAATGTGTGTGTGTTTGTGTCTTAGTTTTTTAACAAAAAAGTTTAAAAGTAAATATTAAAAAATTTTAAGGTAGAAAAAAGCTTATAGAATAAGGATATAAAGAAAGAAATACAGAGAATTGATTCTAATAAATATATAGAGTGTTTATAAAAAGTCTCTAGTAGTAGTGTACATAATGTCCTAGACCTTCACAGTCCCTCACCACTCACTAACTCAACCAGAGCAGCTTCTAGTCCTGTAAGCTCCATTCATGGTATTCATAGTAAGTGCCCTCTGCAGGTGTACCATTTTTTATCTTTTATACTGTACTTTTTCTATGTTTAGATACACAAGTACTTACCATAGTGTTATAGTTGTCTGCAGTATTCAGAACAGTAACATGCTATACAGGTGTGTAGCCTAGGAGCAATAGGCTGTACCACATACCCTAGGTGTGTAGGAGGCTGTACCATCTAGGTTTGTGTAAGTCCCCTCTATGATATTGGCACAACAAAACCACCTAACAATGCATTTTTCAGAATATACCTCATTGATAAGTGACACACAACTGTACTATTCTTGTTCTTTTCCTTCCCAATTATTTGGATAATTCAGTCCAAAAGCCATTAGATGGGGCCAAGCAAGGTAGATACCTGCAGGAGAAGGGTGTTAGTGGTGTCCTGGGACTAGGTGTCAGAGCCCAGACAAGGTGAGAAAAGTGTCTTCATGGGCTGGCACAGTGTATTGGGGCACAAGCAGGTAAGGCGATCACACAGGGAAGAGGATAGCTGCATCCCAGTATGGGTTGTCAGAGCCTGAGTGAAGCGAGAGTCTGAGTGGCTGTTGGGTCCTGAACAAGTGAAGAGGGCATCTGTAGGTGTAGGAGTGGAGGGACAGCAACAGGTTGTGGGAGACTGAGGTGAGGTGAGGAGGGAGTCCAGGCAGGATAAAGAAGGTATCTGTTCAGGGAGCGATGACAGCCCAGCACGAGATGTTAGAAGTAGGGGAGAGGAAGGTGCTTGTTTGTATTTGGGTGGTGGTGGCCTGCAGCTAGGTATTGGAACGTAAGCATTGTAAGGAAGGTGTCTATGTGTGTGAGGGTGGGGTGATGAGATTGGTTACATATGGAGAATTGATTCTATTAAATACATATATTGAGGATGGTGGGAGCCAGTCAAGGGAGAAATCTGTGCTGTTGGATTAGAATTGAAGGTATCATAGTGAACTCAAGGTTTTCAACAGGTAGGTAGGTAAAGAGATACAGAAATAAATCTATAAGTATGTGTGTGTAGTGTGTGTGCCCTAGATCTGTCTACTGAGAGGGCTTTGGAACAGCAACACCCCATAGTTGAGAGCCCACTTAGCACCCAGATCTCGGTTTCTGACATGTCTGTTTTATATTAAAAGGGACCAGAGCTCCTTGGAGGATGGCTTATTACAGGCTTAGAAATTACAAGATGAGCCTGGAATATCTTAGTATGCCATAAAGTAAGGAAGTGCTCAGTGGAGGATGGCGCCACGACAAAAGGACAGAGAAACTGGCTTGCACTTGCCAAATCTAGGACAATTTAAAAATCAAAATTAGTAACGGATTGCAACCTGTTGAATCAAATAGGAATTCATAAGTCCATGCTGAATACATGAATACATGAGGGAAACAAAACTTTTCTTACAGTAGAATACCTACATTATAACAAATGTAGAAGGAATGATGGAATTAGAATGTCACCATTTGGAAACCATCATAGCATTAAGTCATGCAGGAATCATCAGTAAGGGCTGTATAAGCTTCCTGTGGCTGCTGTGACAAATCACCACGAAAATGGGCTTACAACAACAAATTTATTCCCTGGAGGTCAGAAGTTGAAAGCAGTTTAACTAGGCTGACACCACAGTGTTGTCAGGGCTGTGCTCCCTCTGGGAGCTCTATGGGAGAATCCATTCTTCGTCTCTTTCAGCCTCTGGTGGTTGCTCACATTCCTTGGCTTATGGCTGCATCACTCCAGTCTCAGCTTCCTTGGTCGCATTGCCTCTTCCTCTTCTGTCAGGTCTGCTTCTGCCTCCCTCTCATGAAGATACATGTGATTCTCATAGGGTACACTGGGTGATCAAAGATAATCTTGCCATTTCTATCCTTCATCACATTTTGCAGAGTTCCATATAAGGTAACATTCGCAAATTCCAGGGACTAGCAGGTGGCTGTCTTTTGGGTGCTCATTCAGCCTACCGTAGTGACTAATTTTCACCCATGCTAAACCAGTGGATGAAAGTTTGATGAGAGGCAGGCAGGTTATATGTAGGGTTACAGCACCTCCCTGCAACATAACTATGAATTGTAAAAGGAAAAGAGGCAAATTTACAATGGGGAAACCTGGCAAGGCAGCACCCTATTCCAATAATTAACCTTAACATTACCAGTAACAAGACAAGTAGGAATCTTACTGCCTCATAGGATGCAATGAGAAGAACCCAGCATCACTATTATATTATTGCCAAAGATGTGTAATCTGTATTCCATCGTGAGAAAGCCTCAGGTGAGTTGAGGAACATGCTATAAAATAACTGGCCTTTGATCTTCAAAATCTCAAGCATAAAAATAAAGACTGAGAAACCATTCTAGATTGAAATAGTCTAAAGAGATATGATGATTAAATATGTAACAAGTGATCCTGGACTGGATCTTTTTGTTACTGAGGACATCATTGAGACAGCTGATGAAATATGAAGGGCTTCTGTGGATTAGAAGGTAGAATTCTTTATGCTTCAAGTTCAATAAGTTAACCAATTTATGTCTCGGTGTCAGTTGTTCTTACCTTTCTTCCTGGTTTGTGTTAATGCCTTTTCAATCTGCAGATTTTTTATTTCTTGATGAAATTTTGTTATTCCTTAATGTTTTTTATTCCTTTTGAGTTCAGTTTTTATGTTGTGGATAACTTTGTTGTCTGTATATGTTTTCAGTTTGCTTTAGTCTTTTTTTTCTATTGTATGCATTGGATAACCTCTAGATTTCCCAACATAATAGTTCAGTTTTTACCTTTTTCTGTTCTGTTCCTTGATATTTATAATTTAAGTATTAAATGTATATAATGGTATTACTTTCTTTCTGAGTTTTTTCCTTAACATTTTTAGCTCCCCTTTTCCCCAATCTCTTGTTTTATCTTAACTTTTTTACTTAATTTATTGACTTAGTCTTATTTATTTTACAAACCACTCTTGGGAAGCATTATTCTGTTTCTTGGCTTATGTTCTAGACTGGAATCTTTCATTGTCTCTGCCTCCTCTGTTCCTTTAATTTTATATATTGTGGTATGCTGCATTGTTGCTGTGTCATTTCTTTTTATCTTGTTCATGCTTAATGGTTGAAGTTCTGTCCAGACTTCATATTTGCTGCATGTGGTCTAGGCTAGGTACATCTTGCCAATCTTCCTGCTTGAGACCTGTTACCTTCCACTCCAGGCTACCCTTGAGTGTGCTTTCTATCCATTTCTCTGTCCACTAGGGCATGGTTGTTGCAGAGTGTGGAGAGCTGTTCTGGGATTGGGTATAAAACCTCAGGCTTCATTCTCTGCAGTCAGGGATAGAATTCAATTCCCATAGGCTTTGCCTTATTCTACCACCTCAGCATGGTGGCATGCATGCCTTAGAGTCTTTCCTATCTCTGCTGGGAACCTATGTGCATACATCCTGGTTTATTTATTCCTTATCTTTTTTTCTGGCGGGGAGCGGGGGAGTAGTTCCCTGGCTGGGAATCGAACCCAGGCTGTGGCATTGAGAGCGCCGAAGCCTAGCCACTATACCACCAGGGAACCCCTATTCCTTATCTTTTTGATGGTCGTTTACATTTATTCCAGGCAGAGCTTCAGCAGTCATCCTTGCACATTACTTGCTAATGCTATTCTTTATGAGTAGATTACTAGAATTAGTATTGTGGGGCTGAAGAACATTATAGAAAGAGTATTCTAATTAACATACTCATGACCATTATGTATGAGTGCCTATATCTGAGTAGGCAAATCTGTAGACATAGAAATTAGATTAGTGGTTCCCAGGGGCTAAGAATGAAGATAAACTGCCATTATGCACAGGGTTTCTTTTCAGGGTGATAAAAATATTCTGAAGGTAGGTAGTCCTGATGCTTGTACGATTCTGAATATACTAAAAACCACTGAATTATACTTTTAAGGGATGAATTTTATGGTATATGAATCATATATTAAAAACTTATTGAGAAAAAAGAATACCTGTTTCCCTGTGACCTTGTCAACATACCAGGTATTATTAGTTTTAAAAATAATTGCTAATCATCATTTTTTAAATTAAAATTTTCCTATTAATGAGATCAAGTATCTTTTCATATATTTTTTATTCTTTGTAGGTCCTCTCTGAAAAGCTTTTTATTACATACTTCGTCTCTGTTTTTTATTTTTGTTTCTCCTGTGTGTGGGGGAGCTCCTTTTAAATTTGGGATACTGGTTAACTCTTTGTTAGCTGTTTCAGATATTTTATCCCACTTTATCATAGCCTGTTTATAGTATCTTGTGTATGGAATTAAATAATTTTTAAAATTTAATAATATTTTCCCACTTTTTTTCTTTATTTATGACTTCTGAATTTTATATCTTGGGAAACTTCCTGACCTGGTTATAAAAATAACTTTTAGTTCTTCGAACACTTAAGTCCAAACCATACCTGAGACTTATTTTTGCATAGGATTGATGGAAGAATTTAGCTTAATTTTTCCCAAATGGAGAGCCCATATCATGGAGGGCCTATTGGCCCCAGTAAAGAGCTTAGGGTTTATTCTGAGTGTGATGGGAAGCCATGGGGTTTTGAGCAGGGGAGTAGTGGTATGCTCTGATTTAAGTTTTAAAAGGTTTCCAAAAGATTATTCTGATAGCTATGTGGAAAATTGATGGTTGGTGACAAAACTAGATATAAAGAGACTGATATTCTGCATATCTAATTTATTCTGAGTTTGCCATCTTTTCTATTGATCTGTTTGTTCCTCTGTCAGTGCTATAAAGGTTTTTTTGTTTACCCCCACCCTTTTTTTTTTTTAATAATAGCTTTATTGAGATACAGTTCACATACCATACAACTCATCTGTTTAAAGTGTAAAATGGTTTTTAGTATACTCTGTTATATAACCATGACCACAATTAATTTTAGGCTATTTTATCCCCCCTAAATAAACCCTGAACCTTTTAGCTATCATCCCCAAACTCTCCATCCTCTCTAGCCCTCAACAACTTCTAATCTACTTTCTGTCTCTCTAGATTTGTTTATTCTGGACATTTCATATAAATGAAATTGTATAATATGTGGTCTCCTGTGACTGGCCGCTGCTCACTTAAACATTTTTTCAAGGTTTGTTCATATTGTAACGTGTCAGTACTTCATTCCTTTTTGTGGCCAAATAATATTCCATTGTATGGATATACTATATTTTGTTTATCCATTTGTGGGGTTTTTTATTTTTTATTTATTTATTTTTTATGTGGGTAGCTCCCTGGCTGGGAATCAAACCCAGGCCGCAGCGTTGACAGCACTGAAGCCTTAAGCCACTACACCACCAGGGAACTCCCTATCCATTTGTTCAGACATTGTGTTCTTTCTGCCTTTTTGCGGTCATGCATAATGTTACGGACATTGTATACAAGTTTTTATGTGGATGTGTTTTCATTTCTTTTATATATGTCTTATCTAGCAGTAGAATTGTGTCAAGTGGTAACTATGGTTAAATTCTTGAGAAACTACGAGACTGTTTACCAAAGTGGCACCACTTTACATTCCCACTAGCAGTGTATGTGGGTTTTAGTTTCTCCTGTCCTCAACAACACATAATTTCACTTGCCATGGTGTTTTCATTTAAATTATTGTCGGTAGAATATTTTAGTAACTTAATAGGTGATGTTTTCCTTTACTTTTCCCTTCAGATTTTCTTGGCAGTTCTTCTATGCTTGTACTTTATATGAATTCTAAAGTTATGTAGTGAACTTCATAAAAGACAATAGTCTTGTTGGAATGCAAAGAATTGCATTAAATTTATGTAGCATTTGATAGTCTTTTTTTTTCAAAGTAATTTCTTTTTTCTTTTCTTTTCTTTTTTTTTTTTTGCCATTTATAATTTGTTTTGTTTTGTTTTTTTTATTTTTTTATTTTTGGTAGTATGTGGGTAGTTCCCTGGCTGGGAATCGAACCCAGGCCACAGCATTGAGAGCACCAGCACTGAAGCCTTAAGCCACTACACCACCAGGGAACTCCCTTGATAGTCTTTTCATTCAAGGATATGATATGTGAATACTAGTATGTCCCATCATCCAGCTTCAAATTATCACCTGATATCTCTTTCACATTTACTCTCCTCTCTAATCGTGAGGCAATTATTTTATTCATAAATATCTTAGTATATGTCTTTGAAAGATAGAACTGTTTTTTTAAAAAATCTCATTTTACACCTAAAATATCAAATATATTGTCAGTGGTCAGTTTCCAATTATTTGTCTGTATGTAAATTATCTGAATCAGGATTTAAAATAAAGTTCACACACACTACAGTAGGTTGATGGTTCATTTTAGTCTCTCTGAATCTGTAGGTTCCTCCTCCATAACTTTTGTTTCCTTACTGTTTATTTGTCGAAGAAACCAGGTCATTTGTTCTTTATCCTCATGCAGTTTCCCACTGTCTAGATTGTTGCTGATTGTATCTTTATAAAGCCATAATGTGTCCTTGTTACCTGTGTTTTCTATAAGTTGGGATTGGTGTATTCTTTTGATATGCTGCTGGATTCATCTTGCTTATATTTAGGACATGTATATTACAAGATAAAACTAGGTTTTTTTAAATGTGTTCTCTCTTAGGTTTTGGTATTAGGATAATGCTAAATGATTGATAAGCGTTTCATTTTTCTGTGTTCTGGAGTAATTTGGACAATTTTGGGAGGTAGTTAAATATCCACCACTAAATATATACAAGGGCTGTCCAGAAAGTATCCAGCCATGTAATATGAAAAATGGAGACATTTATGGCTGGGTTTTTTTCCAGACAGTCCTCATATATTAGACAGTTTCTATAGGGAATCTATATCTGATTTTTAGGAACAGATAGTTCCAGGCTTATTTTATTGAAATAATGTAATCTTGATAAGAAAACCTGATAAAAGTAGGACAAATGACAAATTGTATGTAAAAATCCAAAATATAGCCATCACATCGTTTAAAGAATGCAACACGGTTAGGTTTATTATTCCTTAAATATAGCTCTAACCCATCCACTTTTTGAAAAAATCTCTATTGTCACTACCCTAATTCAGGCCACCACCAGTTCTTCTCTTCTGTTGATCTGCCTGTCTCTAGTTAAGTGCCCCTAAAGTTCCTTCTTGGTGTCGTCATTCTCTTTTTTTTTTTTTTTTTAATTCATTTTTATTGTTAGACTTACTGGGGTGACATCTGTTAGCAAGGATTACATAGGTTTCAGGCATACAATTCTACAGTGCATTGTCACCTTGATGTATAATAAGTTCACCACCTAATGTGACTTCTCTTTCCATCACCTTATATTTAGCTTCCCCCGCTCCTCTCCCACCCCCTCCATCTCTTTAAAATATAGACATGATCATGACATTCTTATTCAAGTTTGTATTGAGCAACAATGGTAGAGCAGTTGTTGCATTAAGCACTGGAGGATACCTGCCCTCATTGAAAGTATAATCTAGTGGGAAAAATAGATAAATAATGCACAATTAAGATACATGTAAATGAATATATAATAAACATATAAACTATATATTAATATATATTAAGTAAACCTTAGAGAAGTGATCTGAAGGAAAGAAGTGGCTATAGAAAAGAACGTAACAGAAACCTGTTCTAAACTAAAGATTAAGCAAGTATCTGACTCTTAAAGAAGTGATGTTTGAGATGAGAGCCAGAAAATGAGTATTAGATGAGGCAGAATGAGGGTCCCTCCCAATCAGAAAAAGGCATACACAAAGGCCTCGTGGCAGAAGAGAATATAACACATCCCTAACTGAAAGAAAACAGCATGGCAGCTTTGGTGTGAGATGAGCAAGGCCAGACCATTAGATCTTCGTGGGCTAAATAAAAGTTTTTTATTTTTGGCCTTTGGTCTTTGGGAAGGTACTGCAAGGTTTTAGTTAGAGTTAAAAATAGGTTAAAGAACTAAGTTCTTAGATAATAATTACATTTAAAAAAATCTATAGTCACGTTGTTTTTCACCAGTAAAAGGTAATTGTTTAGATAAGTGTTATATTTCTGAAAATAGATCATCTCTTGTTGTGCCATATATTCTTGTGTTTAACAATCTAAATTCTTATCATGTTATTTGCTCCTTAAAGATATGGTATGTAGTAAGGACACTGCATTTTAATGAAGGGGCTGGATGGGAAATGGAAACCTATGATTGTAAAAAGCCTTGATAATGATGCAGTGAAAGATTAAATATTTTTGCAGGAATTGCTATCATATATTTCTCAGGTTCTGTAATGCACACTACCCGACAAAGGGAAATTGTTTTATCAAAATTATTATTGGTGGAAAGCTTTTTAAGTAGCTTGTCGTTTGTGGAGCTTCTAAATTTATTTTTTCTAACTTGTTTCTATTTCTTTGCCTTTGTAGGAGAGTAGTTATTTTGATGGAGTTAGAGGTTTTGAAATCAGCTGAAGCTGTTGGAGTAAAGATTGGCAATCCAGTGCCCTATAATGAAGGTAAAATGCTTTTTATAGGTTGTAGCATTTAAATGAATACCTTTTTATAGATCTGCAATTCTGCCTTTTGGATTCCGGTTTGATTTGCTAATCTTAATAAAACTAGTGAGTTTGGGGTCTAGGAACCAGGTTTTTTCAGTTTTTTTTTTTCTTTACTGAAGAAATGATGGTAAGAGTCTATAACGGAAAAACTTATGTATTTTTCTCTTCACTCAACACTCACTTCTGGTACTTCTGTAACTAGGTATATGGGGGGTTTTTTCCCCCCATACTAACCAATTCTTGAATTCCCTGTGTTTGCCAGCTGGGAGTCTTAGAATTCAGTTCTGATACTACCTACCTGGAGTTAGCATCAGATCCCACAGGGAAAGGGCTCAGTCCTACAGGACTGTCTCCCCCAAAAATAGTTACAGCAGACAGATTCTGCCAGTGTAATTGTGGTCTAGGTTTAGGAGATAGATTCCTGGTGCTTCCTATTCTGCCATTTTCCCAGAATCCTCTCCACAGTGATTCTCTCTTAATAATGATTTTGGTTTTCTTGTGAAAATATATAGTAAAGCACAATGAAATTAGGAAATTCAGTTACTTTAAACGAGAGTGTCAATAATAGGTCTAGAAAAAGGCAAAAAATCTTTAATCACTGACCCCATAAAAGAAGGCTTATCTGTCCCTCCACCAAGTCAAATAAAAATATGTATAAATAGAGCCTCACTGCCACCAAAATAAATTCCAGATTTATTGAAAAAGTTAGAAAATGAAACCATCAAAAATAATTTTTAAAAAGAGGATGGGGCTACATAAATGGATTCAATTAATTCAAAATGAATATTTTATTGCATGGAGATAAAATTTTTTTTTTTAACAGTCATTTTATTTTATTTTATTTTACTTTTGTATATGGGTAGTTCCCTGTCTGGGAATCGAACCCAGGCCACAGCGCCGACAGCGCCAGTGCGGAAGCCCCAAGCCACTACACCAGCAGGGAGCTCCCGAGATAAAATTTTATATGTTAAAAATAGAAATTATGTAAACTTAATTCAGGATAAAATAGTTAACAAAAGATAGGTCTGACAAAGGGTTAATACAGGCGTACCTCCGAGATATTGCTGGTTCCATTCCAGACCACTGCAATAAAGTGAATATCACAGTAAAATGAGTCATGAAATTTTTGGTTTTCCAGCACATATAAAAGTTATGTTTATACTCTACCGTAGTCTATTAAGTGTGCTATAGCATTGCGTCTAAAAAAAGTACATTCCTTAATTTAAAAATACTTTGTTGCTAAAAAGTGCTACCCTTCAACAAGTTAATCTTTTGCTGGTGGAAGGTCTTGCCTTGATGTTGATGATAACACTGTATCTGTGAAGTGCAATAAAACAAAGTATGCCTGCATCTTGAATAGTTACTGAATTTTTTTATTAAAAATTTATTAAATCCATAGTTTATATTAGTTTTTTTAAATCCATTTAAAAAAATTAAAAACAACTTTCAGCTGGTCAGTGTCAAGATCCCCAAAATTTTATATGTGACTTAACCTATTTGAAGTCTTCCTCTGTATATTTTCCTCCTCTTTCCCAAATTATTTCTCAGTAGGAAATTAAGTATGTTTTGTTTTTTTAAACTCAGAGAAAATTAAATGCTCTCTGTTGTTCCTAACAGAAAAAGGTGCTTAGGTGGTTTCCACTGAAGTACACTAATTCACTGTCTTAATTTAAATTTATCAAATGTAGTTCTTCAGTTTATCCTTCATTTTTGGTGTTAGTTGGGTACCTACGGATAAATAGAGTTGATCCCAGTAATTCTTGTGATAGAGGTAAATTGCATCCTGTTTTCTTTTTGGGAGCTCAGTTCTGGCCTTCACTTTAAGTGGACTCATAGAAAGGAAAGGAAAGTTTGAGAAGATCAGACCTGAACCCTAGGAGAGTATTCAGCACATTAACAGAATGTTAGCGGTAGAAGCAACCATTTCATTTTCTTTTTTAATTCAAGTTTTAAGAATTATTTTTAAACTGTTTTCTCTGTTTTTTTAGTTGCCAATTAGAAGGAACTATTTTAGTGATGTATATATAGTTTTAATCATAAGAAAAAATGAAGGTGAGTGAAGTGATGAAGTGACTTGCCAGGGGTCATATCATACAGCAGATGAGTTGCTTCAAGAAATGAGACTCTTTATTTCTGATTTCCAGTCATTATCCTACTTTCCACGCACCCAGACCTTCAGAGATTAGCGTTCATAGCAAAGTTCTTGCCTATTATGAAAATTGTATTTAAGTTAATAGATTGTGTGAGCAAATCTATTATATATGTATTTACAGTCATGTACTACTTAATGACAGGGATGCATTCTGAGAAATGTGTTAGGTGATTTTATCATTGTGTGAACATTATAGAGGGCACTTACACAAATCTAGATGGTATAGCCCAGCACATGCCTAGGCTATACGGTATGGCCTATTGCTCCTAGGCTGCACACCTGTACAGCGTGTCACTGTTACGAAACAACATGAGATTAAATTAAGTACAAGGGAAAATAATACAATCAAGAGAGGCCTGCAGTAAACAAGATGTATGAGGCTGCTGCCAGTGTAACATGGCATAGTATTTTACAGCATACATTTTTTTATATGTAGAAGGAATATACTGTAGAACAACAATAAAAAGTATAGTATAATGAACACATAAACCACTACCATACTTTATCAAGTATTAAGTACATAATTGTATGTGCTATACTTTTATATAACTGGCAACGCAGTAGGTTTGTTTACACCAGCATCACCACCAACTCATGAGCAATGTAGTTCATTATGACATTGTGACGTCACTGGGCAATAGGAATTTTTCAGCTCCATTATAGTCTTGTGAGACCAACATATATGCAGACATTGAGCAAAACATTATACAGCACATGACTGTAATTGGAAGTTATGTTTCATAGTATATTTGTCCATTAAAACTTGTATAACTTTAAAAATTTGAAGTATTAAGGTAATCAGACACTTTTAAATAAACATTAGTTTTTGAATAAATAATGTATGTAGTTTACATGTTTCAAAAGTCAAAACTGTAAAATTTTCTATTTAGAGAAATCTTACTCATATCCCTGCCTCCTCCCACACTGTTGCTACCCTATTGCTATCTCATTTAGGTAACCAGTTTTAGTCGGTTTTTTATCTTTCATGTGTTTCTGTTTGTAAGTATAACCAAGTACAGATATTATATGTTCTCATTCCATACTCTACTTTGCTTATTTTGTACAAAAAAGCAAGATACTATCTACATACACTATCTTGCCTCTTTTTTATTCTGCTTTTTAAAAAATTCTCAGCCTAGAGATATTTCGTATCGTATATTTAGAGAGCTTCCTCTTTTTTCTTTTCCTTAAATGTTATATAGAGTGTTCTCTTATATAGCTTCTCTGTAATTTAGCCAGCCCTTTACTGATGGAACTTGGGTTGTTTCCATGCTATTAAAACACTACAGCAGTGAACAACTTTATACATATGCAGGTGTATGGGCAGAGTGGGTTTGATTGCCAGTAGTAAGACTGCTGGATCTGCAGGTAAGTGTATCTGTGGTAGGCAGGTATCGTTGAATTCCCCTCCATAGGACAGTATAATTTTTGCATTCCTACTAGCAATGCATGAAAATACTGGTTTCTTCACAGCTGTGTGAACCTTTGTGAACATTAACAATATCAACATAATCTGTGTTAATGTTACAAATTTTTACCAATCTGGTAGATGAGAATTGGAATCTATATGTAGTTTTGTTTATTGTTAAATTTATTGGGGTGATGTTGATTAGTAAAAATTACATAGGTTCCAGGTGTACAATTCTGCATTACATCTTCTGTGTGTTGTACATGTGTTCATCACCCAGTGTCAGTTTTCTCCATCACCATGTATTTGAGACCCTGTCCATTCTCCCCACCCGCCTACCCCCTTACCCCCTTACCCTCAGATAACTACTAACAACTAAATTATTAATTGTGTCCCTGAGTTTTTGTTTCTTTGTGCTTTCAGCTTTGTGTTCTGTGTAGTTTTTAATTGTATACTGAGCAAGGTGAGCATCCTTTTAAATGTTTAAGGACCTTTTCTCTCTGTGAATTGACTGTTAATATTGTCCATGTGTCTTTTGGGTTGTTTTTGTCTTTTTGTTCTCAATTTCTGAGAGTTCTTTAAAAAGTAAGATGATCGATCCTTTATCTTTAATATGACTTACAAAGTCTTTTTTACTTTGCTTATGTTGTTTTTACTATGCAGCAGTGTTTTTGTTTTTATAAAGTTGAATTTTCCAATTTTTTAATGTCTTCAGGGTTCTTAGCCATAGTTAGAAAGGTCTTCCTCATTCCAGAATTATTAAAGCATTTACCCATGTTTTATTGTAGTACTTTGTGTGATTTTGTTTTTTACATTTAACTCATCCAGGTTGCTTTTGTCTTACTATTATACTTTCTTGATTTGTGGTGTTTGGGTCTTCACTTTCACATATTTTGGAATTTGTGGGTTTTCTCTGTCTACTGGTTTCACTAAAGATTTAGTCCATACATGGGTATTTGTGTATGGTTTGGATATTCTCTTTGTAGCTCTGTTTAATTTTTAGGAAAAGTGGGAAGATTTGGGACTAGGTCATCATCATGCTTGTTGCAGAAATAGAACCTTTTAGCTTTTAATTTATACCTACACAAAACAGTAATTTGGTACTTTATATTGGAGAGGGAGAACTTATTCAAGGAAAATTTTAAAATATTAAATTGGAACATAACTGTGAAAGTTGTTAAGTTTTGTTAAAATGAGCACATTATTGTATCCTTATTCTCAGATTTTAGGAAGGAGAGCTAAGACAAAACAATGAGTAGTGTCTTTGAAATCTTTGGATGCCTTAGAGGTGAGGAAGAGATGATTGTGCCTGACTTTATCACCTTAGCTAGATTCCTAATGTTTTCTTTTTTATTGTATTTAATTAAATGGTTGTTTGGACTCTTTGTGTATCAGGGGCAAAAGTATTTGAGATGAAGCGATAAAAGGGTTAAAAGGTAATTACTGATTGGGCTCAGACTACAGAACTATGGGAAAAACTCCACTGGCTCTTCCTTTTCTTCAGGGTCTGATAAAGTGCAGGGGGATAAGAGAAGATTTTGCTTTTCAGGGTTATTTGCTATTGAATTTCTTGTAACCAGATCAATAACACATCATTACTTGCACCATCGTGGAAACAACTTTGTTACAATAAGGACTACTTTACAGGTCTATTTCTCGAAATGGTTTCTAATTGTCTATTGTGATAGCAAGGAAACTGTTCTTGGTGGAGAACTAAAGTTGGATTTGTATCCTCTCGGTACCTGTGACATATCAGGTGATCAGTAAAATTAATTGACTAAATCCAGCTCAGAAATAAGCAGATGGTTTCTAAACTATGCATTGAAATTGTCTTATGGGACTAGTGCTACCTTAAATAACACTTAAAGAATTTTCAAAATGTGAGAAATAAAATTTCAAACAGAATTCATTTTTCATACAGTACTGGATTGGATGATTTTTAAATCTCCCAAATTAACCACTGTGTATTTGTATGTGTGTGTGTGTGTGTGTGTGTGTGTGTGTGTGTATTCTATGTACCTACACTATTTCTAACCATATTTTCTTAGACTTAACTTTCATACATGATACTTAGTAGTGTTACTTATTATTAGTTGAAATTTTTTTCTGCCTGATTCTTTCATTCTCTGCCAACAGGAAATTGTAACTATTTGATTGACTCTTCTTTATATTCTTTGTAGTTGTTAAGAAAGCATTTACTAGTAAAAATTGAGTTTTTGTCACTCTGTTCTCCATAGTCTGTTAGCTAATTTTTATTTGCTAGTGGCTCACTTACCATTATAATGATGATAATAAAAATGATAGGTGTGAGTGCAAGTCTGCTTTTCAATAACCTCTTTCCCTCCCGGGTCAGAGCCAATGATAAGAAGCTAGCATACAGCAAAAGAGTCTAAGAATTATATGACCTTGTTCCTTCATACTGAAAAGGTTTGATTTGCAAGTGATACAAAGCAGAGGGTTATCAGACGTTGAGTCTCTGCATTTCTGCTTTGGAGTATAATTTTAAATTTTAGAAAGATTTTTTTATTTAGCTATAGACTAATTTCTTTCAGGTCTGCTGTGAGCGGCTGTGTTGTGGTGGGTTAAATTGAAGGGCAATTGTTGCTATTTAGAATGCACCAGGATTCTTGCCATCCATTTACTTTGAGACTATCTCTTGTGTCCTGTGCTAGATTTGCAAATGGTGGTCTGAAGCAGGAGTAGAAGATTGCTATGATAAATGGATTAGTAGCTTTTCCTAGCTACCAGATATTAGGATTATTGGTTAATAGAATTTTGGCTGCCAGAATGGGTTGCTTACAATTAAATATTAACTAGATGATAAAGTGGATGGATCTCGTCAAACGAACCTGGGTTCAGGACGAGGTTTTGCCTCTTCATAGCTGTGTGACTTTGGGCAAGTTACTTGACCTCTTTAACCCAGTTTTCTCATCTTTTAAATGTGCATTAATAATATAGTAGACTCCCCATTCACTGGAACTCAAGCAGCTGGCACTCTCAAGCAGCCAGCAAAAAAATGGAAGAAATACTACATTTATCTGGCATCTACCAATCCTCATGGGTGCCAGTTAACTGAGAGTCTACTATACTAGCTATATGGTAGGGTTGAAGATTAAATGGAATAATGCACTTAATCATGTACCTGGTACATGGTAAGCACTCAAAAACTGTAGCTAGTATTAATGTCTGTTATAAGGCTTAATTGGAGTCTTGTTAAATATTGTACTTAATTGAATCTAAGAATCCAATAATTATAAGACTATAAGATTGTACCATTATATTATGTACTACTAAAAAGAAATTATAATGCATTAATTTTAATTCCTATGTTAAAATGTCAAAAAAATGTTAATCTTAAAATAGGTAAACAGGTAAATTACATTTTTTAAAACTGTGATAAAATATACATAGCACAATTTACATCTTTACCATTTCTATTATAAGCGTACCATTTAGTAGCATTAAGTACGTTCACATTGTTGTGCAGGCATCACCTCTTCGAGCTCTTTCGTCTTCCCAGACTAAAAGTCTGTATCCATGAAACGATTAACTCCCCATTTCCCACTCGCCTGGTCCCTGGTAACCACTATTCTCCCTGTCTCTGGGAACTTAACTACTGCAGATACCTCATAAATGTTGGTTACATTTTGATAGAAATTAAGTGTAAGAAATCAGCATGGTCCCATGATCATGTCCTGTTCAACAAAAAAACTTGAAGAAATAGACATGGTAATGAGGAAGGGACTTGAAAGTTTGAACATGTTTGAGGCAGTGGAAGAGAGGGAGGAACTAGGGTGGAGTAGAGCAGGGACTGTGTATTCCTATGGTACCATCTTTTGATTCTTTTGAATATATTTCGTGAAGCAGGTAAAAATACATTTTTTTCCAACTACTTAGCCCCTAATACTGTTTACTGAGCAACTCATCTTTTCCCTACTGATTTAAATAAAGGTTCATTGTGGAGTCTCAATAATGTTCCTTCACAAGACACATTATCAAAGAAAAGCAGTTCTCCCATTCAATTTCTTATGATACTTTGTAAATTCAAGGAAGTGGAAAAGCTAAAAAGTAAACACAAAAATTCATTGTCAAGAATCTAAGGCTCTTTTTTCTATGTAAATAAGGTCTCTCAGTTTTTCTCTCCATAGGAAGAACTAAAGAATAAAGAATTCTGTCTAACCTTTTTGATTTTTATGCTAAATTAATTTTACTCTAATGGCACAGTTTACTCTCATTTAGTTACACTAGTTAAGAATAACATTGGCAGGATGAAATGACATCGGTGTGCAATGTACCCATTGAGTTAGGGCTTTGGAAAGCCCAGCAGGAATAAACAGTGATTGGAAAAGGCGGAGACAGGGTGGCAGGAGGGGAGCTTTTTCAGCAGTGTCCACTGTTTTTTGTTCTTAGAGCAAGCATTCTAGGAAGATTTTTTGAGCTTCACTTGTGTGCTGCAAGCACCGTTGGTGAACAGCCCAGATTAGGTTGACTTCTACTTTAGTGCCAGTTACGGCAAAATCAAATTCTGTAAGTCTCTTCTTTATTTTTCAATTAGGTGTATTTTGCTATCTTAACATTTTCCAACTTCATAAACATTTGTAGAAAGGATGAGGGGCAAATAAATAATGGTATGGCATTTCTTATTTTCTACTTGAGAGAAGTGTTCGTTTCCCCTCCTTTCCTTTTAATCTTCCTGTTTCCTTGACACACCTGCTTCTGAACTCCATTCGCATCTCTTCCTGCTGTGACAGTTCACTAGCACTTCAGGGTACCTAAGGCTCTTTCAACTCTTATTTTCCACCAACTGTCAGTTGCAAAATAAGGTTGCTTTGTTTGGGAGGGAAGGGGTAGAATCTGTTCTGAAGGTCTTTCCTTTTGAAGCAAGAGCACTTCAGAGACAATTGAACTGCTTTTAGGTTTTTCTTACCACCCAACTTTTTCTTCTAATAGATCCTGCCGTGAACACACGGTTCTGTTGATGACATCGATTTGTTGCTATGGAAATAGTGATATTGTCACTTTTTTAAGGTTCATGCAGGAGAAATGGGCAAGGCTTTAGGGGAGAACCTCATTAAAACTGAAAGGTATCAATTATAAGCAGGTGAAAGGTAAATGGAGTCAACCTTTTATGTAATAAAAACAAAAGTGAACCTCTAGCAAATTCACTGCATGCAGTTAACTGCCCCAGCATGAATTCTGACCCAGAAGAGTCTTTGACAAAATAAAAAATTCATACTTTCTCAGAGTATTTCTTCTACAGTTAACTCTTTTAGCCCAAATTATTTATGCAAAAATCATCTTTCTCTTTGATCCTCAGGACATGGGCAGCAGCAGGTAGTTCCCTCTCCAGTCTTGGCAGCCAATCCACCAACCAGCAAGCCTCAGCAACAGAATGGGAGCTCAGGAATGGGTAAGACTGCCACATGAGGGCTTGTGCTGATTATGCGTGTCAGGCTTTTGAATAGTGTTTTGAAATTTAATCTGGGACTAAAGGGAATTTTCAAAATGCCGTTCATGACAGTTTCTTTTTTGCAAAGAATAATTCCAATTCTTACTGCAAAGTATGTGATTGAAAAAAATAATTAAAGGTAGTCTTTTAAAGGTACTTAATATGCCCTTTTTGGTATCAGTGATATACTGTTCTCTGTCAATAGTTTTTCTGGTAGTTTCTCACATCATAGGTTTTCCACTGACTTGAATTTGTGAATTTATATACCTTTTAAATTCTAGCCATTTAGGGAGTTCCCTGGTGGTGTAGTGGCTAAGGCTTCAGCTCTGTCAACACTGCGGCCTGGGTTCAATTCCCAACCAGGGAACTACCCACATTAAAAAAAAAAAAAAATTCTAGCCTTTTAACTACGATCTGCTTATTAAATTTGGCTTGTTTCTCTCCACGTTTCCCATTTTGGGGCTCTCATGGGTATTTATCTTAGCTTGAAGACAGTGTCATTTATATTGGTCATAGGTTTGAATATCCGTCTCATTGATGAGAAATAGTTTCTTCTTTTAGCTTTCTCTGCAGCAGGTCCTAAAAGGCTATAATGGAATAATTCTGTTTCCTTTCTGGCCTTTGCTTTAGGAAACACCACTGAAAATTTGTAGACTTTGGTTGGATTTATCTGTAGAGGGCCTTTTTTTCTATCACAGCTTCACATACACCACCTCCTCTCCTCCACTCAACTATTACAATTTCTGTTTTTCAATGCTAATAGATTCTAGGGGGAGAAAAGCAATGTTAAGGAATCACTAATGTTTCTGTGAAACTTTTAATACATATGGTTTTTCTTCATTGGTCTTGATGCTTTTATCTACCTTGCAAAATCTGTCTACCTACATCCCTTTATAAGTGGATCTATTCCTACACAAGTTGTAAATTATCTACTGTTGAAAGGAGATAGTGAAATAGATTATCTAAAATGGTAACTAATCAAACAGTCACTTCCTTAGACTGAAATAAAAATAGTAATATTATTCCTTTCACAGATTTATTTTTTCAGTTGTCTGTCTTTGGCTTGTATTAATATTTAATTTAAAAAATTAGTTAATGTTTCCTGAACACACAGCAGCTGGGTAATGAAAGAAGGCAGACTAGATGTGTGTTGAAGAAACTACCTGGCATGAGAACTGGATGCATGTGTATGTTTTATATAATTGTATGTTATATAGTAGGTGTGTGTACATACACATACATTCTCTACAAGGTATATGTGCTTCCTTGCATAATCTGGAGGTGATTACTAACTACTGTTGTGTGTGTAGTCATCTCTCTTGACTCCAGTTAGAATAGAAAATTGTAAGATCAGGAAGTCTATATATTTTTCTTTTACTAAGTGCTACAAATACCTAGAATAGTATGGTACATGCTATGGAAACTCAATAAATATATGCTGAATAATGGCAGATTTACATTTCCAGCCAAATTCCATTCTGAAGAAATGTTTTGATATAGAAGATATGAAATCATTGGACTAAATTACATTTCTGAAATTGGAGGTTGAAGCCTTATAGAAGCAGCATGCATACAGAGGAAATGTGCTTTCACTGCCTATTCTTTCCAAGTACAGAAGGAAAAAGGAAGAAAAAGGAATCCTCATGGCCAAAACTGGTTCTTGACCTTTGCTCCCAACTAAACGCAATCCCATAATTATTCTGAACTTTTTAGTACTGTAGACCAGTTGAGGACTAGGCATTTTCTGGGGCTGTTTTGAGGCGATGTATTTGTGACAGGTGTTTCTCACCTCAGATGGTTCACCCTCTGTTCCTTCCTTACTAGCCTTTCTTTTAGCTCTTTTTCCTTAGGCGATCAGTGACTTGCCATCCGTTTTGCCAAAGTCAGGGAGGTTGATTTTCTTTCTTTGACCCATTATCTTGCCCTTTGATACAAGTTTAAGAAGAGTAGGCCTTCGAAGGAGCAGTGTCTGGGTTTATTACCATTATTTCCTCAACCTCAGGGCTTAAGTCAGCAAATAACTAGTGAACTTTTTTGTGTCCAGCCTTCATTCTAGATCACTTTTCTAGCCTCCTGTTTTGGTCTCTATTTGATCTCTATATCTTGATTATTAAAAAAGAAAAGCTTTGCCTCTCATTTTGTATGATTTCACTAGTGACACCTCAGTCAGTAATGGAGAGTTACTACAAAACTTACTATAAAATTTAAAAAGAATAGTGATTGTCCTTTTTTGTGTTTGTTTTTAAAGGTTCTACTGTATCTAAGGATTATGGTGCCTCAAAGACATTTGGAAAAGCTGGAGGTACCAGCCTTGTGAACAGTTCTGGAGGAACACAAGCCAAAGTGGTGCCCATTGCTAGCCTCACCCCTTACCAATCCAAGTGAGTTATGCCATAGAATAAGTTCAGAATGTACTTACAAAATACAGAGGATGCCCAAAAAAATGTATACACATTTTAAGAAAGGAAAAGACTGTATTAAAATTGTGATACTCAATATATACCAATCACAAAAGATGAATACAAGTCACATTTGACTTCGCAGTTACAAGAGGGGCTCAAAGTGGTTACCTTCGGCGTCCAGACACTTGTGATTATGGTGACTACTGTTTGAGCAGTGTCCACTTGTATCACCGCACATGCTGTTTCAGTTTCTTCCCGAAGTACCACCAGTGTAGCCAGCTTTCTACGGTACACCACATCATTTAAGGTCCCCCATAGGTAGAAGTCAGGGGTGTTAAGTCAGGAGAACAAGAGGGAAACTCAACTGCACCTCTTTGTCCTGTCCATTGTCTTGGCAAATGGTCTTGCGCTTCTCGAATGACAACCGTGTTTCTGCCATTTTCTGTGTCTGCCCTGCCTGCCGTATGGTGACACTAGCATTCATTTGATTAATGCCTTCTTTTGAGCAAATATCATACTACACATTGCTACCGTGATTCAATTCAACTTTGAAAAGTAAGTAATACATAGATGACATCTCTTTAAGTGTGTATACATTTTTTTGGCACCCTGGTAGTATAAAAGGTTATTATGGGCCCTTGACTTACGTGTATATGAACTGTTACCACATGTAAAGTAGGTTTCCTCTTTTTCCTTTTTTCCTGAGGGAAAGGAAGGTACAAACTGTGGCATCCTTGAACTCTCTTATCAGAAAAGAGTAGCAAAGAAAAGCAATTTGCCATAGTCTGTAGAGTTTCATTCATTTTGAAATTTGAAATATTTAATGCTTAAAGCATCCTCTGATAGTCTTATGAGTAAAACTAAATATTCTAATTCAGAAAGTATTTCATCTTCTCATCATATAAATAGGTGACTTTTAGTCTAAAAAACGTTACTCTGATTTAGTTGGCTTAAAGAATCTGTACCATTTGTATTAACTGCATTAATATACTCTGAACAGAGATTTCTTTTATATGACTTTTCTATTAAAAGTTAATTTTAGCAGTTCCAAATTAGTAAGTTCTCGTCCCAGAATTCTTTCAGATTTGTTTGTATTCATTCTTCAGTTCTTTGCAATGTAGGGAAGATATGTTCCCCTGTGAAATTAGAAGTAAGGTAACTAATGTACCCAACGCCAACATTCAGGATGGGCACCAGGACTGGATGTCAAATCTTGTGCCTCCTTTCTTAGTGGCTCCTGTCTGAGGTCATGCTGCTTTATAGTGTGTTTTTCTTGGGGGCTTACCAACCCCATGTTCCCTAACCTTGTATTCCTATTCAGTGTGTGTTAAAAATGAGATGAATTTTGATACCAGTTATATCAGTTCCCATAATGAAAATAGTGGCAAAATATAATTGCTGGTATTACTATTGCATTTTCTACCTTCAAACCTTTCATTAAGGGGATATTGTTGCCTTGGTGATGCTTTTTAGAGAAGGGAGAGAGTTTATAAATTATTTGACAAGAGAATGAGTTAGTGTTAAATCACCTTCTATGTTTTACTATTTGGTTATTCTATAAACTGTCAAACCTGTATGTCATCTTGGGGTTTTAATTAGGTAGATTAAAATATAGCTTACATTGTAGAAAAAATGGAGTCTGCAGAAGATAAGAAATGCTATAGGAAGATAATGAGGGAACCTTTCAGGTTGTTCCCACGTAAGACCCTGAACACTCATAAAATCCATTTGGTTTTTAGGTGGACTATTTGTGCTCGTGTTACCAACAAAAGTCAGATCCGTACCTGGAGCAATTCCCGAGGCGAAGGGAAGCTTTTCTCTATAGAACTAGTTGATGAAAGTGTGAGTATTTGTCAAGTGGGGAAATAGGAGTAGTTAACTCTCAGAATCAGAAAGCTCTGTACAGGCCTATGAGGTGAAAGACAATAGCAGACCAAAAGGAAACATGGTTGTTGTTTTTCCTCTATTGCAGTCTTTTGATGGATTAAAGACCATAAATAAAATGAAAGCATTCGTGGCAGTGGAAATTAGTTTTCTAAATGTATAAGTAGCCTCATAGGCAGGAGAAACCAGAGATGCTCTGTGTGACTTGCTGGCAGGCTTAGTTGAAGCCATAGGAGGTGATGTCTGCTGCTGAGCAAAGTGGGGCTCTGAGTCCCAGTGGGAGGCACGTAGCAGCTACCTTGATGAGTTTTGTGGGAGATGAATGCTGACTGTGCAGACTCTCCACAGACAAAGCTAAGCCACGATGAGGAGACAGAAAATCCAAGTGGCGGAATCTCCAGTCTTGTTAGCTGTTTCTCTTCTGTCCGTAGTTTTGTTTATAATTCCTAATGTGTACTTTAAGCATTCTTTTCAAACTGCTGCTTATTTCCTATTTGTTCAAAGCTATAGGACAGACAAAAACAGGTTTGTTTTTGTTTTTGGAAGGTGGAATGACATCGCTATGTATTGACTGTGTAATGCCTGAATCAATATCAGAACTTACTTTTTTTTAATCAAATTATTGGCCTGTTCTGTCAGTTGGCTAAAATTTCAACCATTTATTTAAGTCTCTTAGCCATCTGTAGCATTTTGACTAAAGAAAGTAAAAGTGAAAAGCAAACCACAAGCAACTTGAAAACATGACTTGTTATAACATTTTTGGCAATGACTCCTAAATATGAAGTAATTCTTTGCTTCGTGCAAATGCAAGGGAAGCTGGTGAGTCATTCTGGTTTAGCACGCTTCCCCATGGGCTTCAGTCCTGTCACTCAGTGTTCAGAGTTGTTTTATTTTGTTGTCAGAATATTAAGCTCACTGTTGGGTTTGTTGGGGTTTTTGTTTTTTGTTTTCGTTTTGTTGGTTTGGTTTGGTTTGGTTTTTGTTTTTTTTTTAGATTTCCAATTTGAGGTTGATAAAGTATGATACCAGGATTGGCTAATTAAACTTAGATTGTTTCATGGGATTAATAATTTGAATATATGACTCCAAAACATATGTTTCTGGGATATTGGTAGCCCTCTCATTGATCTCATTTGTGCTTGTGCTACTGCTTTAAAGATGACATTAAAAAAAAAAAGTCCTCTTTTTTTACTGGCAAAACTTGGACATAATTCTAACCCACTCTTGTATGCTTCTGCAGGGTGAAATCAGAGCTACTGCTTTCAATGAGCAAGTGGACAAGTTCTTTCCTCTTATTGATGTGAACAAGGTATGGTAGTGTCGAGTCTAGAACTGAAACAGTTGCGTGGTGGGGTGAGGATGACAGTACCCTTGTCCATTGGAGAGCTGTGTAATGGTAAAGGGTGTGTATGTCCAATTTGACGGACTGTCCCATGTTCCATGGTTTGCCTCTTTCACAGGTCTATTATTTCTCTAAAGGCACTCTGAAGATTGCTAACAAACAATTCACAGCTGTTAAAAACGACTATGAAATGACCTTCAGTAATGAGACTTCTGTCATACCCTGTGAAGGTGGTCATCATTTACCTACAGTTCAGTTTGATTTCACAGGGATTGATGACCTAGAGAGCAAATCTAAGGATGCACTTGTAGGTAAGTCTGTGTGTGAGCAAAGCGGTTGGTGATAACACATAGGGGAGGTGTAAGACTTACCTGCTAGCTCTTCCACCTTTAGTCATGCTATAGTGTGAGCCTTGCCCATCTTTGCTAAAACGTTGACCCTGTGTTTTAGACATAATTGGGATCTGCAAGAGCTATGAAGATGCCACTAAAATCACAGTGAAATCTAACAACAGAGAAGTTTCTAAGAGAAATATCTATTTGATGGACATGTCAGGGAAAGTGGTGTCTGCTACTCTGTGGGGAGAAGATGTAAGTACTTCTGTTGTGCATTCAGAGCATGTGCAGACTTGTCCTGTGTGTTGTGGAACTTTGACCACGTAGACCCTTCCAATGAAGGATTGGGCTGTCCTGTCTAGGGAATGTTTGAAATCCTTTCTTGGATTTACTTCTGTATGATTTGTTATGACATAAGTTTTACATAATGAAATGCTGTTTCTTCTGACTCTACATTAGTTTTGATGTATCTCTGAGCAGATTCTTGTGTGTGACGTTATCTTGTGTAGATTCCATGTACTCTTTATTGCATTTACTCTGCTGTTGACTGTTTTCCTTGTGTGTTCTTCCTACCAGTGACATTTGTTTGTGTTTGGTATTTTTGTGTTATGCAGGCTGATAAATTTGATGGTTCTAGACAACCTGTGATGGCTATCAAAGGAGCCAGAGTTTCTGATTTTGGTGGACGGAGCCTCTCTGTACTATCTTCTAGCACAATCATCATGAATCCTGACATCCCAGAGGCCTATAAGCTTCGTGGATGGTAGGTGTTATGGGGCGATTGAGCCTGGGCTTTGAGAAGAGCTGGTTCTTTGGTTCTTATGTTCAGTATGTGAGCTGTCTGCCAAGCAGAGGGCTTCATTACTGAATGAATTAGTTCCATTTTTTATATATTTCTCTACGGCATTATGCCTTCTGAGAGGATGGCTTTAAAGCCCTTAAACTGGCAAACCTGTAATCCCATGACAAACCTGAAGAGTCAGAGGAGGAGGCAATTAGAATGGAAGTGCTACATGCCGACCTCAATCCTGACAAAGTAGGATGAGGCCAGGATTTAGCAGCTGTGTGCTGTAGGTATCTCTTTCCTAGGTTTAAAGCTGTGGGTTACTGTGGTGCAGGAGAAGAAAGTGCTTTCTTGTTCTGTCCAGTCTTTGGTGTCAATCGCATCTTCCAGCGTGTATTCACTGGACTGATAAAGTGCGGTGAGAACAATGGGCTTTTGTTGGCATTTTATTGTTATTCCCAAAGCACTTGGGCTGAGGCGGGCCTGTTAAAATCTCGCTATATCTAGCTTTTTAGGGTGTTAAAGCTCTGCCTCAAAAGAGCACTTGAAACTGGAGCATAGTATGCAAGAATTGATGTGGTCAGGTAGAACACTTCAGCTTGAGCTTAAGTAATTTGTATAGCCGTAGTCATAGCAGGAAGTGTGTCAGTTTCTAGCTATGTCTTAGAGTTTAAGTGACTAAAGAATAGCTCGTATTTCATACTCTCCACTTTTGTTTTGAGTCTAATGTGAACCAGTACCACTAGTATTTGAATAGTTTCATGAAGCATCTACTGTAGTATTCATGTCACTCAAGCCAGCCTCATGAGTATGGTCCCCATGTATCTATATATAACTATTCTGGTAGCTGGCATTACATTATAAGGTAGGGGGCTGTTAGTAGTCCAACCAGAAATAACCACAGCTTTGGGTCTTTATTGCTTGATTTTCTTTCATGCTCTGGAGCTTGACCCCAGGTTAATTGCATGCCCACAATAAGGTTTTCATATTTCACTTGTCAATAACCGTGATCCCGGTCAACATAAAAAAGACATGGCTGTCTCCAAAATAAAATAACTGGGTATTGATCAAAGAGAGGCTTCGTGCACACACCCCACCTAGGCAAGGTTGAAGATATTTAGATCTTGGATATAACAATGTATAATTTTTATTGTAAAAAGGTCTGCCTCTTTCTTTGTTCTCTTGACTCCTGATGAGCTGTCTTTGGTGGCAAATGTCTTCTTGGAGGTTTTGAAACTGTGAAGTTGTGTAGCAGGTAGTGGTGAAACAGATTTATGGACCTTGCTGTGCCCCCATGATGGATTTAGCCGCTTGCCTGACAGAATGAACAGGCAGTTGTCTGCAGCTTAGAGCAGCATCCATTCCATTAGATGGCCTCTTTTCAAGGAGCCTGTTCTTTGTGTGGTTGGCTTTCAGTTATCCTCCTTTTGGATGGCATTGCCGTGTTTTTAATCTCAGACTCACTCTTCCCTGCCATAAATATTTTTGAGTCACTTTCTCCCTGGTCTCTTTTCTTTCATAATGGCTGATAGGTGATCAAAAAGTATAATCAATTTGAATAATAATTTAATACAAATTAAATTTAATATTGGCATAAGTAAAAATCTCATTAAGAAGGTAAATCTACAAGAAAATAGGTAACACCTTCCATTAAATGACTTTGGGTTATATAATCTTTTGGACTTTATAGCAGGCTTAAAAGATCTTCCACCATCAGAACACTTTTATTGCCCCCTTGTTACAATATGTTGACCGTCGCTTTCTGTACTGATACATTTCAGTAATGATAAAAATGCAACTGATAGAGTATGAGAATCAGTAACCCAAAGAACTATACCAGAACTCTACTCTATTGCTTTTTCGTTGTTGACCTTCCAGGTTACTGTTTTTAGGCCTTGGGCTCTGGGGCCACTGGTGATAGGCAAGGCTAATTTAAGAAAACGTTCTGCAGTACTTTGGCACTGTCTTTCTTGACCACTGGGGGGCATCAAAGCAATTGAGATAAAAAGAGGTCATTTAGTTCCTTCAGGAGACTTAAGGTACAATGAAGACACTAACTGCAGTGACCTATGAAATTTGGGTCGAGGGTGGATAACCTGTATCTGGCATAGAGAAATCAGTTGCATATTAAAAAACTATATAAAGTGCCCATCATTCTTTGTTCATTTCTCAGGTTTGACTCAGAAGGACAAGCCTTAGATGGCGTTTCTATCTCAGATCTGAAGAGTGGAGGAATAGCAGGGAGCAACACCAACTGGAAAACTTTGTACGAGGTTAAATCAGAGAACCTGGGCCAAGGTGACAAGGTATTCTACATTCCTCACTTCTTCTCAAAAGCACAGAAAGTGTGCAAATGGTTGTGTTTCTGGTACAAGCTGTCAGACATTAATTCAAAGCTATGATTCTGGGGTTCCCTGGTGATGTAGTGGGTAGGCTTTGGTGCTCTCAGGGCCATGGTCTGGGTTCGATTCCCAGCCAGGGAACCCCCCAACCCCCCCAAAAAGCTACAATTCTTAACTGGGGCTCTGACAAGAGTATGGTGTGATGGTTGGGAATTACTAACAGGATGAAGGAGTTATGTTGTATCCTAATAGGACGTATGTTTAAGATCCCTCAAGTGTGTAGAGGCAGAAAAATGTTAAGAACTCTTAGAGAGTTGTTTAGTTCTTAAAGGGATCTTAAAATGGTCATAAGCAAACTGTGAATTATAATATAAACTGCCTTCAGGTTCCTATTTCTTTTCTGTGGTTTTTCCTGCAGATTGAAATCTCCACATACCAAGAAGACAGTTTTTGAGATTGTATATGTAGCTCACACTGAGCATTAGTCAGGCCCAGTGTCAGACTTCAGGCAGGTCACATATACTTTCTTTTACTGGCTGTAGAATACTAACCCCTCATGGGCTGAGAGTTGCCAGTATTCTCTGACAAGAATTAGCTCTGGTATTTGACTTTAGTTGCAGCTTCCCTTTCAGTATTTATATTTAATGACCATCTTGATCTAAACCTGTGTTCTGTCAGCAGTTTAATATTTAAATTATTTATTTTTCCTTTATGCTTCCCCCAAATAGCAGTTCCCGTTTTTGTTGTTGTTGTTTTTTTTTTTGTTGTTGTTGTTTTTGTTTTCATGTTATACGTAAGGTTTTTATTCATTACTGTCTCATTTTGTGTACTCCCTAATCCATCGTCATCACCTGCAACTTACAATTGCTGTTGTATAGGTCATTGAGAGCTAAGCATTGGACAGATCTGTGTTGTCCCATCACAGGAATAGCTACTCCTCGGGTTCTCTTGTCACCTAATTTCTCTCTTAGATTTAAAGGTATACGGTATGTAGTAAGAAATCAGGCCTAGAGAGTACCTATTTGCACCCAGACTTCCAAGTCATGCTTTGAATCTGAACCGTACCTGGAAATACAGAAAAACTCTTTAGGCATTCTCTTGGGAGATGTACGTACTTGCTCTGGAGCCCTATGATTGAGGACTCATCCAAGCTCTTCAAGCATCCACATGATTGTTTTGCCTCTTTTGGTTTGAAATATCAGGAAGCCTGGCTCTGAATTCAGAGGGAACTGTTCATCCCAAAACAGTATCCATCCATGCTTTGTATGATAATTAAAAAGCAAAACAAAGCAATAACGTAAAACCCCTGCACATGACTTAGTCCTTGCTGCATCTATTTATCAGTGATTTCTTCACTTTGAATGCCTTGTTAGCTATTTTTACATTCTTCTGAATTCGATGACTTAGACGAAAGATTGACAAACCAGCCCACAGGCCCAATCTGGCCTGCTGCCTGCTGTAAATAATGTTTTGTTGGAACATAGCTGCATGTTTTAATTTACTTTTTATCTGGATGCTTTGCCCATAACAACAGAGTTGAATAGCTCTAACAGAGACTGAATGGCATATAAAGCCTGAAATATTTACTGTTTGGCTTTTTACAGAAAAAGTCTGCTGACCTCTGGCCTAGATAAAGATAAAACCTGCTATTGCTTTTAATGTAGGAGAATGGTTGAACGTAGCTGCGTTAGATTTTACTGTGTTAATCTGTATTTCCTAGATCTGTTACCTTTGGAGGGTCAGAGGAACAGGAGAAACAAGTCTTTGTCTCTTGCAGTCTTTATCTTTCATATATTCTGCTTTATTTTTAAATAGTTTATTCTAATTTAGAATTAACTCTTATTGTTAAGGAATTACATGCTTTCGAACTTGGTTCATTACCTTCATGGGCTTTGTGGTTAGCACAAGTGATTTCAAAAACTGGAGTGACTTACTGTAGTTAAAGTATATAAACATCACTTGTGTGGAAGGGCACACTTTGGCTATCTCTACATCCAGTCCTGATGTAGGTAGGCCTGGTGCTCAGAGTCTTGTCACTCTTTTCTTCTCAAGGCGGACTATTTTAGCTCTGTGGCGACAGTGGTGTATCTTCGCAAAGAGAACTCTATGTATCAGGCCTGCCCAACTCAGGACTGCAATAAGAAAGTGATTGATCAACAGAATGGATTGTACCGCTGTGAGAAGTGTGACCGTGAATTTCCCAATTTCAAGTACCGCATGATCCTGTCAGTAAGTAGAATGGGTGGATGCGAATCACTGTGGTGTTTGAATCCCTGCCGAGTGCCAGACAAAACAGGATCGTGATAGGATGCCTGCAGATGAGTAAGTGCTGAAGAGCTTCTTGAACCATCATAAATATGAAAGTACGGGCTCTGTTTGTTCCTACGAAAAGCTTCTGTTATCCCAGAAAATTGCATTTAGATACACAGCTGATGTGCATGTAGTGCAATTACCACATTGGTGGCACTTGCCTGGTTACGGTTGTGAAGATAAATTAATTGGAAATGGCATTTCTGGAGAGCAGTAATCGTACAGTTGATGCCTATATTTAGTTTTTTGGTTTTTTTGGGGGGTTTTTGTTTGTTTGTTTGTTTGTTTGTTTTTCCGATGTGGCTAATCTATTCCTCTAGCCTTGGTAGAGCTGACTTCAGAGGAAGGTCACTACATGCTGATATGGGGTTGTGGCTTTTTTACATTGTAAGAATTACTTCATTAAAGGTTTTAAAAACCTTTAAGGTGAAGGGTATACGTTTTTTAAAAAGTTATACTACTAAATGATAATAAAGGTACATGAAAATGGACACGTTCATATTTTTCTAGAAGGTGATTTGGCAGTAATATATAAGAAGCCTTAACAATATTTATATTTTCTGACACAGTAAACACTTGGAGGGCATTTCTTCTAAAGAACTAATCAGAGATGTTACATCTCTGAAGTTGTCTATTTCTCTGTTGTTCATTTTGAAAACTTGGATACAACCTAAATGTCCTTAATATTCTACTGGTTAATTTCTTTATTGAATACCTGTAGAATGGAATACCATGAAGGCATTAAAATTTGTTCTTTGATGGTTTCCATAGTTAAAATATTTGAAAACCATTGTTAATGAAGACTATTAAATCACATAAATAAATCTTCAGGTTTATTAATTGAAAATAGCAAATTTAAAATGGTATGTTTTATGTAGTCTTGCAGTATGTATACAGACAAAAAACCAACTAGGGGGATGAATACCAGACTGTTCATAATGGTTATTTGTGGTTGATTTCTCTTCTGTGTATTTTTCTGCATTGTCCATTTATTTACCTGTAGTGAATACTGTTGTAATAGGAAAAAAATTGTTTAATGTCTTTAGATAAAAAAAGTCAAGGATTCCACCTACCCTTTCTACATTCTAATTGCCCCTTAAAATATTAGTTGAGCAGGAAAGTTATATATTTAAGCTTCTTATTTTCTGTAATCTATAAACATTATTGAGCTAAAATGGAGAAAATTATTTCAGATAGTTTATTTCATCAGCCTTTCTGTTAAACTTCTGAGTGGAATCTCCGGCACACTGGTTTTATGGGACACTTACCTATTGTCTGTCATTGCTGTTCTCACTCTGAAAAGTGGGTACCCTGTTCCTCTAGGATAGCATGCGGTGAACTATAGGTGTGAGCCCCAGTGTGCAATATGTTCCCTTACATTTGTGAGTGTTTTAACTTCTCTTGTCCCCTTATTTTTCATAGCTTTGTATATTAAAGCCCCAAATATGTATAAAGTGAATATATAAATCATCAGTGATCCTTTTTAAAAAATACCTCCGCTCTCTTATTTCTACTAAACCTTTTCCTTTTTTGTTTCAGTAACTGGATTCTTTGTGATCCACTTCATCTTTGACTTGCCTATTTAATTTTACACAGTGGTCCAATTGGAAACACTTGATTACTCATTTCTTTGCTAGGTAAATTGGTGGCCAGCCGTAGGCCTTTAGCTCAAGCTTTTAAATCATCTAGGATGCTCAGCAGTGACTGAGAGCTGTCCCATGGAGTTCCTCTGGGTGACTGAAGGACGTACAATTTAAAATGTGGAGAACTACCCTGACTTACTGGAGGCTCGTTCAGACCTTTAGTCCAGAGGCCCTTGGATAGAAACTGAGTCCGGTTGCCTGGATTCTGCGTCTGAAGGAGAGTTTAGTTGGGCTGTATCTTCATTGAGATCTGAATTCATATACCCACAGCACATCATGTTCCTGCAGTGACCCAGCCCAGACTTATATTTTAAACTTTTCTTCTATGATACTTTGCACATTTAAAGGATATAGTATATATAGTGGTAATGGTTTTATCCCCGGTGATTATTTTAATGAGTGGAAAAATTTAATTTCCCCATTTCCTGACTGTATCATCTTTTTATTATTAATTTGCTGAAATAATATTGAGTTGTGTGTTTTAGGTAAATATTGCCGATTTTCAAGAGAATCAGTGGGTCACTTGTTTCCAGGAGTCTGCAGAGGCTATCCTCGGACAAAGCACTGCTTATCTTGGGGAGTTAAAAGAGAAGGTGAGCCGTATCTTTTATTATTACTGTACTAGTTCTTTGTGTTGTGACACTGCTCTTTAATAGTTTTTGGTCTGTTTCTGTTGGGTGTTGTATATAGTTTCTCATTCTGATGATTATTTGCGGTGCTTACCTGATTTTGTCTAATTTTTTCTATCTTGTGTTAACAATGAGGTAATGAAGTAATGTAGATAATAATGCCTTAAAAACAGCACTGTTCTTCCTATTATTGTTAGCACACCAGAATTTGTGTGCCTGCGATGACTTGAGATAGGGAAGGCATCTTCTGAAATAACCTGAAGTGTAAGTGTGCCTTTTTTTTTTTTTTTTAAGTCTAATTAATTTTATTTATTTTTGTTTTGTTTTGTTTTTTTTGTTTTGTTTTTTGGTATGTGGATAGTTCCCTGGCCGGGAATCGAACCCAGGCCGCAGCGTTGACAGCGCCAGCGACGAAGCCCCAAGCCACTACACCACTAGGGAACTCCCTAAGCATGCCTTTTTAACATACTAATACTTTCCTGAAAAGTTGAGTCAAATCCTAGTTTAAATTTACATGTAAGGTACTTGCTTGCTTTTTCAGGTGGTTAGATGCACTTCTTATGAAGTAACTTTCTTCATAAATTAACTTTTCCCATTTTATTTTTATAGATTTGTATTTTTACATTTTAGGTTTATTTAATGTAGGGATAGATTACTAATTATGGTAAACTTAGGAAAGATACTTGCTCAGAATATGTAAAGAAGACCAATAAAAGCTGTGTTTTCTGGGCCGAACAATTTGGCATCTATCTATAGATTTTTTTCCCCCATTTCCTCCAGATTGGTTAGAATACTTGTAAAAACATAAGAAAGGAGGATTTGACATTTGTTTCAGTGTGTTTTTCTTACTCTTTTCTGTCTTCAGTTCTATCCCTCTGCTCCCACTTCTTTTCTGAATTGTCTGTGAGGTCTCTGGAAATAATCCCAACAAGCCCTTTTATAGAAATAACTAGAATTGACTTTAAAGTATGATTGTATATTGTCAATTTTGCCTGGTCGTCCTCTGTTTTCATAGATTTTAAGGCTTGAGGGAGCCTTTCAGGGTTGTTGTTCTTTTGGAGGTTTTTTTGGGGGGGTGGTTATGAATTTATTACATTTCCCTGTTTTTACTGTTGGGACATAAGAAACTCTTCCCTCAGGAACTGTGATATTCCTGGAGTATACACTCCATGTTTTCTTTAACCTTGGAAGAATAAAGGTAGCAGGTATAATTTTCTGAAGGTTTAACATATTATTTTATTTGCATATCTGAAAGCCCAGGGGACTTGTTGTGTGTGTGTGTGTGTGTGTGTGTGTGTGTGTGTGTGTGAAGTAACTTTTACACAAGAGTTTTATGTAGCAAAGCTGTTTGCATGTTCCACACTTAGTTGATATGAACTATATAAAGTTATTATAAATGTACTTTGTGCATATTTATATAAAATGCTTGCTCTAATCCTGTTCTGTTCACAAGACTGTTTTAACAAAGAAGCTTAATCAAATAGTATTTGAGGGAATGAGAGAAAGCGGGAGAGGAGAGGGCTGTGTTTTTAAGCTTGCCCTAAACTTGTCTGCTTTCCCAGCCTTCTTCGCCTGCTCACCTCATTAATCATTGTAAATACTGAGACTGAAATAATGCGTATGATAACTTGAACTTTTTTCAGAGTGATTTATGTAATTCATAATTTACAGTGAAGATTGTTGGGCTTCAGATCTATTTCATCACAAACTTTTGAAGTTTAGAAATGTGTTTCTGGAAGTGTTTCGATTTTTTTATTGTGATAAAATACTCATAAAATTTATTTTAACCATTTTTAAGTTTAAGCTCAGTGACATTAAGTACATTCATTCACATTGTTGTACAACCATCACCACCATCTACCTCCAGAACTTTTTCATCTCCGCAAACTGAACCTCTATACCCATTAAACACTAGTTTCCCTTTCCCACCCCCATCGCTGTCAACCACCATTTTACTTTATGTCTCTATGAATTTGACTACTCTAGCTGGGGTATTTTAATTTTTAATAAAATTCTACATAGTTTTATGTAATGAAATACTACCTCTAAATTAGTCATTCCTGAGTATTTCGAACCACTAAGGGTAATAATTTTCTCAAAGAGATGTTTCTCAAAGTCTTTTTAAAAGTCTAATAGATATTTTTAAATGGTTTAGTAGTATTCATACCTCAAGTTTTGTATTTCTTTTTGCAGAATGAGCAGGCATTTGAGGAAATTTTCCAGAATGCCAACTTTCGATCTTTCATATTCAAGATCAGGGTCAAACTAGAGACCTACAATGTAAGTAAGGTCACCTGGATTGCAGAACGGTTAGCACTGGGGAACTGCTGTGTGCCACCCACAACATTACAATATTGCTCCCTGGGGGCCGGACCTAGAACAAAGTACCCGGCATGTGTTACTCATTGACTCTTCTCAACAGAGACACCATTATTATCCTCGTTTTCAGATGAGGAAATGGTCTTGGAGGTTAATGTCCTCTCCAGTGCTGGGCACCTTGCGGGGGGAAATGCTATATGGCCTTTTCAGTTTGTATACTGACAAAGAATGATAATGTGTCTAGTGGGCTCATATCTTCCACAAGGTTTGGGTTCTAAAGTCAGAATATGAAACAAAAATCACATGTATTATAGTTAAAATTACCTTGAAAATTTCTTAAATTGCCCACAACATCATATAGTTGTACAGTCATCATATAACAGTATTTATTGAGTACTTACTGTCTACCAGATACTGTTCTGCACCCTTTACTTTTCATATGTCATCTCATTTGCTCCTGGCATAATCCTATATGTAGGGACTATTGTTATCCCCATTTTGCCAAGGAACAAGGTTGGCATTCAGAGAATAAGTAACTTGCCTAAAGTCATATACTAGCAAGTGGCAGAGCTAAGATTCCAACCCAGGCAACCCAACTTCAGAGACTTGCTTAACCATGCCTAAGAGCCTGGCTGTGCTGAGGAATTACTGAGCACACTGAAGTGTGTGCGCCCTGGAGCTAGCTCCTGCAGCCTTTCTGGGCATCCCCCCTGCTGCCTCTAAAGGCACACTGTTGAGTCCTAATGAACGAGTGAGGGGGGGAATTCTGAGAACGTCCCTACTTGTTTTAGGGTTAACTCGTTCTGTTTGACTATTAGACCTTAATCTTCATGCTTGGTAATAGATGTGTTTGTTTTTATAAAGCATTAAATGAATAGGAAGTCAAATGTCTGTGATACAGTGTCTAAGTAGGGTGGGGTCAGGGGTTTGAAGAGTCATTCAGTCCCCTCAGGGTGTGGACAGGGACGGACATGGTAAGGCAGAGAGGTTGCCTCTTGCCCAACTAGGATGGGGCCCAAACCAGGTCCTCCTCCTCTGCCACAGGTACTGTTTCTCCCACACCACACTCAGCTTGTAGAGCTAGCTGTGCAGCTTTAGGCACGTCACTTATCTTCTCTGGGTTCCTGTTTCCCCCTCTGTAAAGAGAATGAATTGAACTTGATAAGCCCTTGAAGGTCCATCCCATTTAGATTCTAGGCTTCTGAGTGGGAGCATGAGGAATGGATGAAAGGAGCCGGTGTTGAAGGAGGATTCTCAATACTCTCCCAATGCCAGGAGTTCTGGACTTGGCTCCCACTTGTAATTTTTTCCTTATTAGAATTTCTGAACTCTGAATCCAGCATGTGTTTGTCTTTTCTCCTGCTGGGATCATTGAAACCATGGAAGCAAAGGGGGTTGTCACCACTGCTTCATGCATGGGCTTTCCTTCGTTCACCAAAGTGCTTTTCTCTTCTCCAAGGATGAGTCTCGAATTAAGGCCACTGTGATGGATGTGAAGCCTGTGGACTACAGAGAATATGGCAAAAGGCTGATCATGAACATCAGGAGAAATGCAGTAATGTGAGAAGAGCAATGGTGATGGGGCAGATGTTGGAAAATAAAGAGCTGAAATGAAATTGATTTCTTCTCACCCCCCTGTGTGACAATTTCACATTAGCTACACAGCGCCTATCGCCTCTTTATGGTGGACTAAGCAATTTCCTCTCTTACGTGCATCTTGGAACCCTTTGGTAGGCAGAGGAAAATACACTCAACTGGCTGTGGTGTGAATGTCAGACCTAGGGGGTTAGCTGGCGGGTAGTGTAGTACCAGTCTCACTCCCTCTGTCTTCAGGCTTTTGTCAGTTTTATTAAGATTTCATTATCTTCAAGCAGGAATTATGTCACAAGTAATTGACCCTAAATCTGCAGACAGTAAAATAAATTATGTAACTAGGGTTTCTGCTTCTCCAGCAGTGTCACCTTCACAACTTGGGTCCCTTCTCAGGAGTGAGAGCTGAGAAGTGGTTATGCAGAACCTGGGTATTTTAGTAAGCATGTCTTCTAGAATTCAAAGGCTCTCTTTCTAGAGGTGCCACATAGTTGTTAATGCTTGGAATGGCAATAGGGTAGAATTATTAATCAAAGGCATATCTTTTATATCTAAAGAATATCTTTTCCTTCAGGGTTTAATAGATCAAGTCAGATGGGTCTGATATTAATCAAAATTGTCTCTTCTGAGGAAGGCTGATAAGCATTGACGTGCTGTCCCCTAGGGACTTCAGGCAACTACAAAGTATTGCTTTAGTTTTCACTTCAATTAATGTTGCATTTTGGTTGGTGAATGTATACTTTCTTTACCTGTACATATTTCTTGCATTTTGTTTCATTTCTCAATTAAAGCTGTGTTAAATAGGAGGGCTTTTGAAGGGAGACACCTCTTGCTTTCTCTTTGTTTTAATAAACAGTATGTTCTTTGCTTGTGAATCCTTCTTTCTTTGAATGCAGAGGTTTCTTGTAACTGGAAAGCAATTAATTAGCCTTCATAATAAATATTCACTTGGGGGAGATGTTAACTCATTACAAACTTGAAGATTAGCCCAAGGTACAGAGATCATTCTTCCTAATGTTCGCATCCCTGAAATGCATCTTTAAAAGAATGAAAACACTAAAAACAAAAAGCCATTGTGCCCAAGAATCCTGATGATCTGGCACTTTGGGATTTTATTGATGTTTACACAGCAGTCTAACACCAACCAGGCTTTGAAATGTGTACAGACAGTGAGCTGGTAAGAAAACAGTAATTATACTACTGGGTTTTTCAGTCAGGAAGAGCACGCTTGCTCTGTGTGTTCCTAATCATATTAATTATCTATCCGGTTGCTGCAACCCACCCCTTGGCATTTGCTGCATCTCTCTCCAAGTACCCAGGCAGGGTTGTAGTCAGCCTGTAGCAGTAGGACCTGGTGTTTTATCTGTGGATGTGCAGCATGTGGAGGCCCTTGTGGAGCTGTATAGTAATGATATCCTGTCTATTTCATCCTTTGCTTGCCTTTTTTGGGGAGGAACCAACCAGCTCTAGGCAGGATGGCTCCTATTACTCAGAACAGATAGAGAGGGTCTTTTTCTCAGGCCCACTAATTGTTTGGACACATTCTAATCTCAAGGTGGTCACTGGGCTGCACTTGATTCTCTGGCCGAGGCCTCAGTGATTTTTGTGGAAGTTCTTTACTGTCTGACTTTGCTTATAAAGCATTGACTAGAAAATTATAGTCTTCAACACTATTCTGGATTGACAGATTATGGGTTAGAAGTGGTAATCTAGCTTTCAGTCCAGTAACCAGTCTTTTATATCCCAGCATTCCCTTTCCCCACATGTCTGTCTAGCATGTTACTATGACATGTTTTGAGAGATTGTACCAGTCACCGCATGTTCTCAATGACCATGTGATGGAACCAGCTCATCTACATGGATGTAATTAGACAGCCACAAGAAATTGGGGTTGGGGGTGTTCTGTTGGAGGGCAAACCTCCAGGGAGAGTGTTCACCAGATTTCCCTACTAAAAATCGGATCACCAGTAGAGGAGCATCAGAAATTGTCTCCATTGTTATGCTTTTAAAAGATTTAGGTCCCTGAGGATCGCCAAAATAGATTCTGGCCCACAGTTAGAATTCTCTTGGATATAGTTTGCCTCAAAAGGAGTTCATGTTGTGCTGTTTCTCATCATGCGCTTAGAGATCCGTGTTTGTTTTGTGTACACCATGACATGGGCATTAAGCAATTAGGAAAAAAATCTAATCATCTTCCTTTATTTTAAATAGTTCTTGGATTCTCTCCAGTCTCATTGTGAAGGAGGCAAGAAAATAAAAAGGGATAACAATCTGATTTCTGTCCATACTTTTCGTGTTTTATGCTTTCCATTAAAGCCTTGCTAATCTCTAGTGTGCTGTTCTGACTTTTTTGAACTGCAGGGTCAAACATTTCCCCATCCCCCACTTTTATTCCCTGAGTGGCCTGTCTTCGAAAAGGATAAATAATATTGATCATGGTATTTAATACACTAATGAAACCCATGGTTATTGACTACATAATTAATATACTGTCTAAAAGTGAAGTTTGGCAGCCCGGTATATAAAAGGTTTATATTGACTTGTGCTTTTTTTGGCGATATGCCTTCCAACATTGTTCTTACAGAAAATGAAACAGGTTGTTTGGTCTCCTTTTCTTTTCACTTGCTAGAAGGCCGCTATTTCCCCAGTAAATTGATTGTTTCCTTATCTCAAAAAGAGGATTTCTTTCCTACCATCACCCCCCTGCCACCTTTTTATGTCATTTCTTAGCTCATAGATTTATAGTCTGCTCTGTTGGTAGAGTTCTGGCTTCTGTAAACACTCAGTATATTTTATTATGAAGCTGATGTTAAGTATTGTTAATATCTATTTAAAAAAAGAATGGGGACTGTTTGGACCATTGATTATTTCTTACATGAGTAATCCACATTTGTTGTAGAAAAATAACCTACAAGAACCACTTGTGTAGCTGACTACTTTTTTCTATGCATATATGCATATATATAGTTTCAGTAAAAAAATGGTATTATACTATGCATACTTTTCTCCTAGCATGGACATCTTTTCTATTTCAATAAAAATCTGCAAAATTTTAATTGGTATTTGGCTATATGGATGTGGAAATTTATTGAGCCTATTTACTTTCACTGGGTATTTATACCTTCTAATTGTTGTCCTAAGCTCAGCTTTCAGTGGCCCCAAGCATTTAACCTTTGTGGCACTGTGAAAATGTGTGCCTCCTTTTCTTGTTCTCACAGATTCTCTGAGTGCTTTTCCTTTGCCTTATTCTAGTGATAACTCCTGTAATCCTGTATACCATCGAGGGCTGGCAGGTAATTTGAAAGGCCCTAGAATCCTCTGGAGCAAAAGCGGGTAGACTAATGTAAGGAAGAGATGGGGAAAAGAGAACTTTGGAGCTGTAAGTGGTTCATCCCACCTACCACACAATTGGCTAGTGCCTACGAAGAGGTCTAGACTCATGTTTTCTGTTATTGTGATAGAAATGGCCTTTTGAGAACACATTTGACTTGCTTTAGAAATCAACCTGACTCTTTATCTAAACCTATTAGTTAATGATTATTAAATCTTTTAATTACATTTGTGATTGTGGTTTTGTTAAGTCGTTGAAAAAAGTATGTAGCACTTGTCTTTGCTGACCACCTGTTCTATCCACTTTCTAGGTCATTTTAAATCAAGATGCCTTGTCCCTAAGAACTATGGTCTCTTTGGGGCTAAATAGTAATATCACAAGTCAAGTTCAGTAAGTGGAGAGATCACTGAAGACTGGAATCATCAGGAAAAATTTCACTAAGAATTGGGTGATTTAAGACACAAATTTAGCTTTCATTTAGGTCAAGGGGTATCTGACCTATGGAAGAGTGTGTGCAACACCTGATAATGTTTATTCTGTACTTGCCACTGACAGATGAAACTGTGTAGAATGGAAGTTAGATGGCACCAAAGGAAACTGGGTTCCTTGTGTGAATGGTTGACTGTGGGTGGTATAAGAGGACTTACTCATATTCTCTATTGCCGGACCCCTAACTCTTGCATTGGGGTTGTCGTAAGAGTTTGTGACTTGCCAGTGAACTTGTGGATGTACTTGAGACTTATTTTACAGCCTTCCAGCTTTGCCAGGCTCTTAAATGGCTGTCACCTTGCATCCCCTACTTCTTGGCTTTAATAAATCTCAAAATACATAATTTTCAAGAAAATGTTTTTTCAACCTTGAATATAGACCATGTGAAAAACTTAATCCAACCTGCCTCATGAGAAATATATCCAATTCAAAAGTAATCATGTAAACTTTTAATAATTGTGAGCCATCCCTATAAAACCATCCCTGTTCCCTAGGGTACACTTATTACCCAGTTGGTAATTGGAAGTTTGTGCTGTCATTAAAAATGACAGCTTCCTCAGATAACATTCTTGGTGCTTGTAAAATGCAGATAACTCAGCCTATATTTAACTTGTGTGTGGTGCAGCTTCCTCTCAGTGGTTAGGTAACCTGGGGGCTGGGTAACCTGGGAAATCAGGGGGCTCCTGCAGGGAGCAGCAGCTTTGTGCTCATGAATGCCCTCCCCCCAAACTGAGTCAGAACAACCTGGACTTTAAAAAACTAGGCCCCAGTTGGACTTCCATCTCTCCTCGCACAGTTGATGCTGCTGTTCATGTTGAAGTTTATTTATATCTTCAGTCAGCCATGGTACAGAGGTCATTTCTATTGGCCTAAAATTTTAGAGGCCTCTGTTTGCCTAGGAAAAGCTGATCTCCCCAGCACCTCCACTTGGAATGCAAAGCTCGTCCTTTGTAGAAGCTTTTTTGCTTCCATAGCACCCCTACTCCCACCTCCACCACCAATTTCCTTCTCCACTATTTATTTAAAATTCGAATAGCTTTAGAAGGTGCATCTCTGTAAATGAGCTCTCCTCCTCTAATGGGTTCTCTCCAGGCAGCAAACCTTCCATAAAGGAGCCACTAATTAAGCAGAAAACAGTTTGTCTTGCTTAGCCACGTTCCATGAATCTAGCAGTCAATTTAGAAGATGGCAACATCTTTTATAGCAATGATTTTAATATCCTTTTGTCTTTCAGCCAGTGGTTGGTGTGTGTGTGTGTATGTGTGTGTATTCCTGTTCCTGCCTTCCTCTCCATCTTTAAAAGGAAGATTTGTTTCCATGGACTTTTATTTTTATGAAAACCCTTATTAAAGTTACTCTTTTAGGATCAAACCCACGCCGAGCCTGCCTGGTTGGAGAGTGGCGCTGTGGGAAACCATGTTGATTTGCAGTAGAGGCACGCACAGGCGTTGGGGGAAGATGCCTGTCAGTCAGATGAGCCTCGTGGTATGAGAGGCCTGAATGGCTCTTCTCGTCTGAGGCAGAATGGAAGGTGTTAGCAGGCTTACCAGGCGGCATCACTCATGGGTGGGTGTGCATGGCACAGCTGTGCACTGCACATGCCTCCTAATAGACTAACCTTTAGCTCCTGAAACCAAGTCTCATTTGGTGTGTGTGATTAAAGTGCAGGCGGCTAGGAAAAGCAGAGCCCTCTTAATTAGAGAGCAACATTCTTGCATAGTAGTAGTGCTCCGTTCGTGGCATAATTGTCACAGCAAATTACCAGTTGGGTTAAATATTGAGCTGGTAGTTCTCGGAGCTTCAATTATTTGCTCCACCCCGCCCTCCCTACCCCTCCTACCCTTGCCATCACCTGCTATCCTGCACTTCTAACTTGATCTTCTGCCAAGTGGTAGCTTTTAAGTGAGGCTTAGAGAAGATACACTTTACAGCAGGAGCAATAAATCTGGCTTTGGGCGAGTTACAGGATGCCAAGAACATCTGAATGAGGGGTGCCGTTTTTGCTTGGTGTGTAGGGGTATGCTGGGTCACTTATGGACCTAAGTTCAGCTATAAAACCACTGGGTCAGTCAGTATGTCTAATGTGGTTGTCTCTAATGTGAAACCCTATTTGAGATGCCACAAGAAATGCAAAGGACATAGAAGACTTAGTTCCTTCTCTAAATTTTAATCCAAGCGGGGAAGGGCCTCAAGATGCAAGAATACTTCATAAACAAACGAAGTGGTATGGAACAGGTAGACTTGTGGTGTGGGAGAGGAGGGGCCAGATCTCACAAAACTTGTCAGTTGTAAAGTTGAGAAAAATGGATTGGCGGGGAGAAAAGGGAAGTCCGTTTCAAGCTGAAGGAGTGGATGGCACATGCTGTAGGTGCGGGAGTGGGAGAAAGTAAACGATGCGGGTGACACCGAGGGGGTTAGCTTGGTTCAAGTGGAGGATTTTTGCTAGACATCAGCTGGGTGGCCCGGGCCTTCAGTTTCTTGGGGCTTAGTACTTAAGCTCTTAGGAATGCAGGTCTCTGCGAGTGTCCTTTGTCTTTAATGGACCTTTCAGCTGCTCCTAGAGCTGGCATTCTGGCAAGCCAGATACCTGGGAAGGTTGCTCCAGTGCAGGTCGCTCAGCTTAGCCAACTAAATAGCCGAGGAAATCCTGCAGGGAATGTTATTGGAGTGTTGTACACTCAGTGCCTCACAAGCTTCATGCTGGGCTGCTCATTTTCTTTGGACAAAGATAGACTGGCTCCCTCTCTTGTTGATGGAATGAAAATTCTCTCTTGCATTATGGCTTATGTGATAGCTTTGGTGGCGGTGGTGTGGGGATCATGAAGAGTCCCTTAATGGCTCCGGTTAAACCCAGTAATATCACTCTATCAACCTTCAGCCGGCTGTGGGAATCTAACCCAGTTTCATATTCCTAAACGTCTCTAAAACCTGCCCCTGGCATCTTCAAAGAGCTAATAAGGAGCTAGCCCTCACTCCTCTGTTTCCTGGTACATTCTCATAAGCTCGTGCTAATTTCTCGACTCCAGAATTGTGTCTTTTGCAATTCCAGCTTCCCAGCCTGAGGTCAGTGTCCTTGGATAAACTTGAGAAGTCCAGTTATTTCAGCCACAGCATTACCCTTCTCTGACACTTAGCTATTGGCATGCTGGGTTAGTACCCCCAAAGAAAGAGAACTCATTTTAAAAATAGGGAAATGAATTTGCCTCAGGACCAGCCTATGTCTAATGAGTCCAGCCCGTAAGGAGACTTTGCTCTGTGCGCGAGGCACGTGTGCATGTGGACGGCGTGTGTGTGCACATGCCATATGCATATATATGCCCTTGGCTAGGGTGGTGCTCAGCAATGACTGGTATTCATTCAGGTTCGCCGACTTCCCAAGAGAGCTGGTGGATGTGGCCACCCTACAATTCTTTTGCCTTCCTGAAAATATCCCGTATTCACTCTCACATGCAGAAGTAGCCAGGTAAGATATGAATGTCAAGGCAAGTTTTTGATGCATCTGAGTGAATTGGGAAATGGAGGCCACATGCTGAGACAGGAAGGGGACATGGGGAGGGACTAAGAGAAAAGGCCTAGGTGGGGAGACAGGTCATTTCAACCTAAATTAAATAATGGAAATGACAATTATGAGCAGCAGTGAGAGCAATCATTCGGCTGCCAGAGCAACATGACCATGACAAATGGCTCTCCTGGGAAACGGGGTGCAGCCTCCTCTTCTGGAAGTCAGGGAGAAAAGGCCTCTCCACCAAGCAGGAGCAGGAGGCAGGGCCTGCGGCTGCCTGATTTAGCCTGGAAGTTAAAATCGCTGGAGCAGTTTATAGAACACCAGGGTGAGCTGCGGTGCACAAGCTAGGCAGGATCCAGAGATGATGGCGTAAATGTTTCCAATGTGCTCGGGGTAATTAGTTTTAAATTACCATGTGCATATTTTAAACATTTAAATGATCATCCCAGATTTTCAAAAACAGTTCCACAGGGCTTCTTGTCACTCGCCCTCCCAGTCTGGCCTCCCCACGGAAAGCAGCCGGCATGGACACTCGGGCTGGAGCCAGGTGGAGGGAGCGTGGCTGTTCTGCGGCTTCAGCGCAGAGAGGAGCGGCAGGAGCTGAACTAAACCCCTGGATAAAGGAGGATTAGGCTGTAGCCCCGGGTCCTGGCGAAGCCAGCTAGCTCAGGACTTTCCTTCTTCCAAGCCAAGGTCAGCTGGGCCAGTTCCTTAAAACAATTTGTTCAGCTTTCTAAGTTTTTTTATTGTCCATGAAAATGCAATTTCATTTGGGTAGGGGTTTTTTGGGGGGGAGGGGTCATTTTATTTTATGAAGGCCTGGACAGCTGGGAAACGTGAAGGATGATTAGCCAGGTAGGACTAACGTGTGATGTTTTAAACCAGCAGCCTTGTCTGCCAGTCATTTGGGTGAACTGACTTCCAGCAACTTCAGTCTCCCCAAGTGTTTGGCCCACAATGCAAACAGCAATTTCTCAAATCCCAAATTCAGTAAAAGGTATGTCTAAAGGACAAAGGTTATCCTGTCACCTTGCCTCGAGCCACCCAGCCTCCTACTGGAGTTGTAAAGGAGGCGGTTTCCAGTATCCTAGGGAGGACCCTCTCTGGCTTTGGGAGGGTGTGTGTGTGTGTGTGTGTGTGTGTGTGTGTGTGTGTGTGTGTAGTCAGGTCTCTAACTTTAGGGACCTGAATTTAGAGTAGTGACTTGGAAACGCTGTCTTGCATCCTTTCCTCCCTATTAAAGGCTGTTTCTCCAGCAGGGGGAGCTGGCAGAATAAAAACTCAGCCCGCGCCTAGGACCCTCGAGTGGGAGCTATCTGTGCTCAGATCCTGATGGAATGAAAATTGTTCATTATGCAAACTGTCTGGTTCAATACACAGAGGCGGCCCCCAGGCACAAACCCCAAGTAGTTGCTTTTTCTCGCCCCAGATTAAAACATATGAATTGCTTTGATGTAATCTTATAACAAAGCCTAATAGAAATTTTATTTCTTCTGAAGTTGCCTGTCATTTTTTATTGCCCCCCTTCTTCTGTCCTATTAATACCCTCATAGTCAGGGATATGCAGCTCAGCTCCGACTGTATTTGAGGAAGGGAACTGTGTTTTCCTCAGCAGTGGCCTGGGTTATTTAAGTACAGTTACACTGCTTGCAATGTTTAATCTCTTGGGGTTCCCCCCCTCACTGCTATTTATCACTTTAATGGAATGCTACAGAGTATCACATTATGCAGTGTGTTTAAATTGATAAATTATATTAGAAAAATCTAAGATAGGATTTTTTAATAGTAACTGGGTTTTTTTAGAAATATTTTCTCATTAGTAGATCAACTACTTGTAGGGCAGAAATGGTAAGGATTTGGGAATAAGCTATATTTATGACCTATTTGGCTAATTAAAATTAAAGTATAATTTTAGCATGAAGTTCCTATAAGACTTTACAGGAAGGGGGGAGGAAGAAACTTGCCCAAATCCAGTTACTTTTAAATGTCAGTTGCCATAACAACTTCACATGAGCCATATTTTTACTTGAAAATTCTTTTTAGGATTCGGTTTCTATAATAATTTGCCTCAGCTCTTTTTTAGGAGGCATATTTTCCTATTGTGATCATTTCAAGGCTTTAAGTACTTTAACAAAGATGACCGTGTACAGCTCCACGCTTCCTTTTGCATGTGCAGGAGCAGGGCGGCCCTGCACAAATGCACGTGTGGGCCCTCAGGGGCTCTGCGACGAGGGCTCTTCCAGGCCGTAGCGGGGACGGGCCACGCGCGGGAGGCCCATTGCCGTGGGAGCCACTGCCCTTCTGGGCGGGAGTGACTAAGCCAACAGAACTGTTTGAAGTGTGGCTGTTGAGCTTTTCCGTGTCCTGGGGTGCCTAGGCACATGCCAGTCTGACCCTCTGAAGGAAGTACAGGTCTTCTCATGTATTCTGAAGCCCCAAGGCTGCCATCACCTTGTCGGTCAGAGGAGTTACTGGCATTTGAGACTGAGTGAGGCAGTCCCCAAAGTAATTTACTTAGAAGCTAAGTGGTAGCAGAGTGAAGTTCAATGTCCTTTGTTTTTCTGTTTGGCTGTCAACCTTAATTCATTAGACAGTATGACCTTGGGGAGGCTGCCTATGTCTAAGATCACTCGCGGTCACGGGCACACCGGCGGGAACGTGGCCGCTGCCAGCCTCTGGGGCTGACACGGTCATTGCTGAGGGAGAGCTCATGATCGCCAGGTAAAGCTCCTGCACGTGGGAAGAACACGCCACTGCCAAAGACTTCCATCCTTGTCCCTCTTCACGTCCCTAGCGGAAGCTGTAACCAGGTCTCTGACTCGCAGCTTCTCTTCCTGGGCGTTGCCATGGCTTTTCCTCTCCCTCCCCGATCGGTCCTCCTCTCACCCCGGCTCTTCGGTGGGATCTTAAACCGTTACATCTTCCCTGGGACTCTGAAGCTTGCCAAGGGACAGAAGGGCTCCTACAAGGTGGATGGTAAAGAAAAAGGGGACCTGATTGCCGCCCTGCTCCCTCCTCCAGAGCCACCTACAGGCCAGCACGCTTCACCTCCTGGTGTCCTTACCTTTGCAGTGAGGGTCACACCTGCCCCCCACCTAGGGAGAAGTGAGGATCAAATGCGATGACATGCGAGAAAGAGAAAGCACACAACATTGCGTCAGTGTGCCAAGGGTAACTGTGTCCTCTCCTCCGAGTGAGCCAGACTTCGGAAGGTGGTGCCACACCCCACAAAGCTCAGCTGGGCGGGCGTCAGCTGCTCTTTGCAAGTCTCAGTGCTGTGCCTCGGGAAGACAGGGGTGACGGTGTGCCCCCGTTTGGGGATGCTCAACATTTTGATTGTTCTGTACCCGTCCGCTGAGATGTAATACTTGACATTTCTCAAGTACCCATTGTGCTTTTTTTTTTTTTTCAAACAAATGTAACTGAACTATATGTTCACGAAAATTGAAATAAAACATTATTGCTTGGTGTAGATGTGATACTGAAGTTTCTGCTTCATGCTTACCCTTCCTGAGGATTTCCATCCTTTCCCACCTTCAGGTCCCCGAGTACAGGAAGAGACTGATCCTTCACTCACGAGAGAGGCAGTATGGAGGGGGGAAATAGGAGGACTCTGTGGGCAGACAGATCTGAGTTCGAATCCCACACCTTCCACTTACCTGACCTCAGAATTCATTCCGTCACGTATAAAGCACAGATGATCAAAACACAAGCCTGGGAGTCCCCTGATGGTGTAGTGGCTTAAGGCTTCGGTGCTGGCGCTGTCAGCGCTGCGGCCTGGGTTCGATTCCCAGTCAGGGAGCTACCCACATACAAAACAACAACAACAACAACAACAAAAACGCAAGCCTTTCAGGCCTGTTAGGAGATTTAGCAATAATATACACGAAGCATCTCACATGCAATGGGCTGAAGTCAAAAACTGCAGTGATGGTTGCTATCCATGCCTGTGGAAGGACTGACATTCCTTTGGTTGGTCTGGCCCAGCTGCCAGTGACTTGTGAGCTGTGGGAGGATATTTTCCTCCCCTCAATTGATTACAGTGATGCAGCCCCTGGGAGCTCAGTGGTGATCTTCATGGCCAGCACTCCCCAAAGGCCAGTTTGGGATAGTGGGTGGCGCTGGATTACAAGTAGGTCAATTTTGACTCGACCAAAGGACGTGTCTTCTAATAATCAGAATTACCAATGACATACTAAGTTACTTTAGAATGTAATGAGCTGCCATCCCTTTTCCATTAAGAAAAGGCTGGAGGAGTCCCCTGGTGGTGTAGTGGCTTAAGGCTTCGGCGCTGGCGCTGTCAGCGCTGCGGCCTGGGTTCGATTCCCAGCCAGGGAGCTGCCCACATAACAAAAAAAAAAATTTTTTTTTTAAGAAAAGGCTGGTAAACACTTGCAAAGCCCCTGAAGGAGAAGAGCCCTATGCTTGGCCCTTACAACTCAGAGCTTTGGGTAAAGACAGACCTGAGGAAGAACATTCTGGCTTAAGTGTTTGGCTTAATGTTTTATTTTTGGTTCCCTGGGATGCCTTGTGGGCATGATGGTCTGCAGTTGCCTGCCATCTTAGAAACTGCCTTGGAGAGAAGGTCCTCAGGGCTGAGTGACACTCTGAGTTGGGGAAAAGTTTTTGAAAGGTGTGTGCCTGGCTTTGAGGTAAGGCTCTATGTACCGGTGGCTTTGTTACAGAGCCAAATATCACAGGTACCTCAAGGGCAGGCAGAGAAGGCTTTGCCCTGGGAGCAGTTCTCTAGATGGCTTTGGGTCAAATGGTGACTTTCCAAAAGATATGTCTAACAGAACCTGTAAAAGACTTCATTTGGAACAGAAGTCTTTGCAGATGTAATTATATTAAGGCTCTTGAGATGAGATCATCTTGAATTAGGGTGGAGCTGAGATCCAGTGACACGTGTCCTGAGAAGAAGCAGAGAGGATCCACAGAGAAGCTGGTGTGAAGACAGAAGCAGAGATTAGAGTGATGCTTCTACAAGCCAAGAAACACCAAGGATGGCTGGCAGCTACCAGAAACTGAGAGCCGTGGAAGAGATGCTCCCCCTACACCTCCAAAAGAAAGCAATCCTATTGATGCCTTGATTTCAGACTTCTGGCCTCCAGAGCTAGAAAGATTACATTTCTGTTGTCGTCAGCCACCCAGTGTGTGGTCACTTGTCTCGGCAGCCCTAAGAAATGAATATATGGCTGTGGCTGTGCCATCTTGAATTCTCTCCTGCTCTCTCAGCTGGGTCAGTGAGGGGAGCCGTGGGCTCACCCACATTTCCAGTATATTCCCTAAATAACAGGGATCCCTCACTCCTGGATTGTTCTGGTAGGCTCTCAGCTCAGTACTCACTCTTCTCTATCCCCAAACGCTTCCTGGTGTCTGCTGTCTTCCGTATCAGGTATAACTGCGTTGTATTCTTAGTGGCCACGGTTTAATTGCTTAATGACATCTACGCTACGAAGGGACACGGGGCCATGGGCCCAAGGCCCAGGCCCCATGCAAAAAAGGTGCATCAGCCACAGGAAGAACATTTGTGAAAATCACTTCAAAAGAATAAGTAGCACCAAGCATGCAATAAACAGCTCTCAGCCACAGTCTGCCAGCCATAAATGTGATCTGTTTTGACCTGGACACAGCTCTTTTCCTGTCCTTTCTTCAGCATCTTCTGAACTGGCAGTGGCCAAGTGCCCCTTGTCACTGGCAGTGAGTTTTCATGTTGAAAAACACTTTTTTTTTTTTGGGGGGGGGGGGCTCCCTGGCTGGGAATTGAACCCAGGCCGCAGCGTTGAGAGCGCCGAAGCCTTAGCCACTGCACCACCAGGGAACGCCCAAAAAACACTTTAATGAGAGAATTGGCACCACCTTCTGCACTTGAGTGGGTATTGCTCCCTCAGCAAAGTTTTCAGTTAGAGTGTGGGGGTTTTGATCTCCAAGGCCCTAGGGAGATAAGCTGGAGGGCCCCACAGTGTCATGCCTTTGGAGACACGCAGCACTGTTTTCCATAAGTTGCAGGCCAGCCTGCCAGGGGTCTGAAGGCAGACCATGCAAGAGGGGTGGAGAGGCTGGGTTATTCTAGCCCACCCAATGCACCCCCCAGCCCAGCCCCCTGCTCTCTCCGGGGAGAACCCCTGGACCCCTGGGTGTGCTTCTTTGAGCTATGGTGGTCCATCTGCCTTTTGAGAAACACATGTTTCTTCTCTGCGTCGCCCAGGATTAGCATGGAAATAGAGACATCATTCTTTAGGGGACCTCTGTTGACATCTCCCTCCTCCATCAGTGTTGGGGAATGGGTCCCTGGGCTGTGCTCTGAGGAGACAGGACCCATTCATCCTGCCTCCTGGCAGGTGGTACCAAGGAGCTCTCACATCGGACCCTGTCGCTACCGAATGTCAAACCTCCTGGCTGTCGCGATTCTCCCAGCCGGGCCCGGATGTCTGAGGAGCAGCGGCCTCTCTAATTCTCTGGACTAATAACATTTTAAACCTTTTTCCTCTCTTCTTTTTTCCCCTTTTACTATTCTTTTCTGCCTATGTGAAAGCACCAAGCACTAAACGCTGCTCACAATGAAAGGAGTCATTAAAAGTCAGAACAGGGAGTTCCCTGATGGTGTAGTGGCTTAAGGCTTCGTCACTGGCGCTGTCAGCGCTGCGGCCTGGGTTCGATTCCCAGTCAGGGAACTACCCACATACAAAAAAAAAAAAAAAAAGGTCAGAACGAAAGGGGAAAATCCCATGCTGGTACCAAGAGCAAGAGCTGTGAGGGGGGTCAGGACCCGTCCCCACCCCTCAGCGGGTGCGTGCTCATGCAGCCGGGCTGCCACCGGGCTGCGGCCCCGCATGGGCATGCGGGACTCACGCACCAGGGTACTCTTTAAGTGATGCCACATTTAAACAATGTCCGTTTACCTTCCCTGTGCCTCCATTTTACTTATTAATTATCCAGAGTCTGACTTCCAAGGAAGCCACTTTTGCTCATAGACTCCATTTTCTCATTCTCCCACGGAGATGCTGTGGTCTCACATGTCCAGTGGGGCAGTGCATTTTGGGGCAACAGATTGTGATCAGGGGCGAAGTCTGTGGGGCAAGAGAGCTGCTGGGAGCAGGAGGGTCCCATCTGCAGGAAAGCAAGTTTTTAATGGAGTCCGTAGTGGTAACGGAGCTGCAGGAAGCTGCAGCAGGAAGTGTAAATATGAGGACTGTTGTCTCTTTCAGGGAAGTAAATGATTCAGCCCGTGTAGATCCGAGAGGTGGCTGCAAGCTGCGTACTTACCCAGCGTCCTAAACCTGGAAACCTGGCCTTCAGAGCGCCTCAGACATTGATTCATTATCCTTTCCACCCGCTCCCGGAAGGTGGGAGGCGGAGAGAGTTATTATCTCTTCTCTAAACCAAATGACTGAGAGGGGTTAAGAGGCAGTAAGTTGGGAGTAGAAGGCATCAGTCCCAGCAGCCCATCCAGTGCTTCTGCCACTAGATCATGCTCCACTTAGAAGCAAGTAATTGTCAGGTAACCTATTTTTCGGGGGCTAATTTCAGCATATGAGGGCTTTGTCTCCTCAGTATATTTCTTTACCTGAAAAATGTATGAGCTTATGGAGCAGGAAATAATGACTTTAATCATATGCCACACTTATCTGGGGACCAAGGGCCAAGTAAGAGAGAACAGGAGGATGTGACCCACCCTACCCCCCAGCCCCACCTGAATGGAGTCCTTTCGGCATATGGATGACAACTTGGAAGGGGAAATGTGTTCTGTATGTGGGATCATGAGGCTTACGGCCTTAGGTTTCATGAAAATGTGGATCTGGAATCATTTTCTCATTAGGAATCTATTGACCTAGTGTCATGAGGAGGGGCAGGCCAGGGAGAAGTAGCCTGGTGCTTCGGCCGTAGGTTCTGCTCGGCTGCGTGCTGAGGCAGGGGAGCAGCAGCTGGGGTTTGCAAAGGGCTGAAACATGCATGAGTCTTTGTTATTCCCGGTCTGGAATTCAACCCTAATTGTAGGATGAGAAAGCCAGGCAGTGAAGAAGGAATGAGTCTCAGAACCATGAAGGGTAGCACCTTAGATGAATTCTCTGCAGTTCTGCTGCCACACACTGGACTGCCCAGGGCCGCCTCATCCCAAACCCCTGGGGTGCCTGAGGATGAGAGGAGAGAGCAGGCAAGTGCCTGCAGAGCTCTGTTGTGTGTGTGTTACCAAGGAGCAGGTGAACAGAGGAAACTGCCTTCCACGTCCCCAAAGGCCAATTTCCTCCAGCCCCAGCACGTGTGCAGAGCCCGCACCAAGTCCCACAGGGCAGCGTGGCTGGCTTGGTATCTCACCGATGGCATGACAGATGGAACCAAACCCAGCACCTCCAGGCACCCCAGGAGAGTATGTGGCTCCTTCTCCCAAGAAAGACACATTTGAGCACGCCTGCTTGGGCGTCACCTCCACCCACTGCTTGTCCCAGATGGAGAGAGGAAGCTGTAGGAAGCCTGGTCCCTGTTTACTCAGCCCAAAGCTGCAGGGCCCAAACTGGTCCCGGCTATATTGGGCAGGCCTGTGGGGACAGAATAGTATGTAGTTAGCACTGTGGCAGGTACCTGCACCATTATAGCTATCTGACGTACTCTTGCCCCCCTTCCACCCCTCCCCTTCATGCTGCCCCTTTCCCTCCGCCCTGCTTCTCTCTTTTTTTCTCACTCAGTCGCTATGCTGAATTCTGCATTGACATCAGCACTTCCAAAAACAACAACAAAGGAAAGTAGGTCACTGACAGTTCCAGGTCGGAGCTGGGCCCTGGTGCCAGCTGAATTGGGGGTGCAGCCCATCTCACAAGGGGCAGAGGGACGCCCCTTACAAATGGAGCTCGGCTCCCCCTCCCCCTGTATTCTTAGTGGGGAGGGTAGGTATGCGCCTGCATACTGTGTGTTTGCATGCTGGCTCACGGATAGGGCAAGGTCGGGTTCCTGCACCTAGAGCAACACCCCACACACACGTTTGCTCTGGTTCTGGCCCATTGTTGGGATTCCAGGGACCCAGGCAACACACACACCCAGTTTGGTGGGTGGGAAGCTAGCCTGCAAATACATGTTTATTCACACACATGTGTGCACAGGCCCGATGGCTCTGCTTTCTCTGCCCTGTTCCTAGGAGGCTTCACATGTAGTATTTCCTCTGCTCTCTACGGTCCTGGAACTCCCAGTTCTACTTGAAAGATTACCCAACATGCTAATTGGGACTCCTGCTATGATTAAAAAGAAATTTCAGATTAGAGCCACCATGCCATAGAGCTCAGGAAGAAAACAGCTCTTTATAAACCCAGCAGGAGTAGACATTAGGGGTTTATTTTTTCTAACTTTGAAAGAAACTGCATCTAGCTGTTGTTTTGCCCACGATGAGTCAAGTACAAATAGCCACCAGGTAGGACCCAAACCACAGCGAGGGGCACTTGCGAGGAGATAAAATTGTAGCTTTCCCCTCTTTTTAATACAACCACCGTAATGACGTCTGCAAGCCTAGATCCTGCCTCGGCCGGCACATTTGGCCTCCTGACTTGCGAGATGCCTCCATTCATTCTAGGTCAGCCTTTGCCCAGGATAAAGCGTTTATGAGCAGCTGAGGGTGAGGAGCCCATTGCAATCAAGCTCCCTGAAGCGATTAGCTCTGGAGGTCCCCAGAGGTGGCTGGGAGGGAAAAGTAAAGCTGTGGTCAGTAAGAGGCTGGCACAGCAGCCAGAGCAGCAGTTCTGAATGACTTTACTTGCAAGGCTGAGCTCATCACATTGCTACTTTTAGATCTCATTAGCTTGGGGAGGACTGGTGCACAGTGTACCAGGTCCCCTGGGCATCTTACCTTTTAAAGCATCTCTTGTTTCAAGAGGGAAAAAGTCCTCCCAACTCCTTTTCTACTCTGACCACCAGTTACAAGCACCAGCCCCTTGGTTAAGATTTTAAAACTTCAACGTTGAACCCAAATACACCTCAAAAGGAGCCACTTGGCTTTATGTAAATAAAGTGTCTCCTTAATACTGGCTTCATTAAAAGACCCAAGAAAAGAACATCAATGTTTGCTGATGGAAGAGTATATTTGTCTTTAAGAATAATTGGCTAATTATTGCAGATAATCGTCTGCAAATAACAGAGAAGCGGGTAACAAAGAGGAAGGAGCTGCGTGAAGGGTCTGGCACAGGTAAGCAGGCCCCTTGGCCTGGGTGAGGTAGGGTTGGGGCCGGAAGGATGTAAAGCAAGGACCACACTGCCCGACTCCTCCAAAGCCACCATTCTCAGAGTTTTAGAATTCCCCAGAGCAATAAAATTCCAGAAAGAATTTGGGGGGCCTAGCTGGAGTGGCTAACATTTTATTTGGCCAGCTAACACTGAGAAGCCACAAGCTGCTCTGCACCCATTCCATCAGTTCCTTAAGAAAAGATCTTGTTACAACACCCCTCTCCCTCTCCCAACCAAAAGTAGGGACAAAGTCTCAGAAGGATTGTCTGTACATCGAATAAATGTGGCTTAATGAAAAGCTCCCTACATTAACGTTTTGTTGCAAATCGGTAAAATCTCAATTACAGGCTCCCCTGGTCTTCAGACTGGCATCTGGATACCACTGTTCTGGGAAAGCTTTGCTTCTGCCTGTGGCCATGGTTTTTGGAATGGACGGGAATGGGTTTAAAATGCTGTTGCCGTCTTCTGGTAGTCTCTCAATCCTTTTCTCACCCCCATGTCCTTTATGTGCATGAGAGGAGGAGAAGACAATTTGGTCACAGCCAGTTTGGTCAAGAATGACTATTTCCACCACAGACGTTGTAGCTTTTCCTGCCCATGTTGCCCTTAAAGCCAATGGTGCCAGCCCCAAGGCAGAGCGCCACCTATGGGTCAGGGTGGGGAGGTGCAGTACAAATGCCTACCATTTAATTAGTGTGCGTCTACCCCATCCGTTCTTAACCTTTTCGAGGGTCTCAGGAAACGCTCTCTTTATTATTTTTTTTATTATTGATTTATTTTGGTATGTGGGTAGCTCCCTGGCTGGGAATCGAACCCAGGTCGCAGTGTTGACAGCGCCGAAGCCTTAAGCCACTACACCACCAGGGAACTCCGAGAAAGCTCTCTTTAGAAACCTACACATTCTCAGAAGGCCTGGTATCAAATTCCGGGAGGCTGATAGACACAATCCTCCCTCATTCCTCCCAACTCTAACGTGGACCCAGGTTAAGAACCCTGAGTCTGAGCAAACATTTGTCAGCACAATGATACATTTCCACTATAAATCTCAATGTTTCATTCAGAAATATCCAAGCAAAAATGACCATTTATATCTTTGTCCCTGTTGGAAGCTTTATTTTATCTTATTAAAGTTATTTAAATGTAAGAAACTTCTACCTAAATAGGTAAATAAAATCATTAACTGAAAATAAATTTAGAATTGAAAGTCAAAATGAAGTTATGCAAGATGGTACCATTGGGAAAAATTGAATGAAGGGTATATGGGCTCTCCCTGTACCTTTTAATTTGTGTGTGTGTGGGGGTGGGGGAGCAACTTCTTATGAACCTATACTATCTCCAAATAACATTTTTTAAAAATGGAAAAAATTTTACTAAGATGAAATTTTAAAAGTCATACCACCTAGGATAAATTAATACATGAAGTAGTGGTTGCCTGTTAATTTTTAAAGCCAATGTGCTAATTAGACCATTTAAAATTGGAAACAAAATGTAAAAATTATGATATTATTCCAAACAAGCAAGGCTTGTTTGACTGAAAATTGCTATGATGGTTTTAAGTTAATTTTCCAAATGGAAAAAAAAAAACAACAAAATTGAAATACAAATTCCCAACATAGTCCCAAGTTTCACAAAAAGGTCTGAAGCAAGGCCAAAAATGGATGATCAGAAATGCTTGAAGCACAAAGGTGTAAAAAATGCAGCCACAGAGCAGGGCAGCTAGAAAGGTGTCCGTGGCTCTTGCAGGCCTGATTGTCACCTTTGACCTGCCCTTTGCCCACTGTCTTCCCTGCACATGGTGGGAGGAATTCCCCTCACAGTGCCCTGCAACAGGAGACCATGGGGCCAGGTCTTCTTGCCCTGCCTCACTCCTGGAGTCTCTTGCATTTTATGTGGGTGGGGGTCCTTTCAGAAAGAGAGACCACAATAAGATGGTGCTGAAAGCAAAGAAGGAAGCCCCTGCCCCTCCCAAAGTTGAAGCCAAAGCAAAGGCTTTGAAGGCAAAGAAAGCAGTGCTGAAAGGCGCCCACAGCCACACAAAAAAAGAAGGTCCTCACGACACCCACCTTCCAAAGGCCCAAGACACTGCGACTCTGAAGGCAGCCCAGATATCCTCGGAAGAGTGCCCCCAGGAGAAACAAGCTTGAGCACTATGCCATCATCAAGGTCCCCCTAACTACCGAGTCATCCATGAAGAAGATAGAAGACAACAATACACTGTGTTCTTTGTGGATGTCAAGGTCAACAAGCACCAGGTGAAACAGGCTGTGAAGAAGCTCTATGACGTTGACATGGCCAAGGTCAACACCCTGATCAGGCCTGATGGAGAGAAGAAGGCATATGTTCGACTGGCTCCTGACTATGATGCTTTGGATGTTGCCAACAAAATCGGGATCATCTAAACTGAGTCCAGCTGGCTAATTCTAAATACAAAAACTTTACACTGTAAAAAATAAAAAAGAAGAAAAAAGCAAAAAACGAGGGACCCAGCTACAGCTGTCAAGGAACCAGAGAAACGAGCCCGGCCGGCTGGGAGTTTCCGGCTAGTGCACACCTTATCAAAGGTGGGGAGCAGGCAGAGGGCGGCGTTCCTGCCAGCTCCCACACATCGCCGGGTCGGGGACTCCAGTGACCTAGTGTGGGAAAGCTGAAGGGGTCAGGAAAGGAGAGAGACCCTCTAAGGAAAGCTTCTGACTTCTTCCCCAGGGCTTTTGCAAATCAACTTTTTAAGCTTGAAATTCCTGGGAGTGCAGAGGAAGCGTTGGGTCCCCCCAGGGTGGTCCCACTCTTGGGCATGGGCTGCGTGGAATGGAGGTGACGGCCTGAGCCTGGGACTGTCCAAAGTGTCTGGATCCCTTCTCCTCAGGGGATGGGAGCACAGGGCTGTGTTGGGTTTGAATAAGAAATGGGGAGGCCCATGTCTTCAGCTATATAAATGGAATTATAATCAAATCTCAGAGGTGACACTTCCCAGTTTGATTTGAGGTTATTGTTATGAAGGGACCTTAATTCTACCCGATTATAAGTTGCTTTTTCATTTTCACCCGTCACTGACTGTAGGAGGGAAATGGGTGAGGGGGAAAGAACTGTAAGAAGTCATGGCCGTGGCCTGGCCGTGGCCTGTCCCAGGGGCTGAAGTGCGTCAGCGACTCTGAGAGATGTAGCTGTTTCTGAGCGAGAAGGCCAAGGAGTGGGCCTGATGGGGCAGCTCCGGCAGCTCCTGACAGTGGACACTGGGGAGGCTGAGGCCCTCGCGGGGCCCAGGGTGAGGTTGGTGGGGTTGGGGAGAGGAGCTAGTAGCAGCAGGAGTGATTACAGGGAGAACTTCCTCTGCAGGTACCCTTGTGAGGCTGGGACGGGAGGGGCATTGGTCTGTGGGGTGGCAGGGGGAGATAGGGAAGGACGCATCAGGACAGGCCTGGAATTACGGATGCCTCAGAGGCATGGAGTTCACAACTGTGTCTACAGCAGTTTCCAACCGGAACACCCAGTCTCTGCCCTGTCTCCCTCTGTGGGCATTGAGCTGAGAGCCTCTTTCCCGATGGACACTGGTGAAGGCCGGCAGAGGCACAGGTGGGGAGGTGAGCCTGGGGGGTGCTCCTAGAAAGGGGGCTGCTGTGGAAATCGACAAGAGCCCACACCTTAGACTTGCAAAGCGCCAGGCACCTGATGGCACTTCAAATGCCATTGACAAAACAGGGAGAGACTGTCCAGCTGGCAGGTGAGACAAGGTGTCAGGGACCTCAGGGCGTCTGATGCTCAGACACTGGGATAAAGAATAAAAACATCTTGGAGACCCTTGTGACCCAGAGCTGAGGTGGGTGCAGGTGGAGAATGATGACTGGCCCAGCTGGCCCAGAGCTCAGAGATAAGAGGCACATGCCCAAAGGAGCACAGTGTCAGAGGAAGGGCTCCAGGCCTCTTGGAGCTTCCACTGCTCTGGGAGCTGGACAAACCCCTTCAGGTTCAAGGCTCAAAAGGATATGCCGAGGCCCAGGGCTCAGACCAGAATCTGCCCCTTATCACATACAGGTGTTCCCGGTAACTGGCCACCAGCATGTGGGGAGGGCAAGACTCACCCCCCCCTTCACTCTCCCTGTGGGGTGGGCCGTGTGCATGACAGACCCCTCCGCCCTCTCTTGACCACCCCCATTGGAATCAAATACAGGAGCAGCTCTTGGCTGGAGGTCAGCTCCTTGTGGACGGGCACTCTCATTCACCATAGTATCCCAGAGTCTGGCCAGGGCTACGCATATGTGGGCGATCGAATCTGTGGACTGCATGAATGTCCCACACTCGGCTGCATGAAGGACAGTGACAGGAAGCAGGGCCTGAGTGATGTGCATGCACATGTGTGCACATGGCTCTCCCTGCTGCGCCCTCCTGCCTGTCTGCGTGTTTCCCTGCCGCTGACGCTCTGGCTACGTGACTGCCCTGTAAGGCTGTGCTTCCTTTCTCTGAAGGGTGCTGGACTCGCACGTGTGTGTCCTCTGGCATTTCGCTCAGACTCCACTCCCTTAACCAATCGGTCCACACCTGCCCTGGCCCCTTGCAACTCTGTGCATTTGACTCGCTGGCCCCTCATCACTGAGAAAGTCTTGTTTGACAATTATATCTTGCATCTCTCTCTGGCTGCAGCAGTGCCATAGATGTTTCAATCTCTGGTCAGCTGCCATTCAGAGGGCACCATTCTCTTGCCCCTCGTGGGCCCTGAAGCAGGGGGAAGGGGTTAACATGGAGCTGGTTGCCTCGGAGGCCTCCCACCTGCTTGCATTTCCTTCTTCCTTAGAGTCTGTCTCCTGGGAAATGGTACTTACAGAGATTGAAGAGTTTAATACATCTCTCACTTCCTCTCTCTTTTCTAAGGCCCTGAGCTGGAGCAGCAAAAGCTGTCACCGGCAGCCACCCCCCCGCCCGAGATGCCTGGGTGAAGGAAGAGTGGGTGATGGGGAGCCTCAGCCAATTTGGAAAGCACTGTGATCCAAGCACATTTTGCAGCAGCAATGTCAAATTCTGCTGTTCAGGCATGCCATTAGTGTGCACGCTGCCGCACGGACATCAGTGACACAAAAGGCACACACAGCCTTCCCCACCCTGCTGGTGCTTAGAAACTGAGGGCTCTAATAAGCTGTGAGAGCTGAGAGTGATGGGCGCCGGCCACGCCGGTGCGGGCTGGGGCCGGGTCTCGGAGGAGGCTGGCTCATTGCTTTTGGAGGGAGGTAAGGGGTGTGTGGACAGTCCACGGAAATGCCACCTGAATCAGCCACTGCTCTGTGCACAGGGGTCCCCTCTGTCCTCACTAGTCCCTCGTTGCTCTTGGAAGGAGCCTGTCACCTCAGCACTATAACTACTCTCTTCCCTCCTCCCCCTCCCCTGGGGCATCCTTGGTCCCTTCACCAAGTAGCCTTTTTAGAGCCATAAACTACCCTGAGTCCAGTGGCCTGCTTCAAAACACAGGCGAGGACAGCGTTGGTGAGAAGCACAGGTGGGCGTGCATTGCACCCAGCCTCCCCTTTTTCCCTGGCTTTTTTATTGTGCTGTGAGTTATTTAGCCAACAATAGATGTTTATGTATATGTTTTTAGAGCTTGTATTTATTAACAGCCTGCAAAGGGGGAGACTAGGAGATTTATACCGAAAGTGCCATGAGTTAAAAGGGACAATTTGAGGCGCGGAAAAGAGATATTGAGCATACAATTGTAAAGGCTATTTTAATGTACAATCAAAGGTTCCTGAGATATATTCCAAGTAGACAGAAGTCAAAAGAAAATTGGCCCATTACAAGCTGAGAGTGGGGGATTGGTGACAAGGGATGGGCTGAACTCCTACCTAAGAGGAAGGCGAGGCCAGAGAGCTAGGCTGGGAGGAGGGGAACCGGAGGCTACCACAGCCAGGTCAGCAAGCTTAACAGTGGGTGCTGACCAGGCCCCAGCCGATGTGCACTCAGCCCTGGTCAAAGAATGTGCGCAGAGAAAGGCTGGTGTCCCCCAGCTCACTGCTGTGTGAGGGCCTGAGGAGCTGGGTCCCAGAGATGGAGACAGCCTGGGGGGTTGGTGACAATTCCCAAAAGGATGTGCTGGGAGCTCCCAAGGCCCTGAGGCTCCCAGACAGCTCCAAGGAGCCCTCCTAGGAAATGCATTCTCTCTGACATGGGGGTCTGCAGCTTGTCCTTTAAGAAGACTTTCTGCCCCCTGCGCCCTCTCAAGCCTGCCAACAAGCCTTCTGGAACCTCATTTACCGTGGTGGCCAAGTGCTTGGTGATTACGTAGGTGATGAGTAAACATTTGCTAAATGGAATTCTTGGCTCCCTGGTAATGAACATCCCCCGTAGGAGAGGAAAGGGGGCAGATGCAGTTCGGAGGGCTCTGGGGATCACTGACAGCCAAAGTGGGCACACACAGAGGGAGTGTCTGGGCAGCCATGCTTAGAAGCAAGGGGATGGGCTGAGGGCTGGGCCCTGCGCGGATGGGAAAGGAGGGGCGCAGGAGACAGCGGCTGTGGGATACTCTCCGAGCTTGGAAGCAGCAGGTGTCTGGGACTGGGACTCGCCCAGGCAGATTTCCAGGGAGCGCTCCAGCTGGCTGGCACGAGGGGAGGATCTGGCTGAGCAGAAGAGGCAAGTTGCGATGATGAAACCCACTGTTGAGGAACATTGGCAAGCATGACACTGCGGGGGACCACGTGCTCGGAGGGGTGCTAAGGGTGCAGCTCAGGGAAGAAGGCCCGAGGGAGGGGCACACCTCCATACCAGAGTGGAGACCAAGTCCTGGGCCTTCCCCTTGCAGACTTGCCTCCCACATGTCCCCAGTGTTCCCAGTCCTCAACTCACAGCTCTTTGCTGATACCCATAAACCCGGTGCTATTGCATGCCTCCAGCCTTCTGCCTGGAACACTCAAAACTCCTCTCTGGCCACCTCGTCCTCTCTGAGAACCAAGGACTGTCCTCTCCTCCTGGAAGCATTCCCTGACTGTCCGCACTCCAGGTCAGTTTCTCAATGCAGGGGGTGAGGTGGGCACTAACAGAGGCTCCAATCCCACACTGGTTTCACCAATCCCGGACTTGTTTCCACATTTAGGCTCTGAGCTCCTTAAGGAGAGCCATGTCTTCTCATTTTTATGTCCTCGAAGCCGGGACCAACGGGCTGGCACACGTAGGCCCTCGATCAGTACTGGTTGAGTGAAAGGGAGGGAGGGAGGGAGCCAGCCAAGCTCTGGGATCATAGGAGGAGCTTGTGTGGAGAGACTCAGCCCACCAGTGGGCACCCAAGCCTTATTCCCGTAGGCTACCTTTCGGGGGGGGGGGTGTGTGGTGTGGCCAGAGGGGTGAGAGGCCGAAGAGGAGATGGCTCTCTCCTTGGGCCTGGGAAAAAGGCTGATCGAAGACAGCAGCAAGACTGGCACCATCAGGAACAAAGGAGTGGCTTCAAGGCCCTGGGAGAAAGGCAGGATTCCAAGGGCAGAAACCACACCTTCCTGCCCTGAACCACCCAGGAGGTGAATGCATAAAGGGGCCTCCCCTTAGACCCCGAGTTGTCCAATTGCTCTGTTTAGGACAATAGTGTCATCATAGCTGGGTAGCATGTGAGCTGCTGAGTGTCAAGTGATGTCACCCACAGTAGAACTGCATTTTTGCCCCTCTTGGTGAAGGCGGCTAAAAACACACCTTGTGTCCTGGGCCCCCCCGCCTTGCCTCTAATAATCGTCAGCAACCAGAGACTGCGCTGCGCTTCCCAGATCGGGTCATTTATAAAACATTAGCATTTCTCGTTCTGACATTTCACTTCCATATTACAGGACTTACTAAGTCTTTTGAAAAAAATTTAATAAAGTGCTTGGACTCGTGATTTCCCCACTGAGGGCTTTGCTGTCTAAAGTTGGAAATGAAATCAACAACCCAACTACATCCTTGGTTTCTAAGGGACAGCTAGGCCCTGGAACTGGCCTGGCTAAGAGCAGGAAGGCCATCAGGGAGCGACTGCAGGCTAAAGACGATTTGTTCTACCCTCACCTAAGTCCCTTTAGTGCCCATGTCAAGCCTGGTGCAGAGGAGGGCCTGGCTGTACCTGAAAACACAGCCCTCCTCCCTCTGTCTGCGAACTTCCTTTTTTCTCTGAAGCCGGAGAGGAAGCCTGTCCACTGCTGGGTAGGCCCGTGGACTCCTGGGAACTCCAGCCTCCCGCAAGCCCCCTAAGAACCGAGAACTTAGCTGCTGTTGGTGAGGCTGAAGGATCCCACTAACCTGCTCCAGGGCGAGCCATGGAGACGGTGCCGACCCAGCACAACCAGTGTGGGAAGTGAGTCATGTTCTGTGCAGGCGAGGGGAGAACCATGTAACGGAGAACGTGTGTGTGTGTGTGTGTGTGTGTGTGTGTGTGTGCACGGGCACACGCATCCCAATGAGTCAGCGTGCCCCTGCCCCATACGGCTCCTCCCGCCAACCACCATGCTGTGTTCTCAGCGCTGTGCCCAGCCGGGCTCGCCCACCTCACAAAAGCCTGGGCTCTGCCACCCTCTTCAGGAAGGCGGGGTTAGGAAATGAGAAACAGGGTTCTTGTCCAAGAGAAAATGTTTTTATTCTTATTTTTCTCTCTTAATTGGATTCAATGTTTCTTACTCCTCACACTCATTGTCTCTGGTTGGGAATGCAGGTTTGTGCAAAGCGCAAAGGAGATTGTGCCTACCAGGCCCTCGGACAGCAGCATGGCCCAACTTGACCAGAGCCTCTATCCCCCCTGTCTGGCCCCGCCGGCTCTATTCCCTGCACGTCCCTGCTCCTGACCCAAGTCTGGCCCCCTGACCTCTGTCCATTCCTGGGCACCTTCGGAAGGGCCAGGAGGGAGGGGCCTCTGTAATGTAGAAGTGCCTGAGATGATTCCTGAAATGCCCTCACTGTTTCCCTTCTGCTAAGGCCGCCTGATGCTTTGCCTCCTGCCACCCTACACAAGGCCCATGCCGGAATGCCCATCAAAGAGCCTCAAGAAAAAATTCAGCAGTTGAGCCATAATGGAGGCCTGGACTCATGCCTCGAGTCTCCATGGCCTGTCCAGACCACTACTGGCAAAGCGCTAAGTTGATGGCATTGCCCAGCAGATGAACTAACACTGTGAAGGCTGCCTCACCCAATGGCTAAGGAACCCAAAGCTCCTTCTTTCCCCTTCTCTGTCCAGCCTGTCCCCACTACCTGGCTCCATGACGTCCAACAAGCTGCTTCTCGCTTCTCACCCCAACACCACTGCTACCTTGGTGGTAGTGATGGTGCACCAGGGCAGCGGGTGGGCTTGTGGGGCTTGTGTTGCATATAAAAACAAGGTGATGCTCTAAATAGCTAAGAATATTGGTCCCCTGAAGTGATTCTTGCTGCCTCCCTTTCTCCCTGACCCTCCCCACTGACCATTTTCCCCAGGCCCCCTGCAAGCCTAGGTTACATCGGGACTAGTGTTGCAGGTTGGGATTCTAGACAAAAATCCTGTAACTCTTTTCTTGCTAGAAATTACCAATACAATCCTTAGTTCAACAGATAGAGTTTTCTGTATAGTTTATAAACATGATAAGACATACAGTTTGGTAAGAGAGTGGGGTGGGGGACCTGTGCATTTGTGTGTGTGTGTGTGTGTGTGTCTGTGTGTATATATATATATGAGTGTGTGTATATATAAGTGGACATAATTATAAAACTGCACCTCCTGTGAGAACCTCACTGCACAAGATGAAGTTCTGAATGTCAGTCTCTGATGATCTTTCCTTTGGTAATTTGTTCTTGGAGCCCAGGGTTTGGGCTGGGTCTGCCAGGGTTGCCTGAGACATCAGGAATGTGAGGCGTCACCCCTGAGGGAGGGACTGAAGGTGGCACACTATTGAATTCAGGGCAGGTTGACGAAGTAGCCTCAGGCAAAAGCCAAAATGCCACCCGCACAGGTGCTCCCAGATGGCTGGTCGACCCAGCCTCTTGGGTGAGCCGCGTTTGTTCCTCTGAGTCTTGCTTTCCCCAAGAATAGTGGGGGCCCTTCGGACCTCTCCAAATAATCAGGATTCCACAGAGCTTAGCTGCCGTGGGACTCTGTCTCATTGCTGCTAGTGAAGGACTCGCTTTGCGTGCGTTAACCGCCTTGCTGGATGGATGCTGTCCATGGCTGCTTGGCGGGGCTGGCTGGGACAGCTGGGCAAGGTGTGCTAATCCCTCCCCGCTGGGGGCTGTACACTTTGGGTTTATAATCCACCGGGCAGGGCCCAGACAGCAGCCAGAGCCTTTACCAGCCTTCTCCTGAAACCCAGCAGATCCTCCACTGATAAAGAAAATAAATTCTGTTCCTTGGTGGCCCCGTGGCAGTGCTGGGTGCTGGCGTCCTGGGTCCTCAGCGGAGAGTGACTGCCAGCCCCAGTATCCAGGCCAGGATGGAGGCCTGCAGAGAACTGCCCAAGGAGGCCTGCTGCACCCCACTGGGGGCACGGATGGGGGTCCTGCGGGCACACTTGCCCTTCCTCTTGGGCCGCGCCGTGGGCATGATGTCAAAGCTAAACTTGTGCTGGTAGTCAGGGGCATAGTCCTGCAGCTCGTGGGCCTGCTTTCCGGCACCTGCTTTCCAGACGTGGTTGCGATTCCTGTGGCTGGTGCAGTTCTTGCCGGGCTTCCTGTAACCTGTCCGGGAGCCGGGCAGACGGCCATGGGAGTGGCCCTTGTCCCTGGCAGCGCCACGGGGTGGGTGGTGTTCCTTGCGGGCGGCCCTGTCAGTGGTGGTGAGCGTGTGTGACTTGATCTGGTGCGGGGACGCTGGCCCCGTGCAGTTCCTGAAGTCCTCGGCACTCAGCAGCTTCAGGTCCTGGCCCTGCCGCGACTCGGGAGACACGCAAGGGACAGCAGAGCTGGAGCCGCGGAACCTCCGGAGCCATTCCCACAGGGAGCGTGCCCGGCAGCCACAGTCCCAGGCGTTCCCATTGAGGCGGAGAAACTCCAGGGCCCCCAGGGGTGCCAGGCAGTCACCCTGCAGCTCGGAGAGGCTGTTGTTGAAGAGGAAGAGGGTGGTGAGCCGACGCAGGTCATGGAAAGCCTTGTGGTGGACCCACTGCAGCTGGTTCTCATGCAGCAGCAGCCGATCCAGATTCACCAGTCCCCGGAAGGTGTCCTGGCCCAGGTTCCATAGCTTGTTGCCGTGGAGAAATAGGTGGCTGAGGTTGACCAGATCCACAAAGATGTCGTCTTGTAGGTACTGGATGTGGTTGTCCTGCAGGTAGAGGTATTGCAGGCTGTGCAGGCCACTGAAGATGCCCTCAGGCAGGGCACTGAGCCCGCATTTGTAGAGGTAGAGGGCGTGGAGCTTCACCAGGCCTTGGAAGGTCTCCGGCGCCAGCGTCCGCAGCTGCCGGTTGTCGCCGAGGTCCAGTTCCTCCAGGTGCACGAAGCCCTCGAAGGTGTTGGGGTCGATGAAGGTGATGTCATTGGAGTAGATCCACAGGGTGACCATAGTGGGGCTGAAGTGGCCCTGCTGCAGGAGGGTGATGCGGTTGTTCTGCAGGAAGATCCGCTCGCTGTCCTCCGGGATGCCCTCGGGGATGGCCGTGAAGTTGTGCGCCTGGCAGCTGACCGTCATGGGTGCCGGATAGCACACGCAGTCCCGGGGGCAGCTCCCACCCAGGGGCAGCTCCCCGGCCAGCAGCAGCAGCAGCAGCTCCACACAGCACCCTGGTGGGGAGAGAGCACAGCCAGGTCAGGAGCTGCTGGGGAGGCTGGAGATAGGCAGGTGCGGGGACAGGCACGTGACCCTCCTTGGCCAGCTGGGGCTCTGTCCTGTCTGCTTTGCTCAGTTCTCTGGGATGGTGGCCCCCCGCAGGGCGTGGCTCCGGCCCCCATCTGGCTCCCCACTTCCTGGCACCCCACCACTACTGGGGATGCAATCCCCAACCTCTTCGGTGCGGTAAGCTTGGAGTGAAGGTGCTGATTCCTCCACATATGCCTTAGCCCCCTGCCCCCAAGCCCCCTAGCCCAAACCCCTGAGGCTCTGTCAGCACTGCTGGGGTGGGGGTCACATAGCAGCCAGCGCTGGGCCCTGTCCCAGCTCTGCCACTTAACTTGCTGTTATCTGTGCGAATAGATAGTGGTACAGACTCCTATCTCATATGGAGTCCTGAGGGGTCTTTTTATTCAAATTATTCCCGAAAACAAGCGAAGCATGCATGCACGACACCAAAATTCAGCTCAAAAGATGTTTCATTCACAGTGCCTCTCTTGTCCTTCAACCCTGTGCCTCAGTTTCCTTATTTCTAAATAGTAATAGTTGTCCCTCAGTGAGCTGTGAGCATGTACTTGGAGGACACAGGTGTTCAAAGGGCTGCGGGAGGCACCAGGACGGATGGGCCCTGGGGCCCATGAAGCCGCCAGAGCCCCCATTCGGGTCCACCTCTGGCCCCTCTCCTCTTCCCACCTCACTTGCTGGAATCGAGCTCCCTCCAAGGCTGTGGCTGCAAACCAGGCTTTGCCTCGTGATTGTCCGGAGTATTTCCTCTGTAGCTTCCCTCTAATTGGGCATTAATTAGGCATTCGTTAATGGATCCTTAAAATAATTTATTTTCGGATGTGTCCAGCCTGTGGTCGGATAATAGCCCCATGCTCATTATCGGAGCAGCCTCATTATGGACGATAGTCATTACCTGCCTTTTTCCAGGGTTGTAGCTGCCCCCGGAGGCCTGGCAGGCACGCGGGTGTTGAGGGGACAGGCTCTAGGCTTGTCACTGCCCGAGTTGGCCTCCTGCCCTTTCCTTCTAGCTTAGCCAGCCAGGCCTCTCAGGAGAGCCGGGAGGCCTGGGGCAGCTCAGCTGATCCTTCCCGCTGCCAGCTGTGTCCGGAGGGTGCACAACGAGAGAACCGATGCTCCCAGGCACTCACCAGCCGGCCCTGTCCCCAGCCTCCCCGGCCACCGAGCCGGGCTCCCAGCTTTGCTGCTGCCCCAGCTGCCTGCCCAGGCTGCCTGGCCACCACTGCCACCGCCTCGTTTCGGCAGAACCGGTGTTGTAAATAAGTGACAGCTCCCAGCTGTTGGGAGTTATGGGCTCCCAGAGAGTGGCAGATGCTTCCCGTCCCCCCATAATCACGCAGCTTCGACCTGACGTTCCCAACACATAAAAATCATCACACATAATTTGTTTTTTTGCATAATTGGGTTCGGTTGCAATTTCAGAGCAATTATGACCTCAGTGGTGGTGGTGGTGGCGGCAGTGCAACTGTGGGGCTACTTTCTGGGACAGGCCACGCTCTATGCAGCCCCCATAGTGCCTTCAGGCACCCTGACCACTGGACAGCCTGCAATCTGCGGGCCAGGCACAGGGCTCGTTTCTCCCTCTGGAACAGGAGTAGGACGTGGTCACCATGACGCCACTTTTTCCCATGTGGAGGCTGAGATCTGACCCCTACCCACTCCCTGCCCAAGTCAGTCTTGCCTAGGTACCCCAGCCCCACAGGGGGAGGCAGAAGTATGAGGGACCCCAAACCTAGCTGACTCATGGAGAGCCCGCCCACTGCCTTGAACCTCCATCACCCAGGGCTGGGAGGAGGGCCCAATCCATAATGGCCTCACCTTCCAGAGCCCAGCACTCCCTTTCCCCTCACACGGCTCCACTTCTTACCCCTGCCCAGGCTGCTGTCTTCCCTGAACTCTGCCCCAGGGAGGCAGCCCCCACCCACCCCGCCACTGTGGGAACCTCGGGGACCTCCCAGCTCCGGGGAGGTTATGGTGCTCACTGTGCTGGAGGGACAGGGTCATGGCCACAAACCTGTGCTTGTGGGACATGTAGTGCCATACCAACCACCCCCACCTCCAGGGGCCTGCAAAGACAAAGACATTTCCTTCCCTTAAATGTGACAGCAGAGAGAAGGCTCACTGCTCAGCATGGGGACCGGGTGGTTGGGGCAGGCTCAGCGCTAATGCCATTTGACATTTGTATAGCTCATGGAGTTGACAAAGCGCTTCTGTTCGCACTCCTCTGATCCTCAGAACCACCCTGTGGGTGGGGGGTGAAGGGTTCCCCAATGTGGGGCAGGAGCAGACAGCACTTCTGCCTGCTGTTATGGCTCTATCTTCTTAAGGCTCTGGGGTGAGGGTCTACAAAATGATTCCCAGAGAAGCTGGGGGTGCCCATGGAGAGCCATACCTGCCCTCAGGTGCCTCACGGGATGTTGGGGCACAGGAGAAACTAGGTGAAGACCCCCGTTTGAGTGAAGAAGCCAAACGCCCCAAAATCTAGGTGTGAGCTGAGCCTGCAAGTGAACATACTTTGGTAGGTGGGAGGGGTCAGATAGGGGATGAGGGGAAGGTGTGACTCAGGGCAGGAGCCACCACGCCCTACTTCTGACAGGGGCTCAAAGAAAGGCAGGGAGCCCAGCCAATGCTTGGAGCTGCTCTCCATCCTTCAGCCCCAATGCCAGGGGACCCATGCAACAGAAGCTGCCCCCTCCCACTGGGCACGGCGGTGAGTCTCAGCTAAGTCTGTTTCTCTACCTTGGAAACTGGTCCCCTCTCCAAGGCCCTGGATCAGCCCTCCCAGCAACCCCACCTGCTTCTAGCATCCCCTGCCTGAGCCAATGGGTGCCGTGGCCCTAGATTGTCACCCTGCCTGGTTCCTTCCGAGGGAGACTGGCACTGCACTGCCAAGATTCCTGTGCTCCCTACATGAGGCTCATAGGAACCCCGATCCACTGATTGCTGATTAGTGCCCAAGGAGGCTGGTGCTTTTGCTGTGCGTTTTAAGATTGCAAGTTAGCAGGGATCCAAGTCTCTGTGGAGGAGCCTTGTACCCGCTCCCATCAGCCTCCTTGGCCCCCTCCTGGGTAGGCCTGAGGGGGCTGAAGAAAGCAAAGCTGGGCCTCCCCCACTCTCTGGCTTTCCGTAGGCTCTCCTCCTCCTCCTCCTTCAGGGGCATGCACCCGACTGACGGCTCTGCTCCGCTGCACCCAAATCTGCCCTCGCACACGAGTTCACCTGCATCTGTGCAGCCTCATTCATTCCTTCCTCCATCCAACACTTGCTGCCAGAGTCCTGGAAGGTCCAGGGTGCCAGGGCAGGGAGGGGCGCAGGATGGACTGGGCAGGTCCTCGTGGACTAGCAGATGGGGAGAGTTCACAATAGTAGGCAGTCTGGCCAGGTGCTGGGTCCAAAGTAGTCACCTAGGGGTGTTGGCAGGGGAAGGGAGGAAGCTCAGGGAAGGATCCTGCTGTGCCTATGCCACCTCCTTCATGAAGGCCTCTGCTCTCCTGATGTCCTCCTTGTGCAAACCTGAAACCCCTCACCTGCTGGGCAGAGACCTGTGGGGGCAGAGGTGAGTGGCCTGAATATGGGCAGGCACTTAACCCAGTCCACTCAGCAGCCCATTTATTAGATGTGTTTATGAACAGTCCCACAGGGGCTGGACCTGGTGGGATGAGTGGGAAGGGTATTCAAGGCAGAGAGTATGGTATGTGCAAAGGCACTGAGGTGAGGAAGCAGGTGGCTGGCCCTGATCTTACCCCAGCCACTCTCAGCCCCTGAGTAGCCAGAGTTCCCAAAGAGGCTGTAATACCAGCTCACTTAGGCCGGGGGAATCCAGGGCTGGGGAGGCCAGAGAGCTCCCCTCTGGGGCCAGCACTGACAGGGCCTCTGACACAGTCCCAGGTTAGATGGCCAATGTGGCAGGGGCCTACATTGTCCCTACCCCTGGCAGCGGGAAGGAAACTAAGCAAGGCGAACTCAGTCCTCAGCCTGTGCCAGGTTCTTTACATGGAATCCTCGCAACACCTCCGTGGGTGCTATGCCATTTCATGGGGAAGGACACGAGGCTCACAGAGGAAAGTGGCTGGCCAAGGCCACACAGCTGGTGACCAGACAGGGGAGCAGGCCTTGCCCAACCTGACTTTGAATCGAGGAGCTCCACGCTGCCCGGGGCAGGCAGGGCAGCCTCATCTGAAGGCCGGTCAGCCTTCTCTGGCTCCAAGGCCTCGGGCCCTATCCCGACCTGAGTCTGACAGCAGCTGACCCCAAAAGGGGTCCTCCTCCTGACCCCTGCACAGCAGCACAGCAGGAATAGCCTGACGGACTAGCATCCGCAAGGGCCCCTAGGCAGGTCTGTGGGGCTCCCTAAGGCTCAGAGACTGTTCAGCCATGTGGTCGGTTCTTCCGGCTCTACAGCCTGCCCTCCCCCTGAACAGGGCAGAGCTCCCCTTCACCCCAGCCCTGCCAGATGCTCTTCTCTGAGCCAATCATCGATGCTAACGGAATAGCTCTGCTGGTCAGATAATGGCCTCAGGCCAGGCCGGCTGTGCTCAAAGAGCTACTGGCGCCTCAGGCCACTTGGCACTGTCCCTCTGTGCCCCACCCAAGCACAGGCCACTTCCTAGTGGGCATTCCCACCTCCTCAGCCTGGCTCAGCCCTGGACACAAGGAAGTCAGCCAGCTAGGGCAGAGCTGGGCTTCCCTTCTTGGCCCCCATTGCTACACGTAGGGGGTTGGGCAGGACAGCCAGTGTCTCCCCGTCTCACAGCACAGGGCAGTGAGATGAGCATAGACTTTGAAGCCAGAGAGACCTGGATCCCAGCTCCCCAGCTTAAGAAATGTGTCCCTTTGCTTATATAAGCCTCATTTTCCTCACTTGTAAAATGGGTACAATCCTTTAAAGTTGCAGCCTGGCCCTCTCCCTCTGCAGATGCCTGTATCCACCTGCCTCCTTCCTATCTCCATCTGCCAAACACAGTCTGTCCAAAGCTGAGCTGCTGCTCTCCCCCTACGAGCTTCCTCCGTCTCAGGGCAAGGCAGCTCCTGCATTCCGGCTGCTCAAGCCGAGAGTCACATTGACTTCTCTCTCTTTCCCCACACCCAATCCTCCTGAAATCCTGTCACCTCAACCTCAGAATTTATCCAGAATCCATCGGCTTCTCCTGGCCACCACCTCGATCTGAGTCTGGGCCACCATCATCTCTCACCTGGACTATCACAATAGCGTCCTGAGTGGTCCCCGTGCTCGCACCCCTACCCCCGTATCTCTGTTAACACAGAGCATGTGGCGATTCTGCTCCACCCCATCCATGGCTGCCATCACACTCAGCAAGTCCTCACCTCACCTCCTAGTCCTTGCTGTGGCCCAGAGGCCGCCCGCCCTAGGCCCACTTGCTCTCCTCCTTCTCCACTTCCTTCCCTCTCCGAGTCTCACTCTGCTCCTTGCTGCTCTCGTCCTGCCTCCAGCCCTGTGCACACACTGTTCCTTCTGCCCAGAGTGCTCCCCAGGGTCTCTGCAGGTCTCCTCACCTCACCATTCAGGTCTCTCCCACTGCCCCTTCCCCAGCAGCTGATTTTAAATGGGCCTCTTCTCTGTTTACTCTTCCCCATTACATTTAGCCTCTTCTAATAAAGGATATCATTTATTTATGTATCTTGTTTATTTTCTGACCCCCCTAGAAGGATAGTGATTTCGTCTGGTGTGCTCCCTGCTGTATACCTACCTCTAGGGCATAGAATGGTGCCTGGCACACAGTAGGTGCTCAAGAAGAAAACCCTTGGGCCTGCCTCATTGTAGGTGCTCAATAGACACAGTGCATCTTATTAGTACTGAGGCCTCCAGGGTGAGAGCAGACTCAGCCTTGGCTCCCTCCTGAGGTCCCCTGGGCCATCTCAGAGGTGACAGACAGTGAGAACAGCTTGAGAGGGAGGATGTACACCAGGCCCGCCTGAGGCCGGTGGGGCAGGGCAAGCTGCGCAGGTTTGCCTGGGACTCAGGTGCTTCTTTCAGTGTTAAAACTGGAAAGCCCCCAAACAAACCAAGACCAGGTAGTCACCCTACCTGGGGGCCAGGACTGTGCTTCCCAACCCCCACCAAAAAAAAAGAAAAAAGAAAAAAGAAAAATCTCTGGGCATAGGAGGAGGAAGAAACAGGCACGAAGCATGAATTTTCTCCAACACTTGCAGCTCAGGCCCAGTGCCTGCAGCCTAGATGCAGTTCTGGGCCCAGAGGGAACCTGTGTGTGTGCATGTGTACGTGTGTACACGTGCATCTCCGTGTGTTTATCTGTATGTGTGTACATGCCATGTGCACACGTGTATGCATGGATCTGAGTACACCTGTGTGCATACGTAAGCACATGTCTGTCTCCAGAGGCCATCGGGGGGCTGGCAGCCGGGCCCTTTCATCCTGCAGCATCCCTGAGCTCCATCTCCGAGAGCAGGCAGGGCCCTCTTCAGAAGAGGAGTGCACCCCTGGCCTGTGATGTCCCTGTCTTGCCTCGGCGCTCACTCTGTTTTGCCTTTGGCTCCCACTCTCCTTCCACCATGCTGAATTATGTCCCTTCAGCACACCTGGATCCCTCTCAGCTGGCAGGCGGGCAGCCCCTTATTGGAGTAACCTTTTAGCTTTCATCTGGTGTGCCCTGTCCCCTGAGCAGGCCTGCCTAGGAACACCATGCTAATTGGGCTGCCAAGCCCTCAGGGGGACTTGTTGGAGCACCCTCCGGTGCCTTTCAGTGTCTACCACCTCCTTGCTGCAGGGGCCCGGGTGTGGGGGGCAGGGCAGCTGGAGGGCTAGTTCAGGCGGGCTCGGCACCCAGCTACTGCCTGGGCTTCAGACCAGCCCCAGAGGGCACACTTCAGCTGGGCCACCTCGGGCAGGTCACTAAACCTCTGGGGCCTCAGTCTCTTAGTCTGAAACTAAGGTCAGAGCAACTGCCTTACTGGGTATTGGAAGGCTGTGCCCCTGCACTGCTAGTTCAGGGGGTGCAAGGAGCAGCTCCCCAAGGGTGATGATTTGTTTTTTTGTTATTATTATCAAAAGAAGCTGCTGTCTACCCTTTAGGACTCTCCCTAACCCCCAGGGGACTCTGGTTTTCACCTCCTCCTCCCGTCCCCTCCTGCTCCCAGACCTGAGAGTTTGGCAGGGGGACCTGAAAGATTGGACTCTGAGTTGGGATTCAACCCCAAGTTCAAGTTCTCTGCCAGGCTTTGGCTGCCCCCAGTCTTAACCTCTCTACTTTGTCTTGTCTCCCAGTCTGTCCATCCTCATCTGGAGCTGCCAGCTCTCTGCAGAAAGCCCAGGGCATGTGGGCTCTACTTCACCTTGTAAAGCCCTCCATGGGACTCATAAAATGTGTTACTCAAATTTGCTCTTTGGTTTGGGGGCCCCAGAACCTGGGCTATGGAAGCCTAGACTCCAAGGCTGAGGACCAAGGGCCTTCGAGAGTCAGCTCTTCCTGGAAGGTTTTGAGAAAGCTCTGGGCCTCATGTCTTCTCTCCAAACCCTGTGGAGCCACTGTCCCTCCTCCCAGACCACAGCACAGTGTGAGCCCACCTGAAACCAGAGTGGTGTCTCAGGTGTATTGAGTGGGACAGGCAAACCTCTGTGTGGGTGGGGCTGCCCTCAGGAGCAAGTGTCCATTAAGATGCCTGCCTGGGGGGTGGAATGGTGTGGGGGTGTCTACCAAATCCTGAAGGCCCTGGCATTGGGCGACACAAAACAGGAGCTGAAACCCGGGTACAGAAGTGTCCCAGAAGCCACCGTTCCTAGTCCCTGGGACCGCCGCTCCTTCCCAGCTGTCAGTGAGAGGCATTCAGAACTCACATCCGGGTATCGATCACCGGGTTCTGATCCTGCCTCCCAGCTCCTTCATTCAGGCCAGAAACAGCTCTGTGCTTGGTGCTGCAACAGTACGAGACATGGCTCCTTCCTTCATGGATCCTACACTCTGGGGGTGGGGGAATGATTAAACAAAAGAAACCAAACAAACCCAAACTGCCCAAGGGTGGTCGGTTCTGGGGACACAAGGAGGGGGTTAAGATTGAGGAACTGATGTAAGTTTGTGTGCTAATGGGGGGCCTCCCTGAGCAGTGATACCCGAGTTGAAACCTAAAGGATAAGAAGGAGCCAAGGAACAGCCTTCCAGGCAGAGGGAACAGCAGGTGCAAAGGGACAGGACCAAACTTGGTGTGGAAGAAGGAAGGGGGACAGGAGAACAGTCAGAAAGCTCTAAGAGGCAGGTCTTCCTGGACCTTAAAGCCTCAGTGAAGAGTTTGGGTCTAATTCTGCGTGTGGCACAAAGCCACAGAAGAGCCCGAGGTAGGGGCGACATGATTGGATTTGGGGGGGCTGGTACTGGAGCATGGACTGTGGGGGAGCAGATGGTCGAGGCAGGAAGGGCTGAGGCTATTATCTGTGGGAAAAGTGGGCGGCCTGGAGGCAGTAGGGGCCATGGAGATAGACATGGGGCAGTGGAGAAATTGAGTAATGTCTGGGGTACAGAATTGGCAGGACACACAGATAAACCAGTGTGAGGGAGAGGGGGCGGGGGTCCGTGGATGCCTCTGAGCGGGCGGGGGCACTGTCAGACTGAAGGCGTAGGAGACAGGCAGAGGGGCCTATGCGAGCTCAGTTTAGGACACACAAAGTCTGGGGAGCCTTACGGAGATGTTTGCTTGGTGGCAGCTGAGTGTACAAAAACCAGAGCCCAGAGGTGAGTCACACACTGGGGAGTCAGCCGCCTTGAGATGGCACTTCAGTCCATGGGAATGGATGAGGTCACCCATGAGAGTCAGGAGAAAAGATACGGGATCGAGGCCTCTGACAACACAATTCTGAAGGGATGTAAAGGAGAAGGAGGGTCCAGGGAGGTCAGAGGAAAGCGAAGGGTGATGTGACCAAGGCCCAGAGTGCTTCCAAAAGTTAGGAGCACTCAGCCGTGACGAGGGCTGTGGAGGGTTTGCGTGAGGACAGGGACGTCCGGTTGGTTTGGCATCATGGAAGTCATTGGTGAGCCGGCAAGTTTGTTTCCGGTAGAAAGGTGGGGGCAGAAGTCATACTGATTGAGATGACGAGTGAATGGGAGAGGGCGTCATGCTAAGTGAAATAAGTCAGAGAAAGAGAAATACCACGTGATTGCACTTGTATGTGGGATCTAAAAAACAAAACAAACAAAACAGAAACAAACGGATAGACACAGAGAACAAACTGCTAGTTGCCAGATGGGAGTGGGGCTGGGAGATGGGTGGAAAAGGTGAAATGGATGAAGATGTGCAAATTGCCAATCACAAAAACAGTCCCGGGGATGGAAAGTACAGCACGGGGACTAGAGTCAGTGATAGTGTTATTACTGCGTGATGCCAGATGGGTACGACACTCACTGTGATGATCACTTTGTAAGATGTATAAACGTCTAATCACTATGTTGTACACCTGAAACTAATATAATATTGTATGTTAACTATAATTGAACAATGATACCTTTTTTTTTTGTTTTGTTTTGTTTTTTTGGTATGTGGGTAGCTCCCTGACTGGGAATCGAACCCAGGCCACAGCGCTGACAGCGCCAGCGCCGAAGCCTTAAGCCACTACACCATCAGGGAACCCCAATGATACCTTTTTTAATGTAAAAGAAAAGTGAACAGAACCTGAGGAAGAGGAGACGGTGCTGTTATTAGTCAGGACAGGCTACGGTGTGCTATGTGACCCGAGAATCTCAATGGCTTACAACAAAGGCTGGTTTCTCTCTCAGGCAGGACAGCAGAGGCTCTGCTCAGGGACCTGGGTGGAGAGCGCATCCTCCCACCCAGTCTTCTGGCAGAGGGAAGAGATGACACAGCCAACTACTTACTGGCTCTTACAGCTTTTGTTGCAAGAAACATACAGCACTCTTGTTCATGTGTCATTGGTCAAAGTCAGTCACGTGGCTCAGCCTGTCCTCCAAGGGATAAGGAGGACTACTCCCAGGGAGTTAGGGAGCACACTGGTGAGCACCCAGGGCCCACTGGTCCAGGAAGTTTTGCTGTGACGTGGGCAGAGAAATAAGGCAAGACCTGGAGGGGCACAGGCTCCAGGGACGTTGTTTGCTTTTTAAGATGGAAGAAATTAGAGTGTGTTTGCATGCTCATGAGTATAACTCAGGAGGAGAGAGTTGGGGTGGGGGGGACCCGATGCAGTAGGAGTGAGAGGACCAAAGACACTGAGATCCAGAGCTCCTGAAGGAACTCCTCCTGTGCTGTAACAGAAGCGGGTGTGGTGCGTGCAGATGAGACGACAGAGAGCTTCTGTTTTCTCCAGGAGCAAAGGTAGGGAAGAGGGTGGGAGTTTGAGAAAAAAGAAGGCAGAGTGAACAGGCATTTTGTGTGCTTGGAAATCAAGCTGCCTTAGCCACAGGAAAGGTTTGTGGGGACAAGGAAGTAGAAGGTTCCCAATGCCCACGCCCCTACCCTCGCTTGTGCCCTCTTGCTGGGTAGTCAGTTATCTGGTCCCTCCACTTAAGTCTGCTCACATCACTCCCCTGCTCACAGGGCATTAGCTCAGTAAGTATTTATTCCACCCCTTCCTCTGGGCCAGGCACCATGCCAGGAGTGTTCTGGACTCAGTTTCTGGCTTCCATGAGCTGACTGTCTTCCCCAAATGTCTTTAGAATAGTATGTTGTGAAAATTTGTCACTTTTTTGGTTACCTAACCACTAAACCCTCTTCTGTATTTTGGAAGCTCTCCCATTTTATGTAAACAAGCCCTTCCCTCCCTGTCAAACCTAAAATGGTCGTGCCCTCACTTTCGAAGCCTTCCTTGCAGCTTGGGCAAAACTGATGGCCTGGACTTAGCCACTCAACATACCCCCAGGTGCAGAACTAGGAGTCAGTGATGCAAATGAGCAGAGACCAAGCAGGATCTATGCTTTCAAGGACAGCAGCAGTGGCAGAGCCACCAGGGGGTAGTGCTGGGAATATAGGAGGTGCGAGCTTGGAGGTGTCTGCTTTCCTTTGGAGCATTGATCCTACATGGAGAGCCCCCACCCCCGCCCCCGGAGATTCTGTGCATTATCCAATATCCTTTAAATAAATCTGCTTTTTGTTTAGTCAAGGCCAGTGTCTGCTGTTTACAAGTAAGAGTCCTCACTAATATCCTGCTGAACATGGCTTATAAGCCCATCCATGGTCTGGCCCTGCTCCCCCACTTCTGCTCTCCTTGACTCAGCTCAGCTCAGGGACTTCTCACCCTGCCTGCCCTACCTGCTTGAGGGAGCAGTTTCCCAAGTTTCCTGGTGGTGGGGGGAACCACCCCTCCCCCATGGCAGGTGATTCAGAAGGCAGGGCTATCAATGGTCAGTATCAGCCAATGAGACTCTACCCCAGGATATGAACTTGAATTTGAAGCAGATTGATTCAGCTGGAGCTGTTTCACCCTTGTGGGGCCGTTCTGAGGATACTGCCCCAGTAATTTTTTCTACCTAGACCCCACAAGAACCATCCTGGTTCCCTCCCTTCCAGGTGTTAAGCTGTACAGCTCCTTTGGGTCCCGTTTTCTTTCTGCAGATGTTCACTCAATACCCGCTTTCTTGGCTATGAAGATCCAAATTTCCTTCATTTATCAGGCAGCCATATGCTCTAGAACAGTGGTTCCCAACCTTTTTCCACTTGTGTACCCCCTTTAAGCCCACTTCTATAAATTGTACTCCTTGTTTTTAAAACAGCTGTTTTTAAATACTGACACTTTTGTTCAGTGCCTATCTTCATGTAAAAGAGTAAAAATGAGGCTATAAGTTAGAAAAGAAAAATTATTACACTAAAAGTACAAACCACAGCTTTAATTTTACAATATTCATAACACAGGTAAATACTGATGATGAGCAAGTATTTAACAAACTTTTAATTTATTAATATTTATTTGTGTTATCAAAGAGTCTATAATAATTGTTATGCAGATTACTAGTTGATTAAAACATTGTTAGTGAGATCATTGAGCTTGCTTTGATGCACTTAATTTCTTGAAATCAGGCTCAAAAGAAGCAAGATGCAGTCTTAAAACCAGCATTAAGCTTGTTGCAGTTCTTATTTTTTATGAAGGTATAAGAAGAAAAAGCTCTCTCCACTAGTTCAGTATTAGTAAATGGCAAGAGGTATTTAAGTGCCTTCTCACTGAGTTGTTTGTATTCCTCACTGACCTCTACCCAGAAGGTAATAAGATGCTTTCTTTTATTTTTTTTTAATTAATTAATTATTTTTTTAAAAAAATTTCATTTTTATTGTTAGACTTATTGGGGTGACATCTGTTAGCAAGGATTACATAGGTTTCAGGCACACAATTCTACAGTGTGCTTTCTTTTAAAATAAGAATTTAAAGAAGAATTGGTTGAAGGTTCTAGTAACTGCTCTTTTTCATTGATTAATATTTTGTCTTCTTAAAGAATTCTTCATGGAAGGAATCTGCAATCCAGTTTTTTCTTTTCCACATTGAGGAAAGTACTTATAAAAGGACACTTTGAGACCTTTCAAGTGACTTACAATATTCTCTTTCACATTTTGGGATAGGAGCAAGTCATTCTCAGATAAGAAGCTGTGCAGAGTTTCAAAAACTTCAGGCTGACCTCTTTCAATACAAGCTTTCCAAAAGTCCAGTTTTTAAATCATTGACTTGATTTTGTTGGTTACTTTGAATAGAGTGATTGAGCTGTTTTGAAGTCCCAAGTTGAGTCTGTTTATTTCTAGAAAAATATCTGATAAATATGCAAGACTTTGAAGCCAATCACTGTCCTGAGACTTTGGATCAAGAAGGAAGCAGTGGCCTTCAAACACTACCTGGACTTCATGTCTAAGTTCAAACATCCATGTAAGTACTTTGCCATGAGATAGCCCCCTTACCTCCATATGCAAAAGTAGTGTGCTGTGAATGCTGCTCTTTCTTCACACAGCGCTTTCAACAATCTGGAGTTTTGTGGTTGTGACTTAATAAAATTTACAACTTTTACAGCCTCATCAGGAACATCGTTTAGTTCACTAAGAAGAGGCTTGGATGCAAGACTTTGTCTATGAATGCAGCAGTGACTCCATGGTACAGGGGGAGCTACTTCTTTAATTCAGCCATTTAGGCCTATAAAACAACTGGACATAGGCTTGCCTCCATCAGTACTTACACCACAATTCGACAACTAATGTCCTTTTGATTGCAATATAAATACCTTTTCTTGTGGTATGCTCTGTCAATGGGTAACAAAACCAACAGGTTTTCCTTAATTTCATTTCCTACCAAGTACCTTGCAATGATCAGTAACATCTACACTTTAATTAACCTGGGTGGAAAAGAATTTACTTCTAATTCTATCTACTACTACAGCTTCAACATCATCAGACATTTTCTGAATTCACTGAGACACTGTATTGTTTGGAAAAGAGATAGTATTGATTTTTATGGACATGTTCTTCCCCAAACATACAAACAAATGATATCCTTAATACAAGGAGAAATTAAATCTTCAGTTATGGTGTGGTTTTTACCACATTTAGCTATGTGACAAGCAATATGGTATGAACCCCAACTGCATCCTCACTGTCTTTCTTTCCTGACATCATGTATGAAGTAACAGTTGGATGCTTTTCTAAGCACCAAAAATAATGTATTTCTTTGTTTTTATACATAGGATGTTTAGTTTCTAAATGTCGCATGAGTAGAGGGTTTCAGGCAACAGTTGGATAATATTTCTCCACACACAACACACAAAGGCTTAGAACAGTCACCATCCCCTACAAATGAAAACCCATGTATAATATATACTTCAGAATATTTCCTTTACTTCTGTGTAGTACCTGAAGAATGCACCTTTTTACTATTCTATCTCTCAGTGTGGTTGTTCTCGTAGCTGCAAACACGTAAGAAGTACTTGGTGATGGGTTATAATCCACATCATTTTGGTTTTTTAACCATCACTGATGGTTTTCAACCACTGATCCCATAAATGACACACTTAAAAATCACTGACAATAACTGAAACTATGTTAAACATAGTTTAAACATTAAATTAAAAAACTACTTGAAAAAAATCACTAAGATAATGTACTTACTTTTACTCAGTCAATAACTAAACTGATCACAGTCTGGCTATGGATGTATTTATATGTTTGGGGAAGTTCTAGAAGCATCGCAAATGGATTTGTTCTGAAACTGTGTGTAATGACTGGTAGAACAGTGGTTTGGGGGAAGGGTTCATAGCCATGCCCTCGCCAATCATCATTCGCTAGTGCGATCTAATTTTGAAGTGTCTCCATTAACGGTGATTCAAACTTATATTTACTGTTTCATAACTAACGTTTTGCATTTTATTTTACTTTACTTTTTTTTTTTTTGCCATTACTGCTTATTTTCCACATACCCCTGAACAGCCCAGCACGTACCCAAGGGGATATGCATACCATCGCTTAGAACCAATGCTCTCGAGGAGCTGAACTTCTGTCCAGCCCAGGAAATGGCTCTTCACTCCACTGTCAGTAATTGCTTTAGACAGGAACATGTGACTCCATTCTGACCAATGAGAAACCAAAAACAGTCTGCTGAGGCACCATCTTTTGACCAGGAGGGGACAAGCCTAAAGGTCAAGGACTAAAGAGCACAAACATGGAGAGAACCTGGATCCATAATGACCTTATTGGGCCAATGAGCCAACCAATCCTGGGATCTGCAAACCTTTAGGTATATGACATAATAAATCCTCTTCTTGTTTTAGCCATTTTGAGTTAGGTTTTCAATTACTTATCACCCAAAGTGTCCTAACTAACACACCTTTTGATGAATTCCTCTTTTGCTTATTTGGCCAGACTAGATTTCTCTTGCTTCCAACCAAAGACATCTAACTTATGTTAGATGATAGCTCAGACAGGACCTGCGCTCCAGGAAGCGTGTCCAAATCCTTCCTTTGGGTTAGACCCTTCACCATCATCAGTGCTTTCTCCTCTCAGAGCACTCACCACTCTCTTAAAGTCACCTGCCTCTACCACCAGAGGTGGGAGCTGCTGAGTGTCCATCTGGTGCCTGATGCATAGAGTTCATCCTTGCATATCTGGTGAATGAGTGAATGAATGGATAAATTATTTAGATGACATCATTCTAAGCCAAAAGCAAAGAAACCTGTAGTTTAGTTAGCTGAGGTGGCCTTACTGTGGGTAAGTGTAGTTATACAAGTTTTAGCCACCAGAGGACCCCAGGGTAGCTACCTCATGCCTGAGAGAATAAATGGGTTACCACCAGGCCTCCCCTCCCAGACCTCTCCTTTGACCCCTCTAGAGCATCTTGACTGGCCCCCTTAGGGACCATGTGGGGAATGTACCTCAGATGTTCTGTGTCTTAAAATGAGCAGTGGGGCCCGGGATGTTAATTTTCTTATTCTCTATACCATATACATACATTTTGATGCATGCACTTACTATTTAATACAAGAAATAAATCATTAAAAAAAAAAAAAAAGACCTTGCAGAGTCTAGTGGAGCATCTCCGGGCCCAGGCCCTGACTGCCGCCTCCTTCCTGCTGGCCTGAGTCTGCACTCTCTCCAGGGACCCCACTCTGGTCAGCCACCAGCACACAACAGCTTCTGGCCCCACACTAGGGGTCTTTGGCCCAGCACCGGCTTCCCAGTATGGTCCCCAATCCCTAATTTCCCCCATAAGGTTTGTCTTTAAAGTCACTCTTCAGCATTTATTTTATTTTTAAAATAATACTTGCCAATTGTGAAAAAAGTGAAAAAGTATAGAAGTAAAAAATAAAATCAGGAGTTCCCTGGTGGTGTAGTGGCTTAAGGCTTCGGCGCTGGTGCTGTCGGTGCTGCGGCCTGGGTTCAATTCCCAGCCAGGGAGCTACCCACATACCAAAAAGCAAAAAAATAAATAAATAAATAAAATAAAATAAAATAAAATCACCACAATGCCATGACCCTTGACAACCAACTACTGACCGAACCTTGCTGTACTTTCTTTTAATACTTCTTCCATTTATATAGAACTATATAAAATTTAAATAAAAATTTTATTTAAAGCAGTACAATTGAGATCATGCTATATATACAGCTTTGTATCTGCTACTTGCTACCTAACTTAGACCATTCATTCAGCAGCTCTCCAGTGCCCACGCCTGGAGCCTTTACCCTAAGGCAGCCGCGGACAGGAGCCCAGCAGGCAGTGACCTCCCCCTCCGGGAGAATCCAGTCTCATGGGGAAACAGACACTTATCAAATGGCACAGCCATACATCACACCCCAGAGGGAGGAGGACAGGGCAACAGATCCAGGTAGCTATGAGAGCTGTGGGGCTACCTCTCGCTGGGGGTGGGAAGGCTGGGAGTTTGAAGACTGAGAAAGGGACCCCACTGGGGCAGGTGGCGAATTCCAGGCAGAGGGAACAGCATGTGCTGAGGGCCTGAGGCCAGAGGCAACACACAGTGAAGTAACCAAAGAAATGATATGCTAACAGGCCTGACTTTTACGGAATGCAGGGTATCCAACTCTATGACAGGCTATAATTGATCTGTGAAACATATGTACCGTTTCTCATTTTTTACTGTTATTAATGATCAGGCAACACTGGTAATATTAACTGCCTCCTGGGAGAGCTACTGGAAGCTCAGGGACAGGGAGGGGAATGTCACCTGTCAGGAACTTTTGATTTATTACCACGTGAACATACCCATCAATTCTTTTATTCTTTTAAGAGTCAGTTAAATTAAAGCTAAATAATGTTGGGATGAATATCTTTTTTATGTTGTTCTTTTTTGGGGGGGCGGGGGGGGTTAGTTCCCTGGCTGGGCATCGAACCCAGGCCGCAGCGCTGAGAGCACCAGAGCCTTAGCCACTGCACCACCAGGGAACTCCTGAACATCTTTATGCATAAAGCTTTGTCCAAATTTCTCTTTCTGTAAATCAGAGATTCATTGAGTGAAACTCCTCTTGATGTATAATGACAAGTCACCATCCAGAAAGTTTAGCCCATAAAGCCTTAAGTTGAACACCCAGAATATCACCAACTGTGGGGACTTTCAGAGACTCACCCTTTTCTGTTAGCCTTCCCAAGTAGACTGTGAGCTACGCAAAAGAGCCACGAGCCTGGTGTGAAGAGGAGATGCCTGGGGTCGGGGAGTGAAGGAGATGGACCCGTGCCGAAACCTTCCTGTGTACCATCTGGGAGCACGCACATACACTCACTGCATGTTCCCCCCAAAATTATTACAAAGGTATTCACATGCCCATATTGCAGTTGGGAAAAATAAGGCTCAGCAAAGGGTGGTGATTTGCCCAAGATGGTGGAGCCAGGATTCAAACCAAGACTGGTGTAGTATCCAACAACTGGAGGCGAGCTCTCTGTCCCAGGAGGCCACTGCCCCTCAGAGACCCTCCCCCAACCTCTCCCCAACGAGCACCCAATAGGCAAGTCCCCCACCTCCCAGGATCTGTGTGTCCCTGCTCCCTTGCTCATTCCTTCCTCTGTCTTCATTATTTATTTCCCCCTCTTGTGCTTCACACTCATGAGACCGGGAAAATGGACAAGTCAGATAGGGAAGGAAGTGGAAATTTTGTGTAATACCATCGTCTGTATCACAAAACTTGTCTTAAGTGCCAGCCCCAGGGATTTGCTGGAGTTGGTGCGACAGAGGTGGGGCTGAAGGTCAGATTAAATTGGACTGGTAACCCCAGGGGGATAGTTGAAAGAGGTTGCTAAAGAAAGCTTTTCTAGCAGGAATGCTTGGCAGCTGAGGCAGGCGGCGGGCAGCGAGCAGGCCAGCAGCTAGGTCAAGCCCGCTTAGCAGGGCTTGGTGGTGACAGGCCTGGGTTCACACGTCCTCCCCCAGAAGCTTGAAATCTTGCTTTTTCCCCCCAATAATGAGCTGGTATAAAAATGGATCTTGAATAAAATTGTCTGCAGTTTCCAAATTTCAAACTGCATTAGTCAAAATATATCAAATTTCCATGTACTGATTTACCACCTGCTCAAAATCTGATCCTTTTTCAGCTGGAATATATTGAAATATGAATCACCTCCTGAGAGGAAAAAAGGGACAAGAAGTTGAGGGAAGGCCCTCCCTAAATGTGCCGGTGGGTAAACTGGAATCCTGCACCCCTTTGGGCTCCCCAGCCTCCCCCAGCCTCCTAGGTGGTCCAAGCCCCTAGGACACTTCCCCTGATACCCAGTTTCTACCTAGAACCCTTATGCTCTGGGCAGTCTATGCCTCAGAGTGTAGATTGTGATCACTGCAAGTCTGCCAACACTTTCATAAGCACCTACTATGTGCTGGGTGCTCAAAAGGACCTCTAACCACATTTCTAAAGCTGACAGTGACTCCTTTGTCCTCATCTATTCACCTTCTTAGCAGCACTGGACACAGCTGGCCCTCGCTTCTGGATTCACTTCACTTCCAAGACAGGAGGCTCTGCCGTGCTCTCTCCTGCCTCGATGGCTGCTCTCCTCTGCTCGATGCCTACATACCAGATTCCCCAGGGCTGGGACCCTGAACCTTCTCTCTCCCAGAGCTACACCAATCCCCAGGGCAGCCCGCCCAGGCCCCGGTGTTAAATACCATCGCCACGGGGAGGAACATCAAATGTGTGTCTGGTCCTGAACTCAGGACCAGCCCACCCACATGCCCATCTGACATTGCCTTGTGAATATCTAATAATGGGCTCAAACTCAACACACCCTAAAGGTGTTTGCCACAATGGCTTCCCCAAGTCAGGAAACAACAACTCCACCCTTTCGGTTGCTCGAGCTTTTCTGAAAATGAAGTCGGCATTCTCCGTTCCTCTCTTTCCTCTATTCTCTTTCCCTTTAATCCATCAAGTCTCATTGGTTCTACCTTCAAAATAGATCCCAAATCTGTTCACGTCACTCTGTCCCCACACCCTGTTCCAGCTGTCACCATCTCTTCCCTGGGCCACTGTCACGTCCCTGCTTTTATTTTAGCCCCATTACCACCCAGGGCTCATACCACAGCCACAAGGATCTTCAGAAACAGTGTTAGCATGTAGCTTTCCTACTTGCACCATCCCAGTGGCTCCCCAGTGGGATGAATAAATGCACACTCCTTACCAACCCACTACGTCCTCGGGGCCGGACCCACCAGCGCCCCAGCCCCATTTTCTATCTGTCATCCTCCCCATCGCGAGTCGCATGAGGCTTTTCTCTTCCTGGACCAGCAAGCCCACCTTGGCAGTGCTTTGCTTTATGGTAAAATACATGTAACATAAAATGTACCATTTTAATCATTTTAAAGCATCCAATTCAGTGGCATTTAGCACATTGATAATGTTGTGCAACCATCGCTACTATCTAGTTCTAGAACATTTTCATCTTCCCAAAGGAAAACCCCATACCTATTAGCAGTCACTCCCCATTCTTCCCTCACCAACCCCCCTGATTCCCTGACAACCATTAATCTGCTTTCTGTCTCCGTGGATTTGCCTATTCTCGTAGTTCATGCAAATGGAATGATCCGAAATGTTTGCACTGACAGTCCCTGCACGGACCACTCCGCCCCAGGCCCTCGCAGGCCCACCTCCTTCCCAGCATTTGAGCCTCAGCAAGAGCCCTGCCTGCCGGGCTGCAGCAGGGCCCGGCCCGCCCCGTGCCCCCCCAGCGTGCCCCCCCCAGCACCCGCTCTTCATTACATAAGCACTCTGCTCTACTTCCCTTTTAGCACTTAACACTCCCTGAGAGGGTCTTGTTTAATTATTTGTTTCCATGTTTATTGTCTTTCCCCTTTCTGCTTGTTCCCTGTGTTGTCCCCAGCCCTAAGGACAACACTAGGCACCTGGGAGGCGCCCAACAATTATTTTCGGATTGAATGAGCAAGTGCCCTATGAGCTGTGATGGGGCCGAGGGCAATGCTACAGAAACACGGGGGGAAGCGGGCAGGGCTGCCAGAGTAGGGGAGTCCCGGGGGAAGGCAGCTCCTCCAGAGATCCTATGGCATTCAAGGGGGGCACTCCAGGTGGAAGGAACTGCATGGCCAAAGGCCTGGAGGCAGGAGAGGACATGTCCTCTTTGGAGTCCTACGCTGTCTTCTCCTCTAGTTTGCAATTTGTCCCCTAATTGGTCCCCCAGACTCCTACAGAGGGGAGACACCAGGAGGATACAAAGTACTGAGGAAAGAAAAGACGGGGTCTGTTTTGTTTGTCACCCCTCCCAGTTCTAGCATGTGCTGGACACCCCCAGAGACACAAAGGAACCCAGAGTGACTCTAAGTCTTCTGGTTTTAAGTCATCCTGCAACAGCCTTTCAGAGAGATGGGGCTCTTGCCCACCGTCGTTGCTGTGCTTCCTGGGGTGGGGGTCTCCCCCCGCTGCCTATTTCTGAGCAGGTACTTGGAAAGGGGGGATGCACTCTGGGGGGCATCGTTGGTGAAAACTGGCTTCCTGATGGCAGAGGGGGCAGGACGAAGCCCTTGCCTGGCAGGACTACCCGGGCGAGGCCGTGGGGGCTACTTGCACACGTATCCGTTAGGGGAGAAGCCCCGCACCGCCAGCTGCCGCCTTGCCTGGCCCTGGAGCTCTATCTTGGGGTAAAGAGTGGGAGATGATAATGGAAGGCCGGAGCCCTTTGGTTCGGGGTCAGGGGCCTGTCGTGAATCAAAGATTTTCCTCTGGGCCCTGCAAATACAACATCTTTCCTCACCTACATCTTGATGCTCAAGGGGAACCAGCTGCCATTTATGAACTCCTTTCTAAGCAGGGAGTGATGGTGGCTGACGAGGATGTTGTTCACGTCTCAACACCCCAAGCTGGCAGACAAGAATGTGCCAGTCTGGAGCAACAGTCTGCCTGCAGACATTTCTGCTGCTGCCTTACCAACCAGGGAATCCAGTGTCTCTGGGGTGACCTCCATTTGTCCCTTCACCCCACCCCCCACCCAGATCGTACCTGTGGCTCTGCCCTGCAGCCGGCCCGAGGCCGGCAGGCCGACACCCAAAGGTCAACAGGGCAAGCGACCTGCAAGACTCACGGGAGGGGAAGCTGACAGACACCTACAAAGCCGTGCCTCCTGGTGCCCACAAGAAAGCGGAGCTGGGTCAGCAGCCGAATCCCAGTGTAGAGACGTGATCAACCACCTCAGTAAGGTGCAAGGGATTATTGTGTGCTGAATAAAGCTGTGGCCCGAAGATAAAGTTTTAAACAAGAAAGAGGGCTAGAACAGGAGGAGGAGATGATGATGATATATGTTATAGATAATTGTCAACAGTGTTTTGGGGATGGGGGGCTCCCAGGAGGAGGGCCGAGCTAGGGTGGACCTGGGGCCCCCACGCGGTCCCTCCCTGGTTTTCTCTTTCTGGGCTGAGTCACGGACCCCTCTGGGCGTTGGGCTGTCGGTGAGCACTGCATCCTTCATTTCTCCTGATCAAATCAGGCCTGACTGACCCAGGCCCTGTGGTTCTGGGAGTCCTGCTGAGTTCCCTGGAGGAGAGGCCCTTCCCCAAAGCTGGGAGGCTCATGAGGGCAAATTCAATTGTGGGCAAGGCAGGAGCCATTAACCTGTCTGTGGACCTGTCCCACCCTCTTTCCCCTCTGACTGCTGGGCCTGTCCAGGCTGCTCTGCTGGATCCCAGCCTCCCACCACCCCAGGGGTCCCCCGCTGCTCCTGAGCTGTGCCCAGTGTCCTCTGTCCCTCATTGCCCACAGTTCCCATCACCCCTGCCTTTAGATCAGAGTAGATTTTGAGTTAAGAAGGAAAACAAATCTGTGGGGAATCTGCTCCCCCGTTGGAGGCAAGCCTGGCTCTTGGCTCTTCCCACCCTTTAGGTGTCTGGGTACGATCCGCCCTTCAGAGTCCTAACAGGGAAGAGGCCCCAGAAGCTGGGGCCATGTGAGCAGAGAAGTCTGAGGTTTCAAATACTGAGGGTGTGGTCCAGGGCTGTGCTGTCCGGTGCAGTCACTGCTACTCACAGGTGGCTTCTGAAGGCTTGAAATGTAGTTATTTCAAAGACTTAGCATGAAAAAGAATGCTTGCTGTATTGATTACATGTTGAGATGGGAATATTTTGAATATATTGGGTTACATAAAAATATTTTTACATGAATTTCATCTGTTGATGTTTATTTTTTTAATATGACTGCGAGAAAATTTAAAGTACACACAGTTCACCTTTCTGTTAGACAGAACTGGTCTAAAGTGATGGGCGCGGGCTCCAGGTGGACACCTCTCCTTGGCCCCATGGACTCCTTACCTTTTGGGGAGGAAAACAGGAAGAGGGCCAGAGCAGGGCCCTCCACAAGGGTGGTGCTGCTTGGAGGAAAGCAGTCCTGACACCCCTACAGAGAGCTCCCCTATATGAGTGGAGCTGGAAAACCAGTTACCCCTGCACAGAAGGACTGGAAGCCCCTGCAGATAGCCCCTGGGAAGGGGTGTGGCTTGTAGCTAGAGCAGGGGGAGGGCGTTGCTGTCACTCACGCCTTCCTCCAGCACACCACAGCTGGAGCACCTACCTGGTGCCAGGTGCTAAACGGGCGCTGCAGACACAGCTGTGGGCAGGACAGACCTGGTGCCCGCTGTACCAGGGCCCACACTCTCACAGGAGCGGCAGGCCCACAGACAGCTCCCTGTGGCCCCTGGGGAGGAAGGGCAGAGGCAGGGGTGTACCCAGGCACCCCTGAGTAGAGAGCAAACATAACTCTATGGGAAAGTTAGTGTAGCAGATCCCCAACCTGAAATGCCAGACCTGAGAAGGGAAAGAGGAGAGGGAGAGAAAAAGGAAGAGGAAATAAAGGAAGATAGGAGAGATCGAGTGAGAGAGAGGGAGGGAGAGGGAGAGAGAGGGGCCAATGCAGAGTGTGGGCTCTGGTGCCAAGAACTAATGGGGTTCCACATAAGGAGTATCTCCGTGGCTGGTGAAGGATGGCCAGAATGGGGTGGAGGTTTCCGCCTGGGGGTGTGAAGTGGGGTGGGGGTAGTAGGAGGCTGCCCAGGGTTACATGCTACCACTGAAACAGGGAGCCATGGTGGCACCACATGGGGACAAGCTGGGAGCTTGATGGAGAAGGAGTGGGCTGTAATGAGACTGCTGGGCAGGCTGGGCTGGGGACACTCGTCTCTTCTGATTCCTCCCAGGAGCCCCCGGGATTCTCTGTGCTTTACCGTGGAGGGAGGGAGGGATGGTCGGGAGCACTTCTGAGTGGATCTGGCTGACCCTCAAGGGAGCGCAGGGAAAAGGTGGCCTGGGGCCTCTCCCAGTTGGCTCTCCTGCTGAAGACCCCTGGCCACTCTCTGCCCCCCACCCCAGGCCTCATGGACACACACCACCTTGGAGGACTGTGGCTTCTGTCTTCCCTCCACTCCAGAAAGGGACAACTTGTTGGCTTTCCTGCTTCAAAGCCCAGAGCACCCTTTTAGGCTCTTTGCTAAAGCTTCCACTTCCTGCTCACGAATGGGGCCAGCTCGTGACGCAGCCAGGCCGAGGAACGAATCAGGAGCTCCTCCACAGCTAACGAGGGATCCGAGCCTCGGGACCGGGTCAGCGGCCCCCACCAGCCGCCGTGCTCCTCGTGATGGCTCATTATTCCAATATTCCCCGGAGATAGGCGGCATTTTCCCCAACATTACCTAATTACATTCCAGCTCTACCGATACGGTGACATGTGTCCAAGCTGCACACAATTCCCAGGAAGACCAAGAGGAGAGTTTCCGCTCAGGTGCAGATGCGAAGCGTTAATCTGGAGGTGTGCCTGAGAGCTGTTACCTGGACGAGACCCCCTAAGAGCCACGCGGGAGGCTCCTGGAGGAAGAGTGGCCTCCTTTGCCCCTACCCTCCCTCCAGACCCTGTTCTGTTCACCCACTGGTGTGAATGGGACCCCCTGCAGGTCCCTGGCTCATAATCTTCGCTGGTTCCAGCATTGCGGCTGGCTGCCCGGCATCTCCCATTCCCCTCGGTGGCCCTTGCAAACTTGCCCCTTTCCCCTTAAATTCCGGCCCTTGGCCTCCAGGCCTAACCCCTCATCTGTCAGCACCCTCACACAGCCTGAGGCTGGTCCCATCTTCTCACCTCTCCTCACCCTGAGGTTTCAATTCAGGTACCTACAGGGGCCCAGCAGGAAACGGAAAGGGTGAGATGGGCCGGTAGGACGGGGCACGCCCCAGGCTCCCGTCACTGCTGCCCTGCCCAAAGGGGCGCCCCAGTTATTAGGTCTTTAGATTTTGCCAGAGGTTGGGAATCAGGATTTTTCACATGCAATTGGTTGGCAGCAAAGTCAACCCCCCCCCCAAAACAAAACAAACAGAAACCCCAGACCACCGTGTGGGCCCACGCAGCCCCACCTGCAGTCTGACTCAGCCTGAGGCCCAGGTTTCTGACAGCTGCTCCCTGACTGCTGTGCCCCCTCCCCCAGCATCCTCAGCTCTCCGCGCCGGCTCCCTCTCTGCCTCTGGACTTGTTCAAGCCTGTCCCACTGAACAACAAGCCTTGCCTACCCCAAATCTCCCTGCAGCCACCGCCTCTCTCCTCCCCTCACAGGCAGACTTGGAAAGGTCTGTCTCCCCAGCCTTCCTCTCCGCTCTCTCTCTTCAAGCCCCTGCACCTGGAGTTCTGCCCACTTGTCACTGACAAACTCCATGCTTGTGCCCAGATCCAACATTTCCCCGTTCCTACCAACTAAACTGACCCTGGGGGCAGAGAGCCCCCAGTTTCCTGATACAGCTCTGCCCTGGGTGGACTCCAGCATGGGTCTGCTCTGCATTCCCTCAGGGTCTGCCACGGGCACCTCCTTCTCGCCTCATTTTACCCACAGTCCTTGGGGGCCACCATGACCCACGGAAACTCCTCCTTTAAGTGCTCTCCTGGCTCCAAATCCAAATCCCCCATGACTCCCTGCGCGTTTTTCCTGGGATCTTCCAGACTCATCCTACTCAGCATTCCCAAACCAAGTACCACCCTCTCCAGGCCTCCTCACCTCTTCCTGGGTCACCTTCTTGGTGACCAACAGTTCTCCAGTCTGCACAAACCTGAGCGCCACGTTCTCCTTGTCCCTGGAGTCCAGTTCATCACATCCTATCCTACAGTCTCCACCTCTGGAACTCTCTCTCGACGCTCCTGCTGCCTCCTCACCACTCTGCCCTCACCTTTGCTCCCTCCAGCTTCTCCATCTGAAGAGGGTTTTCTTAAACTCAGCTCTGATTATGTCACTCCCGAAGTCTGTGATTCTTCTTTCGGGAGGATGTCTCACTGTCCAGTGCCCTGGGTCCTACGCCACCACTCACCACGTCTCACAGGCCCAGCCCGGTCAGCCTGGGGCAGTCTTTCGTATATGCCCTGCTCTCTTCCATCTCCAGCTTTGGCACATGCTGTCCCCTCTGCTTGGGATGCCCCTCCTTAGGGCATGTGCCTGCTAATTCCCACCTGTCTTCAAACTTGGCCCAGGCTAGGGAGGGATCCTCCCCAGTTTGGACCTACTTAGACCACTCTGTTCATTCAATGTGGCCTCATAATTGTCAGTGTGTAAGCAGATATTTATGGTTATGTGAGAGACTAAATACACAACAGGCAAGGCCAGACCACCATAAAAAGAGAACTCTGAGCCCCAGTCTGCAGGAACCAGCCCAGGAAACCAGCCTGCTTCTTGTACAAAGTCAAGCCTGTAGGAAATCAGATCACATCTCTAGTAAAAAGTCCAGGGAGCCAAACAGTAACCAGTGTGACAATCAGACCCAAATGGCCAGGATTTGATTCGCTTACCCCAATTTTGGTCCTTCCTTTTGACTTACCACCAACCAGAGAAAAGCAAATATGGTCCCCTAACCAATCACGGAGGACATCCCCTCCCCTCCAGCCCGCCTCCAGCTTCTCCCAGACAACAACCTCCAATCAGGGCAGACCCCACGCCTTCTTGTCTCCTGTAGAACTTGCCCACTCTTGCTCTTGCCTTTGAGCCTTTGCCAAACTGTAAGTGATGATGGCCGACGCCCTTGAAGAGCAAGCTCTGAATAAGTAATCTTTCCCTGTTTTCATTGGCTTCGTCCCCATTTATTTCCACATGGGTAATAAACCATCCTAACTTGAGGGCTTACAACAAAACCATTGGGAGTTCCCTGGTGGTGTCGTGGCTTAAGGCTTCGGCGCTGGCGCTGTCAGCGCTGCGGCCTGGGTTCGATTCCCAGTCAGGGAGCTACCCACATATGCAAATAAATAAATAAATAAATAAAATAAAATAAAATAAAACCATTACGTGACCTCATGGCTCACTGGGCTGAATGGGCTCCGTGGGATGGTTCTTCTGCTGCTCTCACTTGGGGTTTCACAGGTGGTTGCAGTCAGATAGTGGAGGCGCTGGGGTCATCTGAACTAAGATGCTGGGAGGCCTGGGCCTCTCTCCCTCTCCATGTGGCCCCTGCATGTGATCTCTTCGGCAGGGTAGCCTGACTTCTTACACCGTGTCTCCGTTCTCCCAAAATCACAAAAGTGAGGCTGTTGGCCATCTCCAGACTTGGGACTGGAGTAGCCTCACTTCCACTGCATCCCACTGGTTAAATCAAGTTGCAGTGCATGTTGGAAGAGACCCTCACAAGGACAGGAGAGCAGGAGGCACAGAGTCCCTCTCTGGAGACTGGCTACACACCTCTCCCTTCCTGCTGACACGGTGCTTGGTCCCCGGGCCCTCTGCTAGACTGAGTCAGTGCTCAGTAAGGCTTGATGACCCAGTGAATGGATGGAGGCATGGCGGACCTACAGACAGACAGAAAGGCTCCACGCTGGCTTCCCTGCTCCCAGGCCTGCACCACCATGTCTCCCTCTCATAAACACTGCTCTCAGCTGCTTAGCACGCCTCTATTTTTAAACCTCTCAAGCAGTGAGTGGTGCTTAACATTTTTTGAATCAGGGACCCCTTAGGGAATCTCATGAAAGCTACAGGAGACCCTCTCTCTAGACAAGTGTGACTCTGTATAATCACTCTCAGTTCTGCAGCATTTAATGACAGCTGCCCCTTACCGAGAGGTCTTTACTGTGTGTCAGTGACTATGCACAGCACAGCGGATCCATTTCCCAACTTATTACCCCAAACATGCTGCGAGGTAGGTACTACCATTTAGTTCCATTTTACAGATGAGAAAGCTGAGGCTCAAAAAGGTTAAGGAATAACTGGCAAGTGTTGGCACTGGGATTCTGAGCAGGCAGGTCTGACAGGAAAGCCCATACACTCCCAGCCACTGCACCATACAATTCCAGGAGGTTCCAGGATGCTCTGGAGTCTGCCTTTGAACACCAGTTTAAGAATTCCTTCTCTAAGAGCTCCCAAAGTCCTGCTTGTGGTCAAAGTACACAAAGTACAAAGACCCTAAACAAGCCAGACCCACCCTATGCTCCCCTGTGGGTTTCTGGCTTCTCCCAGTCCATACCTATTGCTCCCTTCAGCTTGGCCACCGCTAACCCTTCTTTGCCTTCAGGCTCTTCTCCTGAGACGCCCTCCCTACCCTCTGTTTTCACTGGAAGGTCAAGGCTCCTTTTCCCTGGAGTTTCCCTGACAGTCTTCCCAGACCAGTGCCTATTTATTCCTTTTCCTGCTTAGAGCTCTCATCATTTCCTGAGTAAGTTCTAGCTTCCCAAGTTAGCTTCCCAAGTTAGCAATCCTCTTGGGAGCAGAGATCTATCCTCTGTGTCTCTCACCTACCTAGACAGGCACTCCATAAACACCAACAGTCACAGACTCCTTCCCAGGCCCATTTTCTCTGCTATCCTTTTGGTTCCTATATCCTCAAACCCAAAAACTGAATGAGACTCTAGAGCAAAACAGGCCAGAGAGGGGCTGGCTGGCATTAGATATGTCTGCTTTATACAGAGAAGCAGCAGCTGAAATGGTTTCAGAACCAAGCCCAGGGTTCCCCACCCCGCCACCTCTGGCTGCTCCAGCTGGGATATCCACTATCATCTGTTTCTTTTGCATTCTCAGGGGACACCATGTTGTGTGAAATCTGTGGTTCCTCTGTTTCCTGATAACAATAAAGACAAAAAAGAATGTTCACATATTGGTCCGAGATCATAGCACAAAAGAAATGCCAACTTCTTTTTTTTTTTTCTTTGCTTTTTTGGTATGTGGGTAGCTCCCTGACTGGGAATCGAACCCAGGCCGCAGCACTGACAGCGCCAGCGCCGAAGCCTTAAGCCACTACACCATCAGGGAACTCCCAGAAATGCCACCTTCTTGAATCTCATGAGATTCTGTTCTCTGGGTGCCACAGGCCATGCCTCGCTCAGGGACAGAAAGCAGAGAACAGGGTGTAAGGCTGCCATAAGCCCAAGGACAGAGGTGACTGACCAAGTCCCCCTACACAATTTCCATCCCTGAGGGCTAAGGTACACTATCCCCCAGGCCATGGGTCAAGCACTTTGCACTCAGTTTGCACCACACAAGCAAACTGTTCAATAGTAAAATTCATCTTACAGGTGAAGGAACCAAAGCTCCGAGAAGAAAATGACTTGCTCAAGACCCTTCTGTCAGTCAGGGATCATTAGGTAATACGAGGACAGTTTAATAAAGAGAAAACGCCAAAGGTGTGGGCAGGGCCCAGGGAATGCACAGGGAGAGTCATTAACAGGCAAGAAACTGCCAATGTCACCTCCTCTTACCCGGAAGGGGGAGGCAAGAGATGGGAAATCAGAACCATGGCAGAGAAGCTGTGTGGGGAGGACCCCTTGATAAGAGCTGAGACCTCAGTCAGGGATGGAGCCTGCCTGTGGGAAGGGGGATACACACCCAGCTAGCACTCTCCTCCTTCCCCCTGATCACATGCCAGTGCCTCCCCTTGGCTGGACCTGCAGCCCAGGAGCTGGAGAGCACAGGTGTCAGCCTCTGGGTCCACCTCAGGAACAGTGCTGGACGGGGGATGCTTAGCATCTTCACCAGCAGGAAAGTGGCAGAGCCTGCTTTCAAACTCAGGTTTGCCTGCCTGCAAAGATAGGCATTCAGCCTTTCCAAGACCATATTCCCACGGTGGAAGGAGCCAGAGAGGTCCAGAAGGGGATGCACACAGCCTGAGGTCTCCCGCTGCCCTGAGTGTTGGCAACCCTATCAACCCGAAGCATTGCGGTCTAGTCTCTACCTTGCTCAGTTCTGACCCCAAAATGGACCTTCGAGAAAGTTCTCAACAGAGGGGAGCTGTGGTTCTACAATTAACCTAAAAGTCTCTTATTGGTATCTTGGTCTAAGAAGCCCCAAACACTCACAGAGAACTGTGTCACCTGTATGCTGCCTGGCTTCCAGCTTAGGACTGAGAAAGGATTTCAGCAAAGGTGTGGGCCGAGGCAGTTCAGAGCATCAGCGGAGAACGCAGCCCCTTTGGGGAACTGGGTTAGGCTGCACCCCTGTGAAAGGAAGCTCAGGGCAAGCAAACGACACATCATCTCACCAAACCTTGCTCCATTTGCAGATTTATTAAATCGAGAGCCAATTCTGACAGTTTCTTTCAAGCAGTTCTACCTTGCAGGTGTATGAAATTTGAGATTAAAAAAGAAAAACCATTACAGAGAGAACAGTCTTCAAAGCCCACTTCTGAGACCAGAAAGAAATAAAAACAGTAGCCTGTACAAATGTGCAATTAAGTTTCCAAATTATTGAGAGCCAGGAGAAACGCCATCCCCACAGAGAGCAAGTCTTTAAGGCAATTTTCTTGAACTCTATTCAGCATTCACTCCAAATGCCTTTTAAAAATAACATATGATTTTCCTCCCTCTCCAAAGGCTCCCTCGTTCTTCCTCTCCCAGGTAAGCACGAGAGCTCTGGAGTGAGAAATGCAGCTGCTCATTTTGATAGTGAATGACAAACTGTTTCCAGAAAGGCAGATAAGAAAGCCAAGCATCCCTGCCCATGGGTGAGGTGCGGGGAGGCCCCGGGGCTGGGGGCTACCTCACCCCCTCAGAGACGGTCACAATCGCAGAGATGGAACTCAGCTCTGGGGAGTCCATGCACAGCCAGGGCTGGGCTCGACAAATGCCCTCTTCCCCAGGTGGAGGCTGGGCTCCCTGTGAAAGCGAGAAGGCTCATTCTGCCGTAAGGATTGCTAAGAATGAGATTCCTCTTTCTGCATGGGGTTTAGTGAGCTGCAAGGGGGTACAAGATAGAGTCAGCACTACGCAGGGAGACAGGACACACGTCCCAGCCCTGCCACTCAGTAACAGTACGACTTTGGGCAGGTGGCTTAGCCTCCTTGAGCTGTAAAATGAGACACTTCACAGGGCTGTTGGAAGCATGCGTCGTGGCTTATCTGTAAGAGCACCTAGTGGGTTATATTCCCCGGAGCCAGGCAAAAATCACTGCAGCTGGGACCCAAATCACATTGCCACCACCCAGTCACCAGAGCGGGGAGTCAGAGGCACCAATATGCAGAGAGACAGCACAGGCTTTTGGGTGAGATTCAGCTTTCATGTCTATATGCCCGTTGGCCAAAGTCCTTAGCTCCTCTGAACCTCAGTTTCCCCAATCTGTAGAATGGGAATGTTAATAATACCAGAGCACATGAGCTAATCCATGTAAAGTGCTTAGCTAGTGCTTGGCACCCAGTAAGTGCTTAATGGCAGTTATTTGATCATTATGGCCTTTCCATATCAGACTTCATGTGTAAAATTTAATAACGTTTTGTTTCTTTATATTTATTTCTACAGCTCCTTTCTATGTATGGCAAATGATACTCAGTCTCCATTTACAAAAGTATTATCAAATGGACTTTTTAAAGGCCATTATTTAGGTTAAAGCGGGTCAATATACAGAAAAAAAAATAGTGCAGTGGCTCGCAGATGGGCAAGGCACAGTGTCTGACCCACTGTGGGCCCCCGCGACGGTGAGGCGGACACCGAAGTCTGGGAAACACCCAGATCATTTAACCTGTGTGTAAAGGAAGAGGCCAGGCCCAAACCGCGCCCCAAACCCAGCCCGCGGCCACCCCCAAGTTGTTCAGAGGCTAGTGACCTTGGACCCTTTCCTTTCCCACCTTCCCCGCGTCCCCCGTCCACCACCTTGTCTCAGGCAGATGTCCCTGCCCCCCGGGAGGATGACTTCCCCGAAATGAGGGCGCTGAGATCGGCCTGAGGTCCCTTGCCGCCCAAACCACTGATCCCAAGGCGGGTCCGGCCGGAGACGGCGGGGCTGGGGGCTGGGGGCAGGGGAGCGTGTGAGGGGTGTGAGGGGGGAGAACAAAAGGCATCCCCCTACAACTTCCAGGGAGAGACCTGGAGCCGCCAGGACGTGGTCCTGGGCTCTCGCCGCCGAGGTGTTCCAACGCTGTCCTGTTGCCCGGCAACCGTGCAGGTGTGTGATAGGGCGAGCGGCGCTCCCAGGGAGCCAACCAGCGTGCGCCGAGCCGGCCCAGGTGGGAGCTGGGGCTGGAGTGGGGGTGGGGCGCGGACCTGCAGCCGCAGCCGCACCGCACCCCGCTCTGGCGCGTCCCGCACCCTCCTGCTGCTCCTCCTCCTGCTCCCTTCCGAGAGGGAGTGAACCGCTGTCCCCTCTGGGGGTAGAGGTTGGGGTGCGGGACACTCGTGCTCTCCTGCCTCCACTCCTGTCTGCAGCCGGTGTCGGGTCACCGGCTTCGGAATCGGGGGCCAAGAATCCTGACCCGGTCCACCCCGCAACGCCCCCACACACTCCAGCCCAAACCCGGCATTTCAGAGAACCCCAAGATCGGGGACGGGTGGCCCTTGCCTCTCTGGAATCTGGGCTGTCCTTTGGCACAGAAATACGCTGCCTTCCGTCCCCAGAGAAGGTGCTAATGGAGCAGAAGCCTGCAGAGGAGGGATTCGGTGGGCTCCCGCAATAGCCATCCAAACGAAAGCATTCGGGTGGTCTGCACCTGGCAGTCGGGCGGAGGGCCGGCTTGGCATGAGGCCTGCATTTGATTCGGGCTTGGGACTGACTGCAGCACGTCAAGTAACCTCTCGGTTTGCACGTTTGTAAAATGGGGGAGAAACAGCACCCACATTATGGGGCTGCTGTATGGATTAAGACATACACACAGAACGTTCAGCGAGCGTGGTGCTTGACAAATTCTTAGTCCTCAATCTCAGAAAAATAAATAGTTCTATTAGGGCTTAGAAGCTGTTGTCGCCAGGTGCAAGTCACAAAGTTGCTAGGGAGGTTCCACCTCTTCCTTCCAGTAACCTGCGCAGCCTCTCAGAGGAGGGGCCCAGTGAAGGATGGGGGACTACCCCAGCTAGCAGAAGGTGCAGCCCCTGCATTTGCTGCCTCCTGGCATCATTTACAACCACCCTAAAGGAACACTGAGTGAAGGGGCGGTCAGTAGGGGCACTCAAGGTTCACCCTCTCCTGGCACCCTCCTGGCCTTGCCTTTTCTGACTCCCTCTAAGGTCCTCATCAGCCTGCACTAAGGACTGGCCTTCCCAGGACAGTAGTTACTCACGTGCAATTCAGCAGGGCTGGCCTGCCCTCAACCCCCATATACACAACGCAACTTCAAGAAAGAAAAGGTGGAAGCAGGCCAGCCCAGTCCAGCCCTTCTCTTTGGAGAGCACCTCCCTGCACCCGACCCCTTTCTTCCATCCTGTACCCTTCCCTGCCCTCCACGTGCCACCAAGCAGGCCAGCAGGCCAGCCAAGTGAGGAAGTTCTCCTCCTGCTCCCGCTGCAAAGTACGTGGAAAAGGAAACCTTGTGACTGAGGCAGACCCCATCCAGCCTTCTGGGAGCCTCCTGGGAAGCTTTGCTGAAGCCCAGGGACTGAAGACCTAGACTGGGTCCCACACTCCCCAACCTGCGGGGTGCCTCTAAATCCCTGCACTCCAAACCCACAAGGCTCAGATGTGCTTTCTTAAAAGAATTCCACAGAATCCCAGGTGGCCTTTGACATTGATGTTTACATGGGCTTTTAAAAAGCTCCCACTTTGCAGTGGGAAGTCAACACATTAACGTAAACAGTGGTGCTTGACTCTGCTTTGGTGTTTGGGCTTCACCCACCCCCTGCTTCTTTGTAGTTTTCTATACTTTTCAAATTTTCCACAGATGGCCTGTTTTACTTTTTATAGTAGAAAAATGAAAATAAACAAAAACAAGAGATTAATTAAGTAGGCCTGCTCAGCAACCTGCTTAAATCCTTATCGGAAATGTAGCAGGATTTCCCTGGAGGCCAGAACCCCTGTCCCTGGTTCCAGGCTGCTTCCTGGAGCCACAATGGGCAGGAAGGGCAAGGAGGCACTGATGGGACAAGGTGCTCCAGATGAGCCCCTTGCAGCCCTTCCAGGGAAGGGCTGTGCACCCAGTGGGCAGCCAGAGGCCAGCAGCTTTCTGGAAGCATCTGCCCAGAGCCCAGCCAGAAACTGCCCTCCGATAAGGCCTAGAAACAAAGGTGACTCCATCCTGCTAGTTTCCCTTTGCTCAGCTCTGTCTTTCCAGAGACTTTAGAAAAACAGGCTGGGGGTAGGTATGGCATGGCTGTCCCTTCCTTTATCCTTGTAGCTGCTTCATCTGCCCATCCTGACCCTGCCCAGCATGCGTTACTGCCCACTTGCAGCTCGGCCTGCTTCCAGCCTGATGCAGTGACACTGCCCTGGGCATGGCCCTGGGTGCTCTGTCCACATCTCAGCTTTGACCTCTGCTCCCAGGAAGCTCTAGGACCCAGCAGAAAAGGAGACCCACCAGATGCCGGAGAGAAAAGGGTGTAAATCCCAAAAGGCAGTGCTGGCTCTTTCAAAATAGCAACCGTAGGTGAGAATGTACAGGTGGTGACCACAGGGCAGGTGCTCTGCTCCGCCCTACACGTGTGAAATCCCTAACCTTCCCAACACTCCAGCAAGGTAGGTGTTATTATCCATTTTCTAGATGACAAACTTGAAGCTCAAAGAGGTCGAATCTGCTACAATACCACAAGTAGAAACTGACAGAGCAAGAGTCAAATCCAGGTCCTCTGTGGTCAGCCTTTTCCTCACAGCCGCATCTTTCTTGTTATCTTATCCCCAGTGCAGGGCCTGGCACACAGTGGATACCCCCCCAAAAGCCAGCTGTATGACTGAGGCAGGGATGGAGGTAGCCTGCAGCTTCTACACCCCCGACCCTCTATCTTCCAATGGACCTGCCCCAAATCTGGGCCTGGACAGAGCATCACACTCTACCCATCTCAACAGAAACGAGGGCAAGGAGCAGTGCCACAAACTCCAGGACGCCCTGCAGGCAGCCCTTGCCTCTTTCTGCACAGAGGTAGATTACCAGGGTTCCCAGATCTCCTATCTGCTGGGTACCCTGAAAATGGAGTGAGGGGGGCCAAACAACTTGCTGAGCTGAGGGGACAAGGAAGACGGTGGCTTAACAAGCAGAAACGTGAAAGCAGGGGAAGGCCATGGCAGAGAGGCCATTGGTTACCTGGAAGCTGGGTTTCCCTTTGCTGGGAGCTGGAGGACAAGCTGGTCTTTTCACAGTTCTAGCTCAAGCATCCAACAGAGCAGCAACAAGAGAACTGAGCAGATACCTCTCAAGGATAGCAGGCCCAGAAGCCATTCAGTGGGTGAGCTGTGCTGAGACCCCACATTCTCCTGAGGGCATGTCTAGTAACGAGACCAGTGCAGGCCGATTTACAGGAATGCTAACAGAGCATCCACAGCCCCTCCTCCCAAGGCCCTGCACCTACTTCTGTATTCACAACTTGTTATGCCTTTTCACAGAAGGGGACCCCCAAATTGTATAAGCTTTAGGCTCTACAAAATCTGGATCTGGCTCAGAATACCCAAACCTAGAAACTCCCTCCACCCTGCTCCCACCTGGCCTGCATCCACTGGTTTTCCTGGAGAAGAAAAGCGAGAACCAGACTAGAATGAGAATGGTTGGCAGGGGCCCTGAGGCCAAGGAAACTCCCAAATCACAATCAGATCTTGGATCGGGGCTATATACAGACCAAATGCAGGCTGGAGGGTGGACCCCTCCCTTCATGCCCCTCTCATTTAGTCACAGTATCAGAGAATCCAAAAAGTTCTTAATCTTTTTGAATGGGGGGAGGGTCCTTTTGAGAATCTGTGAAAGCCCCGGATGCTCAAAATTGACCCTGTACGCAAAATAGTGCGTATCATTTCAGTGGATTATGATGCCCGAGACCCACTGATTGGCCCCATAGGAGGCAGAGAGGTCCAGGTTGAGGCCCCTGCTATAGAGGCAGCATGGTATGATGATGTATATAATAACAATGGTGACTGGGTTTTATCCCAGCTTCTCTATCTCTTCACTTCCCCAAACCTCCACTAAGTTTTGCATTAAGTGTTCTCTAGAATTCTGATTATTTCTGTGACTTTCATCTCCTGCAGGCCTGAGCGCTGCCCCCAGACCTGCAGAGAAAAAAAAACAAAAAACCAACACCCATTCTATGCAACAAGCATTTCTCATACTTTGCTCATTTAATTCTCTCAGTTACCCAATGGAGCAAATATTCTTTGCTCCATTTTACAGGTCAAGAGACCCTCTGTCAGGATGAGGGGTAAAGGAACACCCCACAGGTGTAGTAAGTGGTAGGGCTCAGATTTGGTCCCGCATCGGTTGAACAGCATCAGCCGGTGCCCTTACCGTGGCCTGCACCAGCACGCTCAGTGCCCTCCCTCTTCTCATACCTGCTGTCAACTCTGCCTTGAAATATGGGTCTTTCCTGCCACTTCTTGCACCTCTTGGCCTCAAGCCACCTGCCTCCCACTCTGTCCCCAGGGCCTTCTAGCTACCTGGCAGACAGAAAATGAGGACCCCATTCCCATCCAACTGGATCAAATCCTACTGAGTGTGACCCTCCTGAAGCCATTGCTTCGCTAGGGGACAATTAATGGCTGTGGCTGATTATTGGCCACTTAGGCATGGAGCAGCATCAACCAGGTTTGCATTTCCAGCTTAAAAGCCCAGATTAATCGCCCTGGGCTGGTTCTGTCACACACAGGGATATATTTTCTTCTTGGAATTTACAAGTAGTTCCATCTGAGAAATAAACAACCAGAGATAAAAATTACATTGTCACAGTGCAGGTGTGATAGATGTAGGAAGCAAGCCGTCTTGGTCGCCGAGGAGGTGCTTCGCCAACAGCATCCACCAAATGAGACCTGGAGGAGCCCCAGGTAAACTGAATGAGATGCTGATGAGATCCCAGCCGAACGGGAAGCATGGACTCCCTGCAATTTACATTTCATCACTCTAAATCATAGGGTTCTGATGCCAGCCTCCCGGAGCCAAGGTGAGAGGTGGATTGGCAGGAGAGCTCCTCAGGCGGCCCTGCCTCTCAGCAGCAGGCCTCAGGAACTGGGCCTGAGGGGACAATAGGACAGGCCTCAGCTGAGAAGCAAGCAGGACACACTCAGCTGTAGCCTTGGCAGCTCTGTCTCCACCAAGACTTCGACCACCTGTCTTGTTTCTACTACTACTAGCTGAAGGAAGCTAAGCCTACCTGTGAAGAAAGCCACCTGGGAGAAGGCCATAGGAAGACCAGCCTGGATCTGGGGTCAGAATAATAATATTTATTCAGCATTTACTAAGTGCTTGGCACTCAGTGAAGGACTCAGTGAGGACTATCTCATGTTGTCATCCCTGTGACAACCCTATGAAGTAGATATTATTATTCTTACCCCTGCTCTACAAATGACAAACTGATTCAGAGAGCCTAAGTGACTTGTCCAAGGTTCCTGGAGTGGACTGAATAGTGGCCCCCCAAAAGATATGTCCATGTCCAAATCCCTGGAGCCTGTGAATGTGACCTTATTTGGAAAAAAGGTCTTTGCAGCTATAGTTAAGGATCTTGAAACGAGATCATCCTGGATTATCCAGGTGGGCCCTAAATTTAATGACAAATGTCCTTGTAAGAGGCAGAAGAGAAGAAAGAGAAGGGAGAAGGCTCATGAAGACAGGGGCAGAGACTGGAACGAGGCAGCCACATGGAATGCCAGCCACCACCGGAAGTGGGGAGTGACAAGGAACAGATTGTGCTCAGTGCCTTTGCAGGAGCACGGCCCTGCCAACACCTTGATTTCAGATTTCTGGCCTCATGAACTGAGAATAAATTTCTACTGATTTAGCCACTAAATACGTAGCAATTTGTTACAGCAGTCCTAGGAAATGAATACGATTTCACAGCTAACAAATGGCAGAGCCAAGATTCAAACCTGGCAGGCTGACGACCCCACACCCAGGCTCTGCCCACAGGTAACGCTCCAGGCCCCAAGGCCTGAGGCCAGTCCTGGCTCTACTGCAATTGAGTGTGTGACCTTGAGAAAGTTGCTAAGCCTCAGCCTACTCATCTGCAAAATGAGGGACTTGGACAAAATACGAGGAGCGCCTCAGGGGCTGCCACAGTGATGGGAAGAACAAACGGAATTCTGGCTAACACAGTCAGGTGTGAAAAAGAAAAAAGCCTTATTAGCAAACCACCTGTAGACTATCATTTGTGTGTGTTTCTGGCCACCTACAATACGTCCCCATCCTTCTGGACACAGTACACTGATTTTCCTTTGGGAGAACTAACCGGTCCTTCCTAACTCTGCACCCCTGTGCTTCGGTCCTTCCTAACTCTGCACCCCTGGAGCTGACCCCAGGCTACACTTTCAGGTTGACTTGTCCCCAAAATCTGCACATACTTCCAGGCCTCTGTGACTGGTTCAGGGCTGAATGTGGGCCAGTGACATCAAGCCCACAACTTCTGTTTACACTGTGAGGGACAGAGAAGCTCTCTCTTTCTGCATAGAGGGAAGATCTGAACCTGAAGCTGCTGGAGCCTTCCGAGCACGATGCCAACTCAGTGGACACCATGCCAAGAAACTGAGACAAAGAAACCAAATCCCGATGACATTGTGATCAGCTTGCACCTGAAGATAAATCCTAGTTTCAGGAGCCTGTGAGATTCCTTTTCCATTCCACCACTTTGGGTTTCTGTCATTTATAACCAGTGTCCCAACCCTCAGGTCACCAGGCACCACTGTTCCTAAGGGTCTTTCTAGCTCTGAAGCAGATGATTTCGGGGCCAGAAAATCCAGTGCGTGTGTTTGCCCGCAATGCATATGGGTGTGTTCACAGACACCCCTGCACGTGTGTACTTCACTCACATGACCCCTCCGACAAGAGATTATTACGATGCCACCAGCCTCCCTTTGGAAGCTGCTGGTCCACTGGGGGTCCAGGCCAAGCCTCACCAGACTCTTCCTGGTAACTTCCAGGTAACACCCTGGACCTCTGAGTCTAACTCCTTCATGCATCTGAAGACACGTTCCCCAAATCTCTTCTTCAGGGCCAGCCATCACATGGTTCCTTCACGCGTTCCTAGCATGACCCAGTTTTTTAACATCTTCACTAGTTCGTAGTTCAAGATCATTCAATAGGCACTCACTGAGTACTTACAACACGTGCCAGGCACGGGGTAGGAACTGCGGACACAAAGTACGTGAGTGGACACAATCCCTGTCCTCATGCAGTTCACAGTCCACACATACGTTTAACTCATCACGGCACTAAATCATTAATTAGCACAGCCATTCAACTCCTCGATACCACCCTAGACCTGTCATGCACTGCAGTGTCTCCTAACTTCCCTGTCTTCTTCCTTTCTTCCTCTCCAAAGTCTCTTCCCCCCAGGGCGATCAGGGCTGTCTTCCAAAAATATGAATTCTTTAAAAAGGTACTCCAATCCCTCTTACAGCTCACCATCACACTGAAAATAAAAGTCAGCAACCTCACCATGACCTAAGGGACTGTGTGTGTTCAATCCACCCTGCCCCCTCTCTTGTCCCCTCTCCCCCATCTCTGTGTCCCATGCCCCTGAGGACTGTCTTCCTGGGGCCTGGAGTGCTTGGAATGCACCAAACATAGTCCCTCTCAGGGTCCTTGCCTTGGTTATTCCCTCAGCCCAGCTTCTCTCTTGGCCCAACATGCATTCGCTCCCTTCCTCATCTCACCCAGGTCAGTGATCAATGTCACCTCCTCAAAAGGCTTCCTTGAGCACCTGATCCCACATCCCCACCCCTCACTTTCTGTGTGCTCACCTCCCCAGCCATCACTTTCTGGCCCTTGGCCCCCTGGAGTGGGAGCTCCATGAGAGTGGGCTGTGTTTGTCTTGCTCACCACTACGTCCTCAGCACCCTGGTGCCTGGCACCCAGCTGGTGTCATCAGATGTTTGCTCAGTGAATGAATGAATGAATGAATGAATGCCGTAGGCACGTATAACTGGGAGATCAGATGTATTCCGGGGGGCTTAGGACCCACTTCCTAATGAAGTGTCATTTGACCTGAGCTCTGAAAGAGGAGAAGGAATTATCCAGGTGAGGGGGTGAGGTAGGGACAATTCACTGTGGAAGGACCCTGAAGTGAAGGGAGATTGGCACATGTGAGACACAGAAAATCAACACAGGGCAAGTGGTGTGAGGGGAGGTTGGAGGGATAGGCAGGAGCCATTTCACACGAGGCTTGAAAGTCCTGTTAAAAACCAGGGTCTCTAGTCCCAGAGCTGTGAGAGGCCAGTCAAGGTGCTATGATCAGATTGTGTCTCCTAACGGTACCTGTCTGCAGTGTGCAGCCTGGAGACAAGAAGCTAAAGCACCAGTCAGGAGGCTATTGCAATAGTCCAAGTGAAGGATGTGGAGCCCTGGTTTAAGATGGGAGAGGCGGCGGAAATAGAAGGGGGTGAATTTAAGCCATGTGCAGGCAATGGACTGGATTGGTGGCAGATGACGAGAGAGAGGATGACTCAGTGAGTGCTCAGCAGAGAGCGAAGCAGCTCCCTCGCCGTCCTAGATTTGGACACTTCTATTAATGTGACCAAAGATTATAGATGCTTTTTTGGGGGGAAGGCACATCAAACTTTCTGACTCACTGTGCTTGCAGGCAAACACTTCCTCATCATAATAACCCTTACAGAGACAAGAAGTGTCTGCTGTGAGAGAGCTGGAGTGTCATGGCCCGCTGGGGATCACAAGCTTGAGAAAGGTGCCAGGGCATCACACACTGGCTGAGGCCAGAGAACCGCTAGAGGAATTTCATTTGGAGAAAGAGAAAGTGGTCATGGCCAAGGAATACACACTCTTTCCTTCCTCCACAAAGTGACTCTTTGTGACAAGGAAAAAAGAAATAGGAGAAATGCCACCACACTGTACTACCTACCATCCTTGTTTCTAGAGGTTTCCAAGATCACTACCCATGTTCTTCTGGACTGCCAATGCCTGTGCATAATCTCAGAAACCAGAGAAGGGCTCTACCTGGGTGGAAGCATCAGAAGCTCGTGTCGAGAAGACGTAAGTGGAATACATGCCAACTCTGAGCAAGGAAAGCCAGCGACCGTGGCGCCATTTCTCAGGCTTTCTCTACCTTTTAACAACTGTGCTAGTGGTACCATGACAATGGTTATCACGGGCCACACACCAGTGTGACTGTACTTCATGCCACCTAACTGTACACTTAAAATTATTAAATAGTTTTATGTTATGTATAACATATAGTAAATAATAAAAAGATAGCTTCTAGTTCATTGAAATAACCAACTACCTCCTGCTTCAGTTTCTCCTACAACATGCCTATTAAGGTTGTCTTCCAGCCAATGGTTGAACCCAAACAACAACAGGCAATTCACTACCATGGTTAATAGAGAACTCAATCTTTTATATTTATGTTAGAAAGTTCTGGAAATAAAATCAAATTGACTAATTTTTTGACGTCATCATGGAGCTTTGGGAGCCCACGATAGTTGCTCTTCGTTTTCGGAATCTATCCAGAGCTGTGCCTTCCTGTGTATGACACCATTCTGTCCTGCTTTCTAAAGTCACACAATGTTGTGTCTCCACTGGTGCACACTGCCCCAACCCCCACACTTACCCTTCTTTGCACACAAAGGCCCCCTCCATCGAGACATTCAGCCACATGGGAGCAGGGGTTTGTTTGGGCTGCGTGCAAGGAAAGGTCCCTCTCTGGATTCAGAGAGAATTGACCTGGGTGGGATATGGTGGCTGACCTTGACCAATTAGTACCTTGCTCAGTGTAACCAACCGAGTCACAGATTCAATTTGATTCAGCAAACATTTATGGGGCATCTCAGCACCAACCGATTTCTGTCTGTTCTGTAAGTGCAATGAAGCTCAGCCTTCTCTCTAGATTAATTTGTATTTCAAGGCAAAGAGGTAGGTTTTAAGTACCTCTAAGAGGCAGTGACAGATGCCTTGGGGAGAGGTGGGCATGTGCTGGGGCCAAGCCAGGGGAGCTGAGAAATGGCCTGTGAGGAGGGCAGTATAGCCTGGCTGCAGGCAGAGAAGAAAAAGTAGACTGAGAAGCTAGATAAAGCCTGGGGGGTTGTTTTTGTAAAACCTCCTCCCCACTTCCTTTTTAATCAGAAAGATAGGGAGTTCCCTGGTGGTGTAGTGGTTTAAGGCTTCGGTGCTATCAGTGCTGCGGCCTGGGTTCAACTCCCATCTAGAGAGCTACCCACATACAAAAAAACAAAGGCAAAAAAGAAAGAAAGAAAGATAATGCATGCACATAGTAAAAACACATTTTTTGTCAAAGAACACAAAAGGGTATACCATGAAAAATAAATCTTCTTTCCTCTCCCAGACCTCCTGCCCCCAGTATCTTTCTTCAGAGGCATCCCACTGTTAACATTTTCTTTTGTGTCTCTCCAAAAAATTTCTAACACGTACAAGTATATCTTTCTTTTTAAAATCCAAACGGTAGTACAGTGTATTACCACTGAGATTTCACTTAGCAATACATCTTGGCACCCGTCCCATATCAGCACCTACAGAGTCATCTATTCCTTGAAGTGCAGAATCCCATTGTGTGAGGGCGTTGTAATCTACCCAATTGGTCCCCTTCTGATGGACATTTAGGTTGTTTCCAGTTTATGTAATTATAGGCACTGATAACACACATCCTCCTTTATGTGCATTTCTGCCCACAGGTGCCAGGGTATCTATCAGTCACATAAATTCCTAGAAGTGGAATTGCTATATTTAGATAACTGTGACTAGGATTGTGGCTGCTAAGTCCAGTTGGAGCTGTGTCTCCAGGAGAGGAGAGGCTGTGTAATGAGGCGAAACTGCCCTCCTTCCTCGCACACACAGGCCTGCAGTTCCCTCCCTGACATGTGACCACATCAGAGCAAGGGTTTGGACTGCATGTAGAGAAAGGGTCCCCATCTGGATGCAGAGAGAGCTGACCTCTGTGGCTGGGGACCTAGTTGGGAGCTAAGGGTATGAAGACCACCTCTAGTCAAGGGCTAAAAGTATGTCCAGGGATCAAAGTTTAGCAGTATGGCATTTAGTTAGCATGAGTTATTATTGATATTATCATCATTATTATTATTATTATTATTATTCAAAGGGAGATCTGTCTGGCCAGGAAAGCCCCCAGGGTCAGTCTGTCCAAGAGTCCAGTTGATTCAAAGGTACCGATTAGGGAGCCTGCTTGGCATTTGAAACTGGGCAAGAGCTGAGACAAACAGTTCCCACTTATCACTGCTTGACATCTGGAACTCCCGGGCCCTTGCCTGTACCTAATAAATACCATACTTCATGCCTGGTATTGTCACCCACGTGTCCCCTGATGCCTGCTGATGACGTCTGGCATTGCACACAGTCAGCATTTCACCGTGGCACATGACGCCTTCATGACCTGCTTTCTTTTTCAAGTGGTGAATACAGTCCAAATGATATCACTGTGACATAATGATACTAACTAAATTTGTGTGTTCCTGAGGATAAGGAGGAGTTGGGTATGTGCACCAGAACTTACAAATCCCAAAAAGAAGTACCCTAGAGTTTGAGGGCCAAGCCTGGGTTCCAATCCTGGCCCCAAGATTTACAAGCTCTGGGGCTTGGGAAGTTATTTAATCTCCTTGAACCTTAATTTGCTCACCTATGAAATGGCCTAAGCACTTGTTCTAACAGGACTGCTGTTAGGAGTAAACAAGATAATGGGTTATTTATGAATTTTTTTATAGACCGGACTTATTCCAAAAATGATTTTAGGCAGTTGAGATAATGTGCTTGGCACATAATAGCAGCTCAATAAAGCATCAATTCCCTTCCCCTGCTCTTCTGTCAAAGTGGTCGCCCTGGACCCACATTCCCCATTTTAAGGGGCTGCCATACTTGCAACACTTCTGGAACTTCCTTGGGAGAAAATTGGCTCAATTCTTGAGTCTGATCTTGTCTTTAACCTTAAAAAAAATCCCAACGACAAAACAAACCACATTCTTCGGACTGCTCATCTCCTTTATTCGCAACACACAGCTTCAAATTACTTTTGGCCTTTTCCAAAAAATCAAACCCACCCTCAAAGGTCAAGGATATGCCACTGGCTGAGGCTATTAAGAGGAAAATGCTATGAGGTCTGAGGCAATCTCTCAAGAACTCCAACTGTTCTTAGCTAGCACAGCAGACCTGGAGTCCTAGCACCACCTCCCAGCCCCAGCCCCCAGCCCCCGACGACGACTTTGACCAGCCCTCCTTAGGGCACTTACATTCAAAGCCTTTTTGCAGGTAAATCCACCTCCCTGCTCCCTGGTCCCACTCTGTGGACCAGTTTCCACTCTCTGGTGGGAAAAGCAGATTTTGCTGCCCCTGAGAAGGGTGTGCTTGGGTGGCATACATAGGCACTGGGTGTGAGAATAAGGTGTTGAAAGGAAAGTAGTGGGCAAGTTTGAGAGGCGAGAGTGGCCTTCACTTTCTATGGGGACACTGAGAAAGTGAAGAAAGGAGCCCAGGGACTTGGTGGGAGATGGGATGTGTCAGGAAGCAGAGAGGAATGTCTCCCATGTCCATGTCCACTGTGATACAACGGACCCAGCCAGAGAAGCACTTGGCCCTTGCTTGGGCAAAAGCAGGGCAAAGACTGTTGCAGTCTGAACATCCTCAGCCTCTTCCCCAGATATTCTCAAGTCAGAAAATGCCAGAGGGCTCACTCCATCCTCTCCCTGCCAGTTTGAGAGCTTGCTCCTCCCAAAAGACACTCCTGCTCCTACTTGAGCTCAGAGAAGGCTGTGGGCATCAGTCAGGCCTGGGATCGAATCGCTTGCTCAGCACAGGCAGGTTCAGCTGCTTTCCACCTCCAAGTCCGTTCCCTTGTCTATTACATGCTTGGGTTTGTCTGTCTGTCTGTCTATTTGTTTTTTTTTTTTTTCTTTTGCAGGAGTGTTGTATCAGAAAGGAGGATTGTGAGGATGACATGAGAGGATGCAGGCCCTCCACGGATGACAGGACTCACAAGGCCCTCAGGTACAGGTCCCTATCTGCAGGGTAAGGCTCCTCTGCTCACAAGAAGCCTGAGACCTTGCCCTGAACCCAAAGGGATGAAATGAGACACTGAGGCTATAGCAGCCCACTGAGCTTTCACTGTGTGGCCGTGAAAGGAGGGCAGGGGATGGCAGCCTCCACAAGTAGGGGGGCCTGGGGGGGCTCTGTGGGGACAAGACTTTGGCGTTCTCTCACTCTCCTCCTTGTAGGCTCTTCCCAGAGGGGAGGGGGCTGATTCTTGCTGTCAATGGACGCATCACAGGGCCAGAATGCAGTAGAGCACAGTGGTTAAACTTCACATGCAGAGCTGAAAAAATACCTTTATCATCCCTCTTAGATGGCTTGCTGCAAGATCTACAGTCAGTTAAAGATAAACAAGTCCTTATCCTCTTGCTAATTGGTTCGAATCGATTGACCTTATAAGTAGGTCTAATGCACAACTGGTAATACATGGCCTGTATGTCAAGCAACCTGCACATTTAACTAGCTGTCGCTCAAGCAACCGAACAAAGCACATTAACCCAAATTTCTCAGCACACTTTCTCATGATAGGCTGCAGAACCAGCGTTTCCCCCATTGGGCTAAAACATTTGCTGGGTCAACAGACCTGCTTAAAGGCACCAGGTCCTATTAGGCGGTCATGATAACACTAGTGTAGGTTCCTCAGGGAGGCAGAAGGAGTGCTCAGCCTCTGACAAGAGTCCCTGGGTCCTACCCTGCCCAGCCCTGGCTCAGGTCGCCTGGCAGGAGAAGGGGCTGCATTCCAAGCATTGGCAGAAGAGGAGAAGGAGGGTGGTGATCCTGGCACTCTCGTAATCTGGCTTCCAGTGGCCTTTTTTTTTTTGCTTTTTGGTATGTGGGTAGCTCCCTGACTGGGAATCGAACCCAGGCCGCAGCGCTGACAGCGCCAACGCCAAAGCCTTAAGCCACTACACCGCCAGGGAACTCCCTTCCAGTGGCCTTTTGATCTGTTTCCTCACTTGGCCTGCTCCCAGGAAGGCTTGGGTCTGTCTCATTGAACCCATCTCCTGAGTTGGGTCACCACTGCTTTCCAAGTGGAGCTGATGTTTGGTATTTTATTGTGCCAGGGTGTGAAATGGTCTGGGAACTAATAAAGACAGCAGACACCAGGAGATGGCCTAGAAATCTTGGCTAGGATGGGAGAAGACAGCACCTTTCCTCCCCAGTGCTCCCCTGTGGAGGGCTAGCTGCTGACCTGGAGTGCCACACCTCACTTCCCTGTGCTCTATTAATAAACCTCAGCCAAGATCCTTCTGAACCCCCTCCTCAGGGTTTGCTCCTCACTGCTTTGCCTTATCAGCCTTGCTTTTCACAAGCACTTAAATTCATGAGAAAAGGAAAAAAGTGAAATCAGATAGAAATGCAGGTCTGTTTGCTGTTTTCTGCAATGAAATGGTTCTGGGTAAACAGCAGAAGCCTTTGATGAAATCCCAGCAGGCTTAAACAATAAAGCTAGTTACAAACTCAATCTGGCAGAGATATCAGATCTGAAATTGTTTCAAAAAACATGTCAACATTTTCTAATGCTCCTTAAAAAACTTCCTGGGCTGCCCACAGTGGAGTCTGGGTTGAGGAGATAGGACAGGGGCAAACCTGGCTCTCAGAGTGCCATGAAACTTTGTGAGCCAGGAGCCCAGGAGCCTGGCTGTTAGGGATGGGCTGCCAGTTGTAGAAGCCTAAATGGCCACTTCATGGTCACTGCCAAAGCCAGGCAGGGCACCATCCTCCCTCTTACAAGCCACTGCAGCCCGCCAGCCCCCAAACCTGGCCTCTCTGCCTCCGCCCTTAACTCTCTACCTTCTATTCTTCATACTGGAGCCAAGAGAAGCTTTTAAAAATGTAAATCAGATCATGTCATTCCTTTGCTTAAAACCTCTAATGCCTTCCCTTTGCACTGCACTTAGAATAAAATCCAAACTCCTCCATGGCCTATAAAACCCTTTGGGATCTGCCACTGCCTACGTCCTCACTCACTACACTCCAGCCTCAGGTCCTAGAACACCAGTCTCTTTACTGCCTCTGGGCCTTTGCACTTGCTGTAAACTGCTGGGATGCTTTGGATGCTTTTGCTGCAACCCATTGTCATGGTTCATCTCCTGACCACCCCTGATAGTTATGCTCCTCTCCCTGGCCAAACACAGTATCACATTACAGTTTATTCTCTATACTAAGGTCAATTACTCTCTGCAATCACTTTGTGTTTACTTATTAACTATTTCCTCCTTTGGAATATAATCTCCCTGAAGGCCCAGATTTGTGTGTCTCCTTGCTGGCAGCCTGTATGTGGCACATAGCAGTGCTCAATAATTGTCTGCTGCATGAATGAATGAACAGCAAGGATGTCATCACCCCTCTAGGTATCTTCCAGGCCAATGCCCAGGAGGCCTGAAGTACAGCACTGTAGAAATCTTGCCAGCCTCTCTCTTGGCCTCCCTGGCTGTCCCTGCCCCACCCAGGCCTCATCCAAGGTCCCTGCAGGCTTTGAGCTGCCAGGCCTTGAAGGTCAGGTCTAGGCTGCAGCCAGGAGCTCAGGCACACGGGGGACTCAGCCCCACTTTCACAGCTTCCTGGTCCCCCACCCAAACTCACACACAGTCTTTAAATGTGTGGGTCGGCAGGAATCTACACAGGCCTTCCTGGAAAAGCTCAGGCAGTGGTGTGCTCTGGCCTGGGGGAAGAGAGCGATGCCACCCGAGGGCGCAGCAACCCCCCCATCCCCACCCTGCCCGGGGCTGCCATCGATCCCTGCCGCTCCGGCCTCATTACCGAGGAGAGCTGCCGGGGCTGGCAGAGGAGCCAGACGGCTGCGGAGGGGGCGGGGAGGCCTCCTTGGCTCCCTGGCCCGGATTAAATATTTACTATGTTTTGTTTGGCCTTTGGGGGGGGGGGGGGGCGGGGAAGGGCGGGGAGAACTGTCGCATTGATCTGGAGCTGCGGGCGAGGCCGGGCCTGGTCCAGGGGCGAAGGCGTTGCCTCGGCCCGGTGCCTCCCGAACCTCCCCTGGCCGGCCGAACCGAGCGCCCCCGGACACGACCCTTCCCGGGGCGGGGATTGCTCGCTGCGGAGCCGCGTTGACAGATCTGGGTTACCGCGCAGAGCCGCAGGGAGCCGCTGCAGCCCGGGATACGACTCCCCATCGTGGGCCCTGCCCTCTTTGTAACCCTGCTTCCTCCGGCTGTCGGTCCGGCTCGCACACTCGGAGTCCGAGCCCGAGCCCGGCCCCACGCGACCTCATCCCCGACCGGCCGCGGGTCCGAGCGCCTAGGCTGCCCGTGGCCGCGTGACTGATGCCAGTCTCAACTGACCTCAACAACGCCCCGACAGGGCTTCACTCTCCCATTATACAGATTTGAAATCAACTGCAGGCAGAGGAGGATAGATGAAGGGCCAGGGTGGGCACAAGTCTGCCCCCAAAACCTGGGGCTTCCTCACCAGGCTCGCTGGCTCGGTGCCAATTCCCTGGCCCCCCCCCCCCCCCGCCCACCTGCTCAGCCGGTTGAAGAGAAAGGCACATGGAGTGGTCTTATCCTCACAGAAACCCAATCTAGGAGTGCTCTCAAAACGCCTGCTGGGTAGGCGAGTTTGACATGCTCCTCCCACAAGCCAGAGAGGACCCTGGAGCCCCTTTATGGGGCACACACACAACTGCTAGCCATCCATCTCCACAGGCAGCAGGCGCTGTAGGGGGTAGGGTACAGAGAGGGCCGGCCCTCACTGAGCATGTAGTCTGATACACACACACAGCTGCCATCCTCCCCAGTCCCTACTCAAATGTCCACTGTGATACACATGCTCACACGCAGCAGGGACTGCTCTCCAGCAATCCCATTCCATGGATGTACACTCACCCCAAAGAGCTGCTGACATCACATTCTGTGCATGCAGCTACACACACACTGGCCCACCCAACCTCATCTCTGCCTGTATGTGTGTACATGTGCCCACACACACGCACACATCAACTAGGGAGTGGCTGCCCCACTGTCATGGGTGTGCCCACTAATATAAACACACATACATACTAAGAGCTGTCCCAGCCCTATACAATCATGTGTACATGTAGGTGCACACACAGTCACACACAATGAACACCCATCTCCACCTCTGTACCTGTTGGTACACACACACACACACACACACACGCACGCACACAGAGCTGACAATCCCTTCATCCCCTCCCTGTACACAGGCACACACATGTACTGGCATCAACCCCCACACACAGGGGGGGTTGGGGCATATGTGTCCCTCTACACACACAGGCATACGTGCTTACACACTGACTATAGGCGGCTGGGGAAGAGCCGCAGCCTCCAGCCCTGCTCCTATTTAAAGAGAAGCATTGCTGGAAAAGGAACAAAAGCAAAGCCAGCTATAAATAGCCACCTCCCTCCTGCTTTCCCTGCCCTCCGGCCTCACTGCCTTGCTTCTCCTCTCCTGCCTCAGGCCCCGAGCAGCCAGGGCAGGCCTGTCCCCAGAGGCAAACAGCAGAGCCCTAGAAGCCATGTGGCCAAGCACTGACCACTGGCACAGGCCAGAAACTCTGGGCCGGGGTCGGTGCAGGGGCATAGTGCATAGTGCCAGCCCCCTGCAGCCAGCCCTGCATGCCTGTGCCCTGGCTCAGAGGGGAGAAGGCCCACATGGGCCAGGGCTGCTGCTTCAGCAGAATTGCAAAGGCTGGCAGCCGTTGGGGGAGCAAGGTGGGGCCGCCAAGCAGCAGCCATGGCTGTGCTGGGTGCTCTCTTCCTGGCCAGGCCAGCCTCTTTTTGGGCTCAGAGTCAGGGATATTGGGTGTACTGTCAGGGAGCCACACGGGGTGGAGGACAGGAAGTGGGGAGAAGATACAAGTCTCACTCTGAGTTTCACTTCTAGCACCTACTGGGTCCACCAGCTTTGGGCAAGCCTCCTAACCACACCATCCAGCCTTGGGTTCAACGCCCTCTTCACAGGGTACTGGGAATGCTGCGTGGAAAACAGGGGTGCCTGGCAGGCCCCTAAAATGGGGGAGAGTACAGACAGCCCTGTGTGCCTAAGAATTGAATAAAAATAACTATCAATTCCATTTATTTTGGATTTACCATGTGCTAGGCACTGGACTATCTTTAGCTCATTTGATCTTCTGTGAGGTAGGTGCTGTTTATATTCCCGTTTTACAGGTAGAGAAACTGAGGTTCAGTTGCTTACCTCAAACTTACACAGGTCCTGAACACAAAGCCAAGTTGCAGAACCAAAATGAGACTGAGACCAAAGCCCTGCTTCCTACTTCTTATACTGAGGGAGACTGGGGTTAGCCCCTCTTCAGGGGCCAGTGAAGGGCTGGGCTAGGCTGCCTCCCCAGACTAACCTGGGACCAGAACTGGAAGGACCGCGGGGAGGGGACATGCTGCTCCTCGGCTCCTGAGGCTCCCACCAGGGACTTGCTGCATCAGCCCACCCCCAGTCACCCCTGTCCCTACCTCCCCCAGGGACCTCTGTCCACCAACCCTGGGGAAGGAGAAGGCAGTGGTGGGGGGAGAGCTGAGGCAGACCTACTTTCAAGGCTTTAATCCTTTTTGCTTAAAGGATTTTTTTTTTTTTTTTTTTGCTTGGGGAAGACTTGGTCTGATCAGAGGAGAGACGCAGGGAGCTGACAAGCTGCGGAGGATTGGGGGGAGGTTAAGGAGAAAGAAATACATATTTATTACCTTCAATTATTAAAAAATAGATAGTGCCGGATCTTAGGCCCTGGCAGACACTGCAGCAGCATGTGTGCAAGGACTATTTTCTTTTCTTTTCTTTCCTTTTTCTCTCTTTTATTTTTTAAATTTAATTTTCTTTCTTTATTTTTTATTAATTCTATTGAGATTATAATGTGGTTAGCTTGTTATAAAAAATGCCCTGGCCCGTTCCCAGCAGGGTAGAAGGGTTGAACACTAGAAAGGTGAGCAGTCTACTGCCAGGGAGCCTCCATACCCCAGGAATAGCGGGGAGCCTGGACCCCATCTCAGTAGAGGGGGGATTGGAGAGGGAAGGGTCTGTGCCCCATTTTGGGCTGCACAGTCTGAGTCTGTGGTAGGCATGTGTGTGTCCCAGCTACTCCTCCCCCTACCATCACCCTCAGGACAAACCCGCCACCACTAACAGGCTTTCCCCATGCTGCTCTTTACAAGGGAGTAAGGAGAGAGAAATTGATCCAGCTGAAGGGGAGGTGACAGCTCTCCCCCCAGGTTTCTGAGGGCTTCACCCAGGGGCACTGCCAGCTACTGGAACACACCCTTCTCTTCCCAGGATGGTATTGGCCTATTGCAAAGGAGGCAGGTTGTCAGTGCGGGGCAAAGATGGGGAGGCATCCTGAAAGGGTCCTGAGGCCTGCTGAGGCCTGATCCCACAGGCAGGCAGGTGACATCTCAGCCTCTTTTATTATGGATCCTAGAACAAAAAATAGAGGGATCTATAATGAGGGAAAAGGCTGGGAGGCAAGCCACCAGGAAGAGGACTGTGGCATTCATTTTGGTACTTGGAGTCCCCACAGAGTCTGGCACACAGGAGACCTCAGTACATAGCTACTGAAGAACAGATAAGGATGATGAAGACAGAACAGCAATGTCTCGCTGAGGCCTTGCTATATGCCAGGAAGGTACTTTAGATCCATTTTTCACAAATCTCAAAAACCCCAAAAGAAGATGGCATTAGCCCCACTTTTCAGATGACCCAACTGAGGCCCAAAGAACTAAAAGCATCTGCCAGAGGCCAGGCAGCTGGGAAGTAGCAGAGCAGGGCCCTGACTCCTGCCTGTCGGGCTCCACAGCCCTTGCTTTCAGCTGCTTGGCTCCATCTATGGAGGTGGCAGGAAAACCCAGCAGACTAAAAATAAGAAGAACCAGGCAAGAAGCAGTGTCCATTCCCCAGGGCAAGAGGATGGGGTGGCTCCTTTCTGCTCAGGGAGACCCTAATTCAGAGAGAAGGAAGCCATCGCTGCATAGTGGTCAGGACTATGGCCTGGGGGTTGGTGGACAATATACCCGTTTTCTAGGGGGGCCTTCAGCCTCATCTCACATTTCTAAGCCAATGTAGAGCACTTGGGAATGCTCTCCACAGCTCCTCCTGCACTGACCCTCAGTGGAGGGGACAAAATTCAGGATAGAAGTCAGTCCTCCCCAAACAGATGTCCTTCCACCCAAGGTGAACTGTCTCTGCTGATCCTGAGACTCTTGCCCCTGGCCAGAGCTGGCCATGTCTGACCACTCTCATAGACTCAGCCCTGGACACAAAGAGACAAACCTTTAAAAAGCAGTCAGGTCTCGCCTGCAGGAAGGTGGCACAGGAAGTTACCACCACCACCACTACCACTACTACTACTATGGAGGGTGGCATGCATTAAGCTTCTATTCTGTGTCCCAGTAAAATGCCAAGAACTTTATCAGCATCATTTCATTTCATCTTTACAACGTTATAAGACAGGCACTCTTATTAGCCTCATTTTACAGATAGAGTAAGTCAAGTTCAGAGACATAAGGTGGTTCCTAGGACTCGAACCTGGGTCTAGCCAGGACCTGCATGCTAAACCACCCTACTCAGAAATGAAGGGGTTGGCCTCCGAACCCTGGAAGGAGCTTTCCCTACCAGACCCTCTCCTCTTATGGGAGCAAGGACAGCCACCAACAGCCCGAGAGGCTACTCATGTGGGCTCTGCTGGGCTAGAGATGCAGGGAGACGCAGTGGGGATGGGGTCCTGCACAGACAAGGGGCATGTTACCAATATTAGCAGCTAGTGTGCCTTGGACTTTCTATGGAACACAGCCAACCACTCCTAATGCTGTGTGATGCTAGGCAAACCACTGTAGCTCTTTGGACTTCGGTTTTCCCAGCTGAGCCATAAGGTCCCTGTGAGCACCCAAGAGCCTATGCATACAAATCTGTCAAAATCACACAAATCAGAAGCGAGGGGCATGCTGTTTCTCCTACTCTATTCTCAGATGTTTTGGGTGCCATAGGCTACCCAAACTCCAAGTAAAACCAATGCTTTTGTATGTCTCCTTCTCCCTCTGGTGCACCCACAGTCTGCTTCACTGGAGACCTAATCCATGTTCAAAGCCCCAACACATGCATGAACTTGCGGACCCTCTGGAAGCCTTCGCATCTGTCTGGATGCTGCTTGGGGTAGTGTCAAGCCCATTTATCTAAGGAGCATCACTGACCTCACGTGATGACTTCCACCCAGCTGGCTCCCTCTGAAGGCCTTGACCTCTCACCCTCTTCTCCTTCCCCTACCCCTAAAGCCCACATGGCACCTACCCTCACCTGACAGAATACAGCTGGTCATTTATTGTCTATTCTCCCCATGAGAATGTAAGCTCCATAAGAACAGGGGACTCGGTTTTTATTCACTGCTTCATCCTCAGTGCCAAGCCAGCAATAGGCAGGCACTCAATGTCTGTGAAATGGAGAGTCCTCCCACACCTCTCCTGGCTGACAGGATAAAAGGTGGCCAGCTCATCCATGGAGAGATAATCCATAGATGGTCATGACCTATATAACAGGACTAATATGGAAAAACATGGCTGGCTCAACTGGGGGCTTCCTTCTGGGAAATAAAGCTGGGCAGACCAAGAATGTGGGGTAATCAGCAGCGGGAGGAGGAGATGAAAGGTCATTTTGAAGAGCAAGCCACCCTGGTAGCTGTAGGGGGCCTCATGAGAGATGGGAAGTCCCAGGTGCAGACAGTGGGGCAGAAGCAGGAGCAGCTGAGTTAGGCCATGAGAGGGACCACCGAGAAGCTGCTGCTCCCTAGAGTCACCCCCTATTCTGGAGGTTTCTGGAGTCTAGGTCACACATCTCCTTGCAATAATCCCCCATTTTCCAATAAGCTTCCTCCAATCTCTGCCATCAGGTTTGTCCATTGAGGCAGAAATACCAGCCCACAGGGGCAGTGGGCCGATTACAGGAGGGTAGCTACCACAAGGCAGCCCCACGGCCAATTGCCACCCCACGATTTGAAGGCAAAACTTCCCGGTTGGCTTGTGCCTTCTGAGCAAGGCCCTGTGAACTGTCCTGACAGCTCTATTTCAACCTCAGGCCTGGACAACAACCTGGGCGCCCTTCCCATGAGGAGAGGAAGCAATTCAAAGTAACAAGTCATTTTCACAGGAGGGAGAGAAGACAAAAGAAGCCGAGTCTTTTCACCCCAGGCCCCACCTGAGCTCAGCTCCGCCTGGCAATTTTATCTTCTCAGGTTCGGTCCAGCCTCATTTAAACATTTCAGGTTTCTGAAGCCAGAGTGCCCACGAGAGGTTTGCATTTGCCGTGGAATCAATAGTGCAAAAGTGTTCCATAAAAGTCTGCCAAGTACAGCCCTAAACTTTTCTGAGTGAGAGTCCCGTTTCTCTTCCTAACACAGCTCCTGCCCCGCTAGACAGGGCCTGTGGCCCAAGGGTCAACCTTTCTGTGCTTGGTAACTCCCTCAGGCCACAGAGGGACAGGCAGCACCCTGGGTCGCGGGCCAGCTGTGCAGCCTCTCTGAGCCTCGGTGTCCTCATCTGTAGCTTGGGGCTCATAAGACTTGCCTTTTCTGCTTTTAATGTGTTGGTGCACAGCAAAAACTGTGAGATGTCCTTCTGCATTCTCCTCATTCAAAAAAAAAAAAAATTGGATTTCTTTCTGGTTCCTGGCACTAAGTTTCTTCTTTGTCTTTTTCTTTAAACTCTGAATAATTATAATTTAATTTTGCTTACTGTTATAGAACACTTTTAAGATTAGGTTTTGGTAGTAAGTTCCTTTGGGCTCTGACTTGAATGCACAATCACTCGATCAACATTTCCCATCAACTCATAAAGACATGACATTAGTTATTGATTGAACACTATCTACTCAACGTTACTATGTGCTACCTTTTATTTTCTGCAGGATGCCGTTTCAGACGGGCCCTGGTATGAAAAGCAGAGAGCACTCTCCGATGCATACATAATAAAGGTGAGAACGAGGCAGGTGGGGGGAGGTAAGGAAACCCGAAGAGCTAATGTCATTCACCCTCCCCCCAACCAGGGCTGAAGGAGGGGAAGGAGCGTTCACTGAACCTGGAGACAGAGCTTGGAGATGTGCTGGCTGGAGCTGTGTAGCAGATGCTGTGAGACTTGCCCATAGCCCTGCCTTTACCATTTTCAGCCTGACTTCCAACTTTCAGAACCTGCATTTCTTTGCCCGAGGGCTTTCTCTAGCAGCAGAGGGGGCTTTGCTCACCCACAGAGCAAGCTGAAAGTGTCCAGGAATGAAGCCCTCCACAGGCACAACACTCAGCCAATGACAGTGGGAGTTGTGTGTATAAATACCCCAGCTCCCTTGCCTCTGGTGACATAACTTTGAGGTGCATGTTCTAGACTGTGTCCCAAAGTTTCCCAGTGGGGTGAGCAAGGCCCTGTGGTTGCCCACAGTGGTAACTTGCTCAGTGACAAGCCATTATTGGCTTCTTCCTTTCTCTGTCTCAATTTTCCACTCATTTACTGGCATTCCCCAGGACACCTCCCAAATAAATGACTGACATTTAAATCCTTGTCTCAGGTTGTTCTTTTGGAACAAACTTTGGGTGATGGTGGAGGGACACGGAGAGCCATGGTGACTCACAACTGGTTGAATCCAACTGGAAGCTAGAGGGCGTGGGAGCCCACTCTTGCAGCTGGATGAGCCAACCTCCAGGACATTCAAGTCAGAAGGGCGGAGAGTGGGTCTGGTGGGAAAGGGGTAGAGAGTAACCAGTCTTCTCACCGAACTCGCCTGAAGGATGGGAGTGAAGGAGAAGAGGCAGCAAAGGGTATTCTAGGCAGAATGAGCTGCTTATGCAAATCCTTAGAGATGAGAGAGCATGATTTGGTGGAGGAACTGAAAGTTCAATAACCTGGGCCTCAGAGTTCAAAGTGAGGAGTGGGGAGAGGGGCTGGTGGAGCTGCAGGTAGAGGAAGGGGGAAGGACTAGTCACGACCAAGTGGGAAATCTGGACTATCCCCTGAAGAAAAGGGGGTCACTGGAGGTTTTTAAGCAAGGAGAGACAAGATTGTGTGACACTGTAGAATCTGGCCACAATGGAAAGCCTAGATTGGGTGAAGGTGCGAGTAGAGGCAGAGAGGCTGCTGCTACGGTGGTGGGGGGGAGGGGGCAGTGAAGGACACAGAGGGAGGCCGGCAGCCAGCACTTCCCGATGGACTAATGCAGATGGGTGGGGTGAGGGGCTCATCCATGGGTCCAGTTCTTGGGCTGAGGGTACTTGAGAGAATGATGGTCCCAGATGGGGAGATGGAAGGGAAGTAGGAAAGGTGCCGGTTTGCTGCTAGCTCAGGGAGCCTCAGGGGCAAGCTGGAATGCCGGCTCTGCACATCGGAAGCACTATCTCAGCTGGAGATGGGGTGTGGGGGGAGCCAGTAAATGGGTGCTGCAGCTGGGGTGTATGGAAGACCCCCCAGAGCTGTGTTGTGGAGGAGAGAGAGTACAGGGCACTGCCCTGGAAGACCCACATTTGAAGGATGGTAAGAAGAAGTGAAGCTGGCATAGAGGCTGAGGAGCAGCAGCCACAGAAGTAAGAGGAAGACCCGGGAGCTGCCAGCAGGGAAGCCAAGGGGAAACTGTGGCCAACAGAGTCAAATGCCACCTGAAGGTCAGGTGAGACAAGGAAAATGTCTGGTAAGGTCAGCATCAACCAGATTGGGGATAGCAGAGTGATGGAGGAGATGGCCAGAAGTCCAGGCTGAGGAATCAGAGGGAGGGGAGGGCAAGGAGCCTCCAAGGGTAGACAGCTCCTCCCAGAGAGCTAAGCAGTCACAAGGGGTCTCCCCACTGAAGGAGAGAGCTCAAACCTAAGTCCTGGGGACAGTGCAGTGTCCTCTTTGTTAGCACACAACACACATCACACCCAGTGTGGCCTTCCTGGCTGTGGTCTTACTTAGCAGGGATCACAGGGGGGGGGGGGGGGGGGTGTGCTGCTGAGCAGCAGTGGGGCCAGAGGAGGAGGTCCCTTGTCCCAGCTCTGACCAGGGCCACCTGAGCTTATGTGTTTTATATTCTGGGCTATGACGCTGGGTATCATTTTAAGAAACTCTTCTACTACTGAAAAACATTTGGAAAATCATCCATCTGGAGTTCCCTGGTGGTGCAGTGGCTAAGGCTTCGGCGCTGTCAGCTCTGTGGCCTGGGTTCGATTCCCGGCCAGGGAACTACCCACATACCAAACAAACAAACAAAAAAATAATATCATCAATCTTTTCATATTACAGAAGAGGAAACTGAGGCCCAGAGAGGCGAAAATGTGTCCAGGGTATAAGTGAGTCAGCCACAGAGACGGAACCAAACACAGCCCCAGGATTTCAAGTTTGTTGTCCTTTCCACAACCCCAGAGTCACCTCAGAAGAAAAAGGCTGTGGCCAGGCCGAAGCCAGGGTCACACGGGGCCTCTGTTAGAGGTACAGCCTGACAGTCAGTGAAGACAGAGACAGACAGGAGAGTAAACACCAGGTGGTGTGATGTCTGCAGCACATGCCAGCAAGGGGGGTGGCCAGAGGGTCACAGGCTACCTACCAAAGGCTCAAGAACAGAGCTGCTTTCCCCTGGTGTCCAGCCTGCCCAGGCTGCCCCACACTGGCCACCAAGTGACCTACTCAAGCTCTGCCTCTCCCGAGGCTGGCTGGCCTCAGCCCCGAAGCCCACTACACCACAGGCTCCTTCCTTCTCCCAGCCTGCTCAGATAAGCCCATGAATAGAACATTAAAGGCAAAACCTTCTAAAAGAAAAGGCCGCTCTCTGGTAGCAGTCGCCCCACTAAATGTCAAATGCAGAGCAAGTCTTCCTGCCTTGTGCTTCTCACTAATGGAGGCACCTTAGCCTCCATAGCCCCATCATCCAATGGCCCTATAAATAAATCATCATAAGAATGCAGGGGTTCCCTGGTGGTGTAGTGGCTAGGCTTCAGCACTCTCAAGGCCACGGCCTGGGCTCGATTCCCAGCCAGGGAACTATCCCCTGCCCCTCCCCCCCCAAAAAAAAAGAAGAATGCCAATTCCCCCACTAGGGCCTTGTGTGTGTCTCTCTACAGAAGCATATGGAAAAGCCCCTTTACTATATGTTGGCTCAGGTGCCCAGAGAGAGAGAGAGAGAGAGAGAATAAACTTTGCTAAGACAGTTTCAGAGTCAGAAGCAAACTTTTACACCACCTTGGTGCCTTAGTAGGCTGAGAGTTGAGAGCCCAGCTTTTCTTCTGATCTGCGGAAGACTTTTGCTCAATTTCCTGCAAACCCACCCCAACCCTGGTGCCACTGCCCTCTGGAATCAGCCCAGGAAGCTGCCAAGAGGCCCCATCTCTAGGGGCTGCAGTGATCTGTCTCCTGGCAAATAAGCTATGAGTCGTGACCACCTGCCCCTGCACGGGCGAGCCACATACCTGTCCACTCTTGGGGGATCTCCACTGAGTGGTTCACCAGCCCGCCCATGACACCAGCACCATGCTGGACTCACGGTGTGAGTGCCCACGTGGGCGCCAGGGCCAGCAGGCCAGGCGCCTGCACTTGGGGTGTGCGGCTCTGCAATAGCACAGCTCTAGCATGCATACTTGTGGAGCCTGTTGCGAGCTCACTCGGTGTGTTTCTGCATGTACACACACACACACACACACACACACACACACACACACAGTGATTTGCCAACCTCCTTGCTGTGCCAGCACTGAATCAGATAGCAGGGGCTATTTGCAGTTCCCGATCCCAAACTCACTGACTGATTAGACAGTAATCAGTGGAAGCACCCGCAGAATCTGTTAGATCAGCCATCCCACCTCACTGTCATGGAGGGGGTTCCTTGCTCAAAGGTGAGGGTCTGCTCTTCTACATCATGAGATCAGCTAGACTCTCCCCTTTATTTCATCTATCTTTTGCAAACTGCAGGAGGCACTGGCCTCTCTAGAACTCAACCACAGCCAGAAGGAGGCAGAAGTCCCTTCTGGGGGACAGCTCTGAGTTCTGCAGTTACCATCTGGCTAACAGGCTAGAGCTGGGCCGTGGGGGTGAGGGAGTGAGGGAGCACTCTGGAGGAGGAAGGGGCAGGTACAGGTAGAAGAGGACATGTAAGACAGTGGCTCAGGGTCCCAGAAGCCCTGGGTCCCATCCAGAGACACCCCTGAGGAATACCAGAAGGGGAAAGCATGGGAACTACCAGGACAGTCTGTAAGAAGATACAAATGATTCAGCAGTGCCCAACACCCTGCAAAACAAATGTCATATAAATCCAGGCATAAGGGCACATGAGACAGTGGAGCTTAGAGGTTAAGAAAGCAAGGGAGAGAGTGTGATGGCAGAGAGACCTGGGATTGCATTCTGACTCAACAATGTGCTAGCTAGGTGACCCAGAGCAAGAGACTTCCTTTGTGCCTCAGTTTCCTTATCTGTATAGTAGGAACAAGCATAGACCGATCTTGACGGGTGATTGTGGAGATGACATGAGATAAGGTACAGAGTCCACTTGGCCTGGCCCATCAGTAATTATAAGCGGTTATTGTCAGCATGTGGACAGGGATTGGCATAAGCCGATCGAAGGCAAGTTGGGACAAGTCCAGCCCCTGCTGCCCATTTCCAGGTAGTATCCATACCTCCCCCTAGCAGGCTCAGCCAGGCATGCTGAGAGTCCTGAAGTGGCTTTGCCTCAGTCTAATGACAAACACCAAGTCAGCAACGCTTCCTCTCCCCCAAGCCAACAACATCTAAGAAGGTCCCTGCTCCTGGGCCTCCTAGCCAGCTCTGAGGAGCCCTCACCCTAGGGTACCCAGCCCATTCCTCTAACTCGCTTCTTCCCAGGGTGGTCTGACTAGTGCACCCTGAAGAAAGGACTGCTTCCGGCACTCGGCTCGGAGGTCCTGCCTCCTGCTGTCCCTGGAGGCTCTGTTCCTGTTTCGCCAGCTATTTTGCTTCCTTGGCCATCTGTTCCCTCCCTGTCATCTCCTCTCTGCTTTAACCTTAACCACTGCAGATGGTACCAAACAGATCTGTTCTTGACATCCTTCATGATGCCTGCCCCCTCCTTCTCATCTCCAGCAAGTGAACTCTGCTCTGTCCTTTTTCAGGCTCTGACTCCAAAGCTGGGAGCTGGTTTCACCCCACAGCCTCCTTCCTCAGTCCCATCTGCTGTCAACTCTGCCACAAGTCAGGGGGCAAACACCTACCTTTTCTCTCGCCTTTTCCTTTTCCTAATGAGACTCCTCTTTTTAAACTTGGCCAAGAACCACCTGGGATCCAGTCCACCGTCTGCTCCCGGTTATCTACCTGGTCTCCATAAAGTAAGCCGTTGAACCCTCCAAAGGGCTCAGGGTTGGCAGCCTGAGACAGAGTCCAGAATCTCTGGGATTTGTTTGCTCCTGCAGTGGAGGGATCAGCATGCCCAAAGCTGGGAGTTTGAGTCCTGAACAGGTTCTCTGTAGAAAATGGATCTGCGGGCTATAATCAGGTGTTGGTATGATAGGAACTGAACCAAATCACATTTTCTATATTTCTGAGCACACAAGGAGAACACTGTACTGCTCCTCTTGCCTTTAGCCTGGCTACTGGTGATAAAATGCATACATGGGCTTTAGTCTGCTTCTCCTCTCTCTGGATGTCCTGGTGCTCCCCGACAACTCCTCCTCTTGGCTTCTCTTTCTGGCATTAGGACCAGGAGTTTTGAGGAAAGCAGTAGTGCAGTAACTCCCCATTAAAGAAGCTGCTTTGGTGACACTGGTTCTATCAATACTAGAGTACATTCCTTGAGTGGAACAGAATTGGTCTGGGAAGACTGAAATTCCACTTCTGCCCCTGAATTTGGGCTAAGAAGCCTCATATAGCAACCCTCTCAAGCAGGGCTCTTGTATTTCTCCTCTATACTTCCTCTGCAGCAGAAAGAGTCTTTTGGCTGTCCATGGAACACTACTCTTTATCTCTCTCTACTGGAGTTAAAGTGGGCCATGTCACCAATAGCTCATACCTGGTTACATGGAAACCCTCTGATCACTTAGGGGACCCTCTGGTTTCAAATCAGCCAAGCATCTGACAAGCCCACGGTCCCTTCCTCCCTCACCATCCCTTCTTGCCATGAAGGAGACCCAATCCAGCCACCAGCCCAGCTCATCTGGCTATGGAAACCAAAAGGACAAAATGCATCTGACTGGGTTGCAGACCTTAATCTAGCTGTTGCTGAATTATTCAAGGATAGCATTAACTTATACATGAGTGTGTTTGACTGATTTTGTGGTTGATGTACAGATAAATTCTAATGAAAGACAGCTACAAGATTTTAAATTATTAATTAGACTGCCACTTAACAAAGCCTACTTGGCACCCTATTTCCTTGTTTAACAAGACAAAACTTTAAGGTTCTGTATTAACCTAGAAGCTGTTGATTTACATTCTGTTTTTACAGCTCTAAGAATGAAAACCATAGATTCTGACCTTAAGCAGGCCACTTTGGCAAAGCAAAATCCCCAGCAGGCCACCCTTCTTTCCTGGATGGTACTGGGTGGCTCCAGGCCTCGTTTGCCCTGCCTGCCTCTCATCTCTAATCAGAAGTTTGCTTTTTATATTCCTGGTTTTGCTAGTGTAGGTCAGGAAATGGAAACATTGGTAGGGCAGCTGACAAAGCCTTCAGCTACCAGCACTGTCAGCTGCAGGATCACGGAGGACTTGAGGCTGTCCCGGTTCACTGAGGTGGGGCTGTGGTCAGTAGAGTCCATTCATTACCAGATGCAAGGCAGCACCCTAAAATATCCTGCCAGGCGACAGCGCCCTGTTCACTGTAATAGGTCAACCAGAAATCAGAGAGATAACCCTCATGGTCCAATGCCTACTCTCACCTTCTTCCTCTTCTGGGGCTTCAGACTACTGAGCTTCCTGACTCAACAAAGCACTCCATTGTTAAGACCATGAGCCTTACCCTTTGCAGAAAGGTAAGAGTTTTTTCTCTTCTCTCCCTCTAGGATCTATGGAAGGCTATTATTTTTTTCATCTTTCAAACCCTTTTCCAAATCATAATTAAAATATGAAACTCCCTCAGGGCCAGAACACCATGCAGGCTCTGCATCTGATAGGCAGGAAGAACTGCAACAACCATCCTATAATGTTTTTGCTTGGAGCCTTTGGGAACAATTCCAGAAGGAGAAACTTCCATGGCTGCCTCTCTTGACATTAGCCTCAGGCACACCTTTGGCTTTGGGCACACACCTAGGATCCACACAGGAAATCTGAGTGTCCTGTGTGTGTGTAAAACAGACAAGTCCTAGGGATCAGATCTGGGATGGAAAGAGAAAACTGCCCAGGAAAGAACCAAAATAAATGTCCTTTGCCCGAGAAATGTCCCAGCGGCAGGCTCCAGGACGCTGAGCTCAGCCCAGCCCAGCATAAAGGCTTCTCTGCTCCATTTCCCTCAGGCCAATCCAGGTGGAAACCTCTTTGTTAGTAGAACCTCTCCCACCAGCCAAGCTGTGCAGGAAGGGAAAAATAGCCAGAGTGGCAAACACATGTGACTGCCAAGCCTCCAGTGGCCACCTCCTGAACAGGGTAAGCGAGCCTACCCCGTGGGAGTGGCCCCCAGAATGCACTGGGTTCTTTCCGGGCTGGGCTTCTGACTAGCCAGGATGGGAGGAAAAAGGCTCCTGGAAGCTGCTCAAGCCTCTCTGGGCACCTGAACCATATAAACAAAGTGTGTAGGCTGCTTCATGGCTCATTTTTAACTGCAAACTGCCAAAAGACAAAAGATCAAAAGGAAAATGAGATGTCAATTCTTCTCACTGTTTCCATCATAGACCTGCAGCCAGACATGGCGGCCTTTTAAAACTGCCTGGGAAACCTTCCCCACTGGGGCAAGCTTCCATGCTCCAGGCCCAGGCTTCTCAGACCCGGGCCTGTACTCGGCTCTGTAAAAAGCACACTCTGTGTAGAGATACTCTGGCCAGCACCGCTGGTTGCTGAAGGGACTTTTCGTCCTTTTCTGCAGGGACAAGGAACTGGGGTGTATCAATGAAGTGGCTTTTCCAACCAGTGGGAGAGTTTTCCCATGCCCTAGTAAAAGGCAGTCAGCATTTCCCTGGCATGCACCGACCCACGTGGAGGGCACAAATCACACACAAGTTTGTGACTACTGACATGGCAAGGCAACCCAGGCTCCTGGGTCAGCCTGAGCGAGTGGGGACCACGGCGCCTTTGCTATTCCCAGCGAAGGCGTGATTTCTTCAGCCACATGTCCGACCGGCGTTCGGGGTCTCTTCCATCACCCCCACATCTGCTCCTCTCCACCCATCGTGAGACTTCGTTTCCCCCTCCTCCGCCACCTCCCCCAGCCCGTTTTCTCCTTCCCCATCCAACTGTGAGGTCAGAATCCTGTGCTTACGACACCTCGGTCTGTTGCCATGGAAACGGGCGGATTAAGGCTGGAGCGCGGAGCGCTGGGATCAGGCCCCTCCGCTACCTGAGCTCCTGCCTCAACCGGCTCCCGCAGGGCTTTGGCTGCCCGCCGCAGGCACCGCGGTTCGCGGGCCGCCCGGCCCGGGCCAGGTATGAGGAGGTCCCGGTGGGGCGCCGCAGCCTGGCCGGACCTGGGAGGAGAGCGAGACCGACACCGAGGCCGGGGCAGCGGGTGGCGGGGCCCGCGCGTCCTCGGCGCGGTCACTTGCCCTCCCTAAGCCCCAGGGACCGCTCCCCGCGCGGCAGCCACGTGGGGGCGCGGCTGGACTTCCCCACCGCCCGCACCAACTTTGCAGCGCTCGGCAATGAGCTGGGCTGCCGGAGGGTCGTGGTGAGGTGGTCGCAAGTCCAGATTTTCTCCTGTTGAGCCTGGCAGCCGCAGCTCATGCTGCCCACACAGCCTCCGCCTTCGAATCACTTCGCTCCAGTCTTAGGGAAAGTTTGAGGAACCGGACACGAGGCTCTAGCCATTCCCCTCGGCGGCTAGGTGCCCAGAGCTCGTCCCTCGAGACCAAAGCAGGGCTGCAGGGAAGGCGCCTGCGTCCGGGCTCTACCTGGGAAGCTAGGGGGCTCAGTGACGCCCGGGCCACGCGATGACTGACCACTGGCTGCACTGGAGCGCGGGTTGGACACGGCCCCGCCAAGCGGCAGAAGCTGGCGGCGTGTGCCCGCCCAGGGGATGGAGCCTGCAAGTGCAAAACTTTATAATGTAAAGTGCAAAGCATAGGTCCCAGGGGACCAGCTTCCCTGCCATCGCGGGCAGCTCCATGTGGTCGCGAAATGACCTCACCGAACCATATCCCTAGACCTGGACGCTAGATCCACGGAGCTAATCCCATGTCTCGCAACCGGCTACCAACGGGGGCTGAGTGAGCTCCGGCAGCAACCCCTCTGCAGGTGCGTCCAGGCAAAGCCCAGCAGCCGGCCAGGGGCTGCTTCCCCGGGCCCGAGCCCCGACGCATGGCAGCTCTCGGGCGGCTCTGGGGCTCGCGGCTCTGCCCCGTGCGCATCCAACTCCAACTTGGCCCTGCGGCTCCAACTCACCTTTGCGAAGCATGTTGGCCGCGAGGCCGCCACTCCGAGGTCGGCCAAGGCGCGCTCCCTCCCTGGGTCTGGATTCAAATCCTTAGGAGCCGGCTGCAGCTAATCCGAGCGCGTCGAGGAGGGGGGAGGCCAGGAATCCGCTTGTACCCGGCGGCCCGGCTCCGCAGGGGCATGGTGAGCCCGAGCCCCCGCACGGGGGGCACCGGCGCCCACCAGCAACGGCGGCGCTGCCAGGCAGCCCTGGGCGCTCGCTCAGCCCGGGGCGAGCAGCTTGCTCCGCGAAGCCGGCGGCCTGCTTCTGCAGCCCAGAGCACTTTGCAGGCGGTTTTGAGAGGGGACGCTGCCCCTCCTTTCCGCCCCCTCGGGCCGTCGCCGCCGCCGCCGCGGTTGCTGCAAAAGGGCGCTCGCAAGCAGCGCCGAGCTCCGGGGAAAGCGCCCGGCGCGCGTTTGCAGGACCCAGCGACCGGCGGAGCGGGGCGCCTCCCTTCCTCCCCCACTCCCCGGCTTCCCCCACCTCTTTTCCTCCTCCCTCTCTCCTTCGCTCTCTAGCTCCCTCCCCCTCGCTCCACTCCCCGCCCCCGCTCAGAGAGCGCCTCCCATACAAAATTTATGAAAGTGCTCTCAGCTCGCGGTGCGGAGCGCCGTCCTATTCCCAGGGCAGTGGAGCTCAGCCGCGCGGCGCCGCCTCCCAAGGTGTTTTTGCTCCGCCCGCCCCCGGGGACGATCCTCGATCCGCGTCCGTCCAAGTACCTGCCCCCGGCCGGTCGTCGGGACCACTCGAAAGCCCCTCCCGAGCCCCGTGGGCTTCCCCGAGCTCGCACCCGCAGCCCAACCCCCGCCCGCTCGCCCTTCGCGGATGGAGGTCACCCAGCCAGGCGGCTGGAAGCGTACGCTCTGCCGACTGACTGGGACGAGACGACTGCCGCCGAGGCCCCCCATCACAAGTCCGCACCCGTGCCCATCTCCTCTTTGGCCTGCTCCGCTTCCTACTGGGAGGCTCGACGGCTCCGACCTGCCCAGGACAGCTCCCGCGGATCCAGCTGCTTCGCTTCCCGTGTCCCATGACACAATTCTTTTTGAGGGGAGGTGTGGCGTGCCCCCCAGGCTGGTCTAGACCTTGCAGCAAGCATTGGGGAGGCCCAGTTGCAAACCCTGGAGTGAGGGAAGAACCAATGTGGGGGCTCAGGTGGGCTATCTTCGCCTAGGGGATGCGGGGCTGATTTCCCTCCGTGTACACAGATCCGCCTAGGGCTTTGTAGAAAATGGAGGAGGCACTGCCTATAAAACTGGTCCCGCAGGGGGAAAGTTGGGCTGAGGGTAGAGAAGGTTCAGACTAGCTAAGATCCTAGGTGGAGGCCGGCACCCCCTACTGGTCTCGGATAAGAGGGGTCCTGGAAGAGGAAAAAGAGTGTGCTAAGACACACTCATTCAACATGCATTTATTGAGGGTCTATCAAGTGTGGGGAACTACTATTCCTATTCCTGGGGAATGGTAGTTCAGCTAATGAAAAAGACAAGGTCTCTCTCTTTGTGGAATTCACAGTCTACGAGGGACCAAATGATGAAAGTCTAGACGAGTTGGTGCTTGGAAGAAAGGCAAACAGGAGCTAACATGAAGGGATCTGAGAAAGCTGCTCTGAGCAGGTGACATCTAGGCAGAGATCTAGTTGAAGTTCTGAGAATGAGTTGTGTGATTCCTTGGAGAAAAACTTGGTATGCTAGGAAGGTAAAGAAGTCCAGTATCATTCATTCACTCACATGTATTTAATGCACTGAGGCTTGGATGTGAACTAACAATATAGGCTTGGATTTCCAGAAGCTCATGGCATAGTTGGGGAAGAAAGACCCACAATCCATCTTAGAAGGTGACAGGAGGACATACAAAGTGTGGGAGGGGTCTCTGCTAGCTCTGTGGGGGAATGAACCGTCAGGGAAGGCTTCACAGAAGAGGTGCCTTTTGGATTAGGTCTTGAGGGCTGAGTTTGATAGGCTGAGAAGGGGAAAGGTCATTCTAGGTATGAGAGAATGTACAAATGCTTGGAGATGAGGGAGTAACTTTGTTCTGAAGATTAAGAAGGTTGCTCCATCTTGGGATGGGAACAAAAGGTAATACATTCTTTCTCTTAACCTTGACCAGCTCACTGCCAGGCTGACACTTAAGCTGAACTTGATGACACTGAGCTTGCAAAGGCCTTCCACAAGTAAACTGAGGCCCAGAGAGGTTAAATGACTTGCTTAGTATCATACAGCAGGTCAGTGCCTGAATCAGGGTGTGTGACTCCTCCTTTCACCTCCTCAAGCTGCCTCCCCCTGATCCCCTGCCCCACAAACTCCAGCATCTTAGGCAAAGTTGGCTGGAGCTGGGTGTGAGTGTGAGAAGCAGAGTTATTTCAGGCCTCAGGAGGGCTGGGTGCTGCTTTGGAGTCCAGCCAGGGGTGGGGGTGACTGTAGGCGGGTGTTGTGGTATAATGTGGGGGTGCACAGTGCCCACCTTCTTGTCAGGCAGTAATTACTCAGACTGCTGAGTAACTCAGGCAGGGAGACCCCCCCACAGACAGATGGAGGTGTTCTTGGACCAAGCTGAATGGTAGCCCACAATGTTTTGCACTGCAGGGTCTTGGGGGACATGCTCACATCTGTCCTTGATGTCTAGTTCTCCTGGACATCACCAGGTTTCCTAAAAGGGGCCAGGACAGCTCATTCAGCACAAAGGCTGTGGGGAAATGTTAGAAGAGGTTGGGGGCCTTCCATATACAATGGGCCCCCCACCTCTGCCTAGGAAAAGGCCCTAAGGGGCAGAGTGCCTGCTAGGGAGAAACAACTGCTAGAGCCATCTTTACACCTTGGGACTTACAGCTGCAGACGGAGCTACAGCTGCCCAAAAGCTGAGCCTTAGTGTTGTGAAGTGGGAGTGGCTGGACTCAGAGGTTCACTACAATTGATATCCTGCACTTTTGGGGTCCAGAGAAACTGGGGAAGACAGGGAAGTCCAGGCTGGACTCTCATCAAGATAAGAGGGGTGTTCGTGCAACCCATGTTAGCCACACTCCTGTCCAAAGCTGTGACTGTCCTAAGAACATGGGTCAGTGGCTTGAGGGATAGAGCCCTGACCCTTTCTAGTCCTCCCCTTGGCTGCTCACTCTCAGCCTGCCAAGCCATCCCTCCTCTCTGGGCAGCCTCCCAGGCAGGGCCAGTCCCTGGCTGCTTGTTTTTCAGTTCTCTCTGCACCTCAATTAGGAGTTTCCAAGCTGGGAGGACCTCCAGGGAAGCCCAAGGCCACAGAGTTGACTTAAAGGGCCAGATGTGCTCACATTACCACCTCAGGGAGAAGATGGTGCCAGAGGCCTAGGCAGGGAAACGGCCCTGGGGACCATTGCTCTCTGGGGCAGACCTTGCTGAAGTCTAGTCCTGCTGGTACTTTGTTCTTCTAAAGCTCAAGGTTGTCTCACTAGCTTCTCTGCCTTTCCTTTGGGATCCCAGGAGCTCTGGCCACTGATCAGAAGAGAGGCTATCCTAGGCCTGAGGGGCAGCCTAACAGGGTAAACGTTGACCAGATCCCAGAAGGTTTAAGCAATCAGAGTCCTTGGACTGCCCCACCCTCACAGGAAAGCACCCTCAGGCTCAAAGTCTTCCCTGGTAGTTTTTCATAGGTGAACCTTCCACATCGTCGGTTCTAAAGGTGGTAAGGGCACCTCGGCGCTCCGGAAATCGGCACTAAGATTCAGTTTGGAGCTGGGGTGGTGGGCGGGAATCCTGTCCGTAGGGGCGCAGGGGTCCTCCGAGGTCGGGAATGTGGCTCCACCCATACGCGTCCACTAGCTTACCAGGAGGAGAGACAGGGAGGGAGCAGAAGGAAGACCTGGTGGTATCCCCATTCACAAGACTCCGCCCGCAGAAGTCGGACAAGGAGTCGGCAGGTATGGGAGCTCCGATCTGAGTGCCAAGTTCGGGCCGACAGAGGGGACGAAGAAGTGGGGACAAGGTCGGGGGGAGAATGCAACCGCGGTGGTGGGGGACCCCTAGGGCCTCCTGCGAGTCTCGACCTTGAGGGCTGAGTTGGGCCAGTGCTAGCCCCGCCCCTATATTCTCCTTCACGGTCCCCGCCCAGCGAATCCCCGCCTCTCGCTGCCCGGTCGGCGATCAGTCGGAATGTCTGTGCTCTCCGCGTTCTGCTAGCGCTGTCTTTTTGGTCCCCACGTGGGCAGAGCGGTGATGGCGGCTCTGACTGCGTCCGAGGCGGAGGAGCCGGGCATCCGAAACCGCCCTGGCAGAGGTGGGTGCTACAACGTTGGGGCCTTCGGACTTCGCGTCTCGGTCTAGGGCCCCCAAGTCAGCGACAAGACTACCCCCCTTTCTCCGCCAGACCTGCAAGGCCCCGCCGTCACTCGCTCTGGGCGGCTGTTACCCGAAGCCCGAGGGACTAGTCTGTCTTTTGTAGCCTTAGGGCGCGATCGTAAATAGCCACTCCTGGGAGCCTGTAGTCCTTAAGCTGGACACGCTGCCCCCGCCTTGGCCGGCAGACAGACGCCTGAAGACTCATGGGAAAGACGGACCCCACGGAAAGGGAGGGAAGCAGGCGCGTTGCAGAGAGCATTCCACAAGATGGTCCTAGAGGACTGCTTTCAGGGAAGAGGCACGGTTTCTGTCAGCGGGCACTACCGAGCGCCCACTGAATACCACGCCCTGCCCTCAGGGATCTCACATTCTTCCGGGGAACACTGACAAAAACAGATTACAGCTACGTGGTAAAGAAAGAGGCTCCTGGGAGTTCCCTGGTGGTGTAGTGGCTAAGGCTTCGGCGCTGTCAACGCTGCGGCATGGGTTCGATTCCCAGCCAGGGAACTACCCACATTAAACAAAACAAAACAAAAAAGAAAAAAGAGAGGCTCCTATTGGCCCTTGGGACAAATCGAGCTGCTAAGTCTAGTAGCTCCTACACCCCCTTAACCACAAATGACCTGGACTTGTCAGAAGAGCTTCTGAGAGGGGCCCAGGGTCACTGGGCTGGTTTTTCCAAGGCCTTTGAATGGAGCAAAACCATAGTAGTGGTAACATTCAAATCTGTTCTCAGGGTCCCAGCCTGCCATAGCTCTCCACTGTATCATCACCGCCGCCACCACCCACCCACTTACCCTCCACACGCACACGGGTGAAGGTCAGGTCGGGGAGGATCCCTCTTATACTAGTAAGGGACCCTAGCAGAAGTTCTGGTTCATAATACAAGTTCAATAAATATACGTTGAATAAATGAATTTTTTGCCATGATACATTTCTGAACAGGCTCCTAAAGAGGTAACTGGGGTTGAGCTGAGCTAAATTGTGAGGTTGCAATTACTTGCATTTGCTCCCACCAGACTTCTAGCCCCTAAAGGGCAAGGTCACTTTTCTGTTCTCACCTATTTGCCCACAGGCCTGACTAGAGTGTTCTTTCCTTGCTTTCTGGGATAGGAGGTGGGATGGGACGATGGGATTAGGGAACTTGTTAAGTCAGTTAAATGTGTGGTGTTTATTTCCCTTTTAAATGAGAGGGAAGAGTACAGGATTAACCAGTGTAGACATACCGTGTTTTGCTGTGTGTCCTGTGCACTTTTTGGCCCAAATTTGTGAGGGAAAAAATAAGGATGTGCATTATATACGGGTAGTTCTAATTTCATATCTATATAAATGTTTTAAAGTCTTTCATTTATGCTTATGAGTTAGAAGTGTAACTCTAGAAATCAATAACAATATCCGTATGCAAAATAGTATCCTGGAATATGATAATTAGGGTTATTTTTATTGTTAAATTTATTGGGGTGACAATGGTTAGTAAAAATTACGTAGGTTCCAGGTTTACAATTCTACAGTTTGTTACTGGTACATAAAATTTTTTGTACCTGTATCTGTTCTTGTATTTTTTAAGTATTTGTTACATAAAATTCCTTGTACCATAATGTTAAAAAATAAATGCTAAAATTACTTTATAATACAAAAAACAAATACCAGTACCTAAATATAAACAAATAAAAATTTGAATTAAAAAGTTAAAATGAAATATTTTTTCCCTGAAACTTTGGGCCAAAAATGTGGGTGCACATTATACACAGGCACACATAATACCTAGCAAAATACAGTAATCAGTGGGACTTAGGTAAAGAAAGCCATCTTTTAAACTGGTATTTATAACATTTTGCTTATAGATATCTTATCTAGGACCTCAGAACTTCAAGGTGTTCTCAGGCTGGGGGAGGAGCAACATTTTCCCAGTATGCTTAGGCTGACTTGGCTCCTGGGTTTTGCTTAGGATTATTCTCTATCAAGGAACAATTGTATAGGCTTCTTTTTTTCACTGTTTGTCCCTCAGTTAAGTCCCCTGGAGTCACCTCTGCTCTCCTGAGAGGTAATGTGTGAAACATGTCCCATTCATGGGCTCAAGTCTTTGATTCCCAGTAATCTCACAACATGGAAATTAATTATGCAGATTTCCTCCTGGCTTACTGAGTTGTCTTCCCCAGCTTCAGGATGAACTCAGTTGGGGAAGAAGGCTAGACCATCCCCCTTGGGATCTGGGAGCTGGGCCTTAGCTAGGCCTGGCTGTGGTTTCATCCAGGTACTGACTCAGGCCTTGTATTCATCCTAGGTCGAGCCCTTCGGGGCCGCTTGGCCAATCAGATCCCCACTGAGATCCTGAACAACCCGCAGCTACAGGCAGCCATTCAAGTCCTGCCTTCCAACTATAATTTTGAGATCCCCAAGACCATCTGGAGGATCCAGCAGGCCCAAGCTAAGAAGGGTAAGACCCCAAGCTTTGAGCTAAATTGAGGGGGAGATGTTGCCTGGCCTAGTTAGGGGCATTGTCCCTATTCCAGCCTCTTCCTAGACCTCTGCTCTCATGTCTCTGCTCTGTCTTGCAGTGGCCTTGCAAATGCCTGAAGGCCTCCTTCTCTTTGCCTGCACCATTGTGGATATCTTGGAAAGGTAAAGTTTGGGGTACTGGAGAGGGGGCTAAGCCAAGACCTTCCCCATGCCCATCACAGCTCTGTTGTCGTCATTTTTGTCTCCTGGATCTCTGCCTTACCCTGCCTCTTCCCACAACCATTCACACACAAAGAGAAAAACCCCAAATTAAGGTGGAGAAGGTTGGTGGGGGAGGGAGCTGAGGGGGAAACTAAGAATCCTTAGGGTTGACCCCAGAATGGGCTGAATAGTCAGCGTGAGGTCTGGCTAGGAGGAACCTTTTTCTCTGATTCATCTGGGGGAATAGGGCAGTGAGGGGCTTAGCAGGGGGAGAAGTGCCTAGGAGGTGGTATTCAGTTCTCTACCCCCTCTAAGTTTCTTCAATACAGTGAGCCATCCTTGGGGGTTGAGTGCTTAGCCATCTGGAATAGGCACAGGAACAGGGAGGGGGCATGGAGAAAGGGGAGGTCATCTCGTGATGAGGAAACTCCCACTTCCCTGCTGCTGTCCTCCCCGCACCCTGCTCATCAGCTGCCACCCTCTTGCCCCTTGGGGATGCTCTCTGGGGATTGAGCCAATTTGCATACATTTTAATCTATAAAAAATTAAGTGCTCAGGCTGACTCAGATGCCTGGGCTGCATTCTAAGGAATTGAATAATCTGCTTCTGTACACAGTCTGATTTGGGGAAGGGGATGGGGGGCTGACTGGCAGCAGCTCAGCCTTGTCACCACACCTCCAGGAGAGGAATGGTGAGACCTATCACTGAGCCAGGATACATGCCCCAAGGGTGCGTCTCTCAGGGAAGAGCTGGTCCTCTAGCTCCATTCCTGTAGTCAGTTTAAGGGGATGCAGGGTCTTCCCCACCTACCCACCCCCATCTCACAGTGATTCAGGCCTGGCAGCAGATCCCATAGCAATGTGCTGGCCAGAGCCCACTCTTCCTGACACATGAGGCATGTGGGTGGTGCCATGTGCTATTATAGATAAAGCTGTGCATGGGTCCCCCAATCCTGGGCACAGAGAATCCTGACTAAGGGTGAGGAAGTAGCAGGGGGTCTGGGAGTCGAGGCTGTGTACCTACACATGCAAACCCACGTAACCAGTGGTGCCAGGGGTGTGGGTGGGTGCCTTTGCATGTGTGTAAATCCTCACCCCTCTAGTTGGGATGAGTCAGGGCATTGGAGGTCTTGTTTGACCCTGTATATGCCAGTCTGAGTGTTGGGACTCCCTTTTGCAGTCTCAGCCTGGAGAGAAGAGTCAAGGTGCTACAGAGATCATCCTCACACAGCTACAGTTCCAGGAGCTGCTGCCAGGGGGCTGGGGAAGGTGGCAGCTGGGCCCTTCCTACTCTTTATTGGCAGAAGTGGCAGCTGCCTACCCAAGGGATTGGGAGAGGTAGTGAGAGAGGAGCTGGGCCCTGAGACATCTCCATAGGGTTAGGTCTCTCTCCCATCTCACTCCTTGTGTCACCATCCCATTGTTTTCCACCTCCGCAGGTTCACAGAGGCTGAAGTGATGGTGATGGGTGACGTGACCTATGGGGCTTGCTGTGTGGATGACTTTACTGCAAGGGCCCTGGGAGCTGATTTCCTGGTGCACTATGGCCACAGCTGCCTGGGTATGGCAGATAAGGATACCTGGATCCTGGTAGTGCTGGTAGGGAGACAGGACATTAGGCTGATCTCCATTACAGTGCCTTCTTGTCCTGGTTTATGGGATGGCCTCAGCTTTCCTGCTCTGCAGGTGGATCTTTCCTTTGGATTTGGTTGCCTTGGAAACCATGCTGCTGTCCCAGATGTGGGTGTTTGAAAGGCTGTTGGTGGTGGAGCAGCCTGGGCCCCTGGCCAAGTGAAAGAGGAAGACCTTCTAAGGGACCTGTGACCCACCCTCCTCCTCCTCCCCCCAGCCTGAAGCCATTGGTCCTGGCTGCTCAGAAACATTGGCCAGGGCCAGGCCCTCTGCCCCTCCTGCCTTCCAAAACAAAGTCTCCTGAACTCTTTCCTCCTCCCAGTTCCCATGGACACCTTGGCCCAAGGCTTCGGAGTGTTGTATGTCTTTGTGGACATCCGTATAGACACTACCCACCTACTGGAATCTATCCGCCTCACCTTTCCCCCAACCAGTGCCCTTGCCTTGGTCAGCACCATTCAGTTTGTGTCAACCTTGCAGGTAAGTGGACGGACAGCAGCCAGTCTCCAGGCTATTCTTGGGTCCCCATGTCAGGTGCTGCAGGCTGGTCCTCTTTGTTATTGGTTCTCCCTTCTCATCCACTTGCTTCCCTTCCCTTGTTATCCCTACAGGCAGCTGCCCAGGAGCTGAAAGCTGAATACCGTGTGAGTGTCCCACAGTGCAAACCCCTGTCCCCTGGGGAGATTCTGGGCTGCACATCTCCCTACCTGCCCAAAGAGGTGGAGGCTGTTGTGTAAGTGAAAAATGGGGGAGGGAGGCAGTTGTATAGACATAAACAATGTACCCTATGAGTCTAAAGCTCCTTAACCATTTGTTCAAGGTCCCCTGCAAGATGGGGACCAAATAGGGTTTCAGGCTTCCTGTCTCCCTCTCCAGTACTCTGGTCAACTATCCAGAAGGCTATGCCTAGGGTGGGGCAGAAATCAGAGGGCCAGGTGGGAGATGAGGGTGGGCTAGAAATGGTAGGAATATAATTGGAGAAGATGGATGGGCACACCCAGGCTATAGTCCCATTAATTTAGCATCCGGACAGCTAACAAGCAGGAGCAGTGTGTCTCCTGCTGCCTAATTATTTTAGGTAATGGAAATGCTTAATGTTGTGTGAATGCAGCCAGCCTCAGAGCTGACAGCTCCTGGCTGAGGCTGGGGATGGGAGCCCCATTTCTAGCTAATGGCAGAGAAGGAAGGAAGGAAGGAAGAAGGAAGGAAGGAAGGAAGGAAGGAAGGAAGGGCACTCCCCTGACTTAGCCCTACCTCTGGGGCTGCAGATTCTGGTTCCACACAGATAGCCCTACCCCTAGACAGGCTCTTATCAGAACCTTCCCTAGCCCAGACCTAGCAGCCCTGCTCCTCAAGGGACATTCCCCGTGTCTGCGCCTACATAAGTGAGCTCACAGATACGTATCTTTGGAGGCTTCAAGGTGTGTGTTGGAGGGAGGAACACCCTGAGTATTGGTCATTCATCAAAATTCAGTGTGGTCTCCCAGAGAAGGAGCTGCCACAGCAGATTGTCTTCCATGCTCTGGCCTCTCCATGGCCTGAGAAGGTACTGTTAGCGGCAGCATCTCCTAGTGCATGCTGGGTATAGCTGGGGGTTAAGCCTAGAGTTGAGTCCCAGATACACTGCTTACCAGGTATGTGACTTGGCTAAGTTTCTTAACATCCCTGAACCTCAGTTATATCTTGTAAAATGGGGACACTGTAGGTAGCTTGGAGGATTATTTGATAGGACTGAGTGAAGTCATACATGCCAGGTGCTTATCCCAGGCCCAGTGCACAGAAGGCACAGTCCAATAAACAGTAGCTGTTGTTATAATTCAGCAATTGAACCCAAGAACTAGTTTGGGCAGAGAATAGCCAGTGTATACCCTTAAACCTCATAGCATAGGTGACACCCTGAACACTACCTCTTATGTCTCCCCACCTCCAAGTTAGGATCTCTCCTTGCCTTGGCTGCCCCTTTACTCTTCCCCCAGAAGGTTGGGGGGCGGGGGCTGTTTTTAGATTCTGTGTTACACAACTAAAGGGGCTTTACAGTCAGCCAAACCAAATTCCTTATTTTACATGTAAGAAAACCAAGGCCTTGGGAGGTAAATTGACTATAAAAATGACAGTCAATAACATAGTCAGCCAAGAACTCGGTCCTCTGTACCACCAGACCAGTACCTGCTTCTGTTATTCCATCTCACACTTACCAGCTCCTTTCTACCCTGATGTAGATATCTTGGAGATGGCCGCTTCCACCTGGAGTCTGTGATGATTGCCAACCCCAGTGTCCCTGCTTACCGGTATGGGATGATCTGGGCTGATGAGCTGGGGAGAGGGTGGGATTCTCTGCCACTGAGGCCCTCAGTTGGCCAAAATTTCCATTCCCTGGCCACTTAACAGACACCAGCCCTAAAGGTATGAGGCACTTGGGTCCTGAATCTAGGTATCAAACCCAGGGCTGCTGCTGTTGCACAGTACCCACTTATTCCCTGGGATTCACTCAAAGGTCCTCAAACCCTCTCCCACTGTTGCCTAATCCAGCTATGGGAATGACAATCTGCTTTTTGCCTCTGTTCCGAATTATCTGCATCAGAGCCTAAAGATTAAGGAGACCAAGGGGCTGAGTGTTAAAGCCATGTACATGACCCAGGTCATGGCTCCGATGAGTGGCCATCACCATGACCCAACAGCTTCTTCTTTTCCAGATATGATCCATACAGCAAAGTTCTGTCCAGAGAACACTATGATCACCAGCGCATGCAAGCCAACCGCCAAGAAGCCATAGCCACTGCCCACTCTGCTAAATGCTGGGGTCTTATCCTGGGCACTTTGGGCCGCCAGGGCAGCCCCAAGATTCTGGAGGTCAGAGGGCTCAGGAGGGCCTCTGGAGGAGGGTACTGGCTGGGGAAATCAGCAGGCTAAGAGATTTAGCCTTGACTACTTGATCATGGCAACTCCAGCTCTGCCTCCCTCTACCAACAGCACCTGGAATCTCGTCTCCAAGCCTTGGGACTACCCTTTGTGAGGCTGCTGCTCTCTGAGATATTCCCCAGCAAGCTTAGCTTACTTCCTCAGGTGGACGTGTAAGTTTCCCCTCCTTACCTACCTAGCCATGACTCTGATAAAGAAGCTTAGATCTGGGTCCTGCTGGCAAATATTGAAGGCTGGAGTCAGTGAAAATTGCTTCCATGATTATGAAATTTTAATGTTTACAGAGCATTCATCCAGCAGGGACTACCCTTGGCTATGGGTCACACCTATTCTGTCTGCCTTGTGGGGCTCGAAGACAACTTGCAACATCATAGGGCTCTATGTGAAATGAGTTGGAAGGGTGGTTGGCACTTGCACTGTTCCAGGCACTAAATTTGATTCCGGGGATACTATCACATATGAGCTACCCAGGCCTGCCCGCAGAAAGTTTACAGTCAGCGGAGGAAACAGAAGACAAGCAACACTAGTGTGTTATTTTGAACAGAAGAAGGTGACAATCTTTAGAATAGTAAGCATTCATTGGGTGTGTTGGGGACACAGTCATATATTTCAGCATGCTCCCCAGGAGCTGGGGAAGACCCCCCCACTTGAGTCTGACCTGACTTCCCTTCCCAGGTGGGTGCAGGTGGCATGTCCACGCCTCTCCATTGACTGGGGCACAGCCTTCCCCAAGCCACTGCTGACACCCTATGAGGTAACACAGAGATTTGAAAATCCCTGAGAGTGGGCTTTGCACCTGCTTCTGTTAAGGAACAGATGTGAAGTAGAGTGGGGTGGGTGAGTCGAGCCACTTCCTAGTAGGATGGCCTTGGGAAAGTCTCTTAACCTCTCTGAGCCTCATATTTCCTCAGTGGTACAGGAATAATAGGCCCTTGTAGGTCATTGTGATGACGGGATTAAACAGTCCTGAGTAGAAGGGTGTTGCAAATGTTATTGTCCTATTTTCCTCCCCTAGGCGGCGGTGGCCCTGAGGGACATTTCCTGGCAACAGCCCTACCCCATGGACTTTTATGCCGGCAGCTCCTTGGGGCCATGGACGGTGAACCACAGACGGGACCGGCACTTCCAGGCCCCAGCCGGGCCTGCCCTGAGGAAGGTAGGCAGGGACTCAAAGGAGCGAGGAATGGCCCCTCCTGGGCTCGCTCAGCCTTGGCTTTGGCCGCTCCCTAGCGACGTAAGCCTAGGCCGCCGCCATGCGGCCGCTACGAGAAAAGCATGGGAGCGGGGTGGAGGACGTCGTAGAAGCGGGATCGTGATCAAAATGTGCGATCTCAGGTGCAGGAGGGGTCCACGCGCCCCTCTTCAGCCGCGACTTGCGAGTGTTGCAGCTGCAAAGACAAGAAGGTGGTTCCGCTCATCCCTTGAGACGCTCCTTGTACAGGTATCCGCCCAGCTCTCGCCTCGCCTCAGCCCTTCCGCGTTGTCATGGGAACGCCCGCTTGCTCCGAGGCCCGCCTTCAGGGTGGTGCTGGTACTTGGTTCCGCCCCCTCGCGTAATTCAACTTCCGCTCGGGGAAAGTCCACCTCCGTCCCCTAAGGCGCGCTGCTCCGCACTATGGCAGTGCGGCAACCTCTGCGGGTGTTGTGCTTGGCGGGCTTCCGGCAGAGCGAGCGGGGCTTCCGGGAGAAGACGGGAGCGCTGAGGAAGGCACTGCGGGGCCGCGCTGAGCTCGTGTGCCTCAGCGGCCCGCACCCGATCGTAGACGCAGCGGGCCCGGAGGGAGCCGGGCCAGAGTCTGGTGAGAGGAGCTCTGCCCCGGAAATGCGCTCCGAAGTCGTCTCTGTTTTGCCTGTTCCCCATAACATCCTTCACCATATCCCTACCCTGTATCCTCCCTCATGGCTCCCACCCTCTCTCTTCATTCTGCCCGTATCTTTTATTTTTTCCATCCTAACTTCCCAGGCTTCCACCTTGATCTGTCTTCCCCCTCTCCCAATGCCAGTCTATTCCCCACCTCATTTCCCCCAGACTGCTCCCGTCAGCCGCCTCTCTCCCTGTCATTCCCAACCCTCCTTTTCTCATCTCTTTCCCCTTGGATTCCCCCTTGCCCTAACCCCATCCTCTCTCCCTTACCGCTGTAGGGCCCTGCCCTCAAGAGGAGCAGCTTCGAGGCTGGTGGTTTTCAGAAGCGGAGGCAGATGTTTTCTCCGCGCTAAAAGAGCCCACAGTATGCAGAGGTCTGGAGGAAGCCCTGGAAACGGTGGCACAGGCACTGAACCAGCTGGGACCTTTCGATGGGCTTCTTGGTTTCAGCCAGGGGGCCGCGCTAGCAGCTCTTGTGTGTGCCCTTAGCCAAGCCAGCGATCCCCGTTTCCCCTTGCCAAGATTTGTCATTCTGATATCTGGTTTCTGTCCTCGGGGCCTTAGCTGCCAGGAATCCATCCTGCAGAGCCCTTTGTCATTGCCTTCACTCCATGTTTTTGGTGACACTGACCGTGTCATACCCTCTCAGGAGAGTATGCAACTGGCTAGCCGATTCACTGGAGCTGTCACTCTCACCCACTCTGGTGGCCACTTCATTCCAGCAGCTGCGCCCCAGCGCCAGGCCTACCTCAAGTTCTTGGACCAGTTTGCAAAGTGAAAAATCAATAAATGCTTCAGCACCTATACTCTGCTACCCCACGCCCAGTAGGGACACATGACTTTGGGATAGCCTCTATGATCCTTGCCTCCCCTTTTTCATACCCTGGGACCTCCACTGCTGTTAGTGCTCTTTACCATAACCAATTAAAAGACAAGTATCAGTTCTTAAAACTCATATAAGCCCAGCTCTGCACTTGAAGAAAATGGCAAGCAGGAAGCCTCAATAGACTCTGACCTTGGCATCCATACTCAAATATGAAAAAAGCCAGTGGAACCCTGGATGAGTAGAGGGTGACATGGGAAAAGCAGGGGCTGGCACTACTGTTAGCCACACAATAAAGTGGTGATTTGAATTTTGAGCATCTTTTTCCTGATACAGAAAAAAACCATTTTATAACAAATCTGGCCATTCATACAGCCTCCAGAGCAGCATCATGCACGATGTGTTTCCAGTTATGAGCCCCCAGAAGCAGCTCATATATTTGTGGTGGAAGTCTTTTTAAGTCCCAAGTGAAGTAGAGGAGGCCTTGGTGGCTGAGTCAGAAGGGTTTGTATCTGAGAAGTTCTGGGAAGAGATCACCCGGCAAGGCTCTGCCTGGGCCACACTGAGTAGATAGAGGCTTCCTCCATCCTAATCCCTGAGAACTGTGTGCTGGCCTTATGTCAAACCCTGGCTTCTTGGTTCTCTGCTTTCTCCTCCATAACTGCCTTAGCACCTCTGAACTATAAACTTATAAGGGTGGGATGGTGCTAAACCTTGGATGGAGGCCAAAGACAGCACAGAAGAAACCCTTTTCCAAACCTGCCTCCATTGGTGCTACTCTAGTGATCACAGCCAAGGCAGCCTGTCTGGTTTGGAAAGTGCAGTTCTAGGTATTCTCAAGACTGCCCACGTTAGCCATTTCCCCTACTTCCGGTGCCCCCTCCGTCTGCCAACACTACTCTGACTTCAGCCCTGTTTCTGTAGGTGCACCAGCTTGTTCCTTTTCTGGAAGATTATAGCAGATCATATCTAGCTCTCAAGCATGGTTGCACATAAGCAGCTTAGTAATGGAGAGCAAAAATTAGGATTAGGGGATACAGCACAAATACTCCAGTCCATCCTGGGACAACCAGACTAAATCGTCCTTAAATTACCCGAAATTCTGAGTTCTTCACTATAGATAGCAGCTGTATAAGAGAAAACAAAAATCTGTCATTACCTACCCGGACAGGCCCAATTTACTGGGTTGAGGACTTTTACAGCAGACAGTAGGGTGAGGAGAAAGTTCTCCCTTGCTACACCGTCTGCCTCTGCCTTCCTCTTAGTGGTTTAAAGGGATCCATTTGGCAGAAGGAGACTGAAATGAACCGAGTTACTCCTACAGACCTGTTGGATTTGGCCTATAGAATTTTAGAAAAGATGGGATTTATGGTATTTAAAATTTTAGGAGCTTCACAGAAAAATTCAGATTCTTAGCTTCTCTAGGAAATAGTTCCAAATGGCATGCAGTGGTTCTGCAGTTCAGGGCTTATGTGCTCTCATGGGAATCAGGCTGCTGCCTTTAGCAAGGTCCTAAGGGGTGAAAATGCTGGCTTTGTGTACCACAGCTGCTGCTACTTGGGATTACTGTGAGGATTAAGGAGAGAGAGAAAGGTATATTGGGAAATGAATTTTAAGCCAAGGCTTAAAGTTGGAAGGGTTAGGGTAGAGCATGGCAGTACTAGATGAAGCAGAAGCACTCATGCTTAGGGTGAGAAGAATTACTCCCAAGAAACAATAAAATGTCCAAACCAGAAGGAAACATCATGTGGTCCACTAATTCCCAACAAGTGAGATATGCCACCTGACAACATGCCCTCCAGGAACAACAGAGAATCTAACCCCCTCCCCCCAACACACACACACACACACACACACACACACACACACACACACACACCATGAACCATCTGCATCAGCGTCATTAAAATTTGAATTCCTGGGACCAACTCCAGACTCACTGAATCAACCACTGGGATTTTTTGTTTTGTTATTTTGTGGGGGCCAGGAACTTGTTTTTTTGTCTTCTTTGTTTTTTTGTTTTTTTAATTCAGACTAAGTAATCTTGTTTTTTGTTTGTTTTTGCTTTTTTTTGGTATGTGGGTAGCTCCCTGGCTGGGAATCGAACCCAGGCCGCAGTGCTGACAGCACCAGCGCCGAAGCCTTAAGCCACTACACCATCAGGGAACTCCTGTAATCTTGTTTTTTGTTTTCTTTTTTTCTTTTTTTTTTTGTTGGTTCCCTGGGTCCGGGAAGGGAACCCAGGCCGCGGCAGTGAGAGCCCTGAAGCCTAGCCACTACACCACCAGGGAACCCTCCCTTTTGATTTTTTATTGTTAAATTTATTGGGGTGACATTGGTTAGTAAAAATTACATAGGTTCCAGGGGACCAGTATTTTGACAAGCTGTCCCTAGTCATTCCTATGTAGCATAATATTTGAAAACCACTGCTTAGAGAGTAGCAGATAAGTCTCTGTTAATGTGTTATTTGAAAAAAATCCCCCATGTGATTCTCATGCATGCTACTAGGGAGGGGGAGCTAGCTCTCAAGAATCATTGATCTAACATTTTTAGTTTATAACTAAGGAAGATGAGGTCCAGAGGATAGAAAGAGGAATACAATTTATTAAGTACTAACTATGGCAGACATTTGAATAAGCAAGAGCTTTATAGTTGCCTAATTCAATCTCACAACTTCATAAAGTAGTTACTATTATTAACTGAATTTTACACCTGAGGAAACAGGCAGAGAGACTAAGTAACTTACCCAAAGTTGGTTCGGATCCAAGAATTCTTGACCTTTGCTAATTGTTTCCTCTGCTGCACCATGGAAGGTGAGCCAAGACCACTGCTCACTACTGTTGGGCTCTGTTTGGGCCTCACCTTCCTAACCCATAAAATAGGTTGGGGTGGTTACATTAAGTGATTTCCAAGATACTAAAAATCTCTAATATTGCACAGTCAGTTGTCTGTTCTTTTCCCCCTCTAACCACCTTCTCCAGATGGGTTCCAACTGCAAAGATTTGGTCTTATCTTTTCAGAATATCCCCTCAGTTTTCTTTTCTACCTCTCACTCCACCTTAAGATTCATAAAGCTTTTGGGAGATAGAATCCCTTAGCAAAGAACCTCTCAACAGCCCTAGTCTGAGAGGTTCTGCTCAGAGAGATGTGACCCCCTCCCTTGTTCATTGTGCCTGTCTCCCCAACGCCACCACCCCTCACAAACATGTAGTAGCCTAATAGAATAGTACTTAAAAGTATCAGGAGTTGCCTGGTGGTGTAGTGGCTAGGCTTCAGTGCTCTCAATGCTGCGACCTGGGTTCAATTCCCAGCCAGGGAACTAACTACCCACCCCCCCAAAAGAGTGAAGTATCATTCTGCAGTTTTAAAGGTTTTTACTTATAATACATGATTCTGTTTGCTCTTCACAAAGGTTTGCCCAATAGAAGAGATTATCTCCTTATACAGAAGGCTCAGAAACAACATGGTCCCTTAAATAACCACTTGGATTGCCTTAGTAGTTTAGAAAAGGAGGTATGGAAAAGTAAAGAAATTGGATTAATTGGTGGCAAGGCTGGGTTGCATTAACCATTCCCAACACTGTCCCTAGGGAAGTCCTGCACCCACTAACCAACAGTCAGCCCCTGCAGTGGGTGATGTTGGTGGTAGCAGGTGACATACACACAATCACACAATGTTTTAAAGAGGTCATTGTTTACACTTTCACTAGCACAACAGAACTTCCCCTCTGATTCACTCCCCATCTTCAGGGCTAATTTGAGACACTGTCTCAAACTGGAGACACCTAGAGACAGACTGCTGACATGTTCAGACAACGCTTTGGGGTCTGGGTTAACTTTACAAGCCCACTGGCTTCCTGAGTGTTGGGGACCCTTCTTACCCTACACAGCTTAAGGGAGGAAAGAGTGGGGAGAGGAGTGAGGGGAGGCTGTGACTCCATCAGGAAATGGGTTCAGATTACCCTTTGCCCTCAGCTTAGAGTTCCAAGAAGAATGAAGTTAGGAAAACTTTCTTCTGTCTACCCGCTTCAATCCCCAGGAAGCAAACATTTTTCCTTGCCTCCCGTTCCCTGCAGCCTCTCCCCCACTGAGGAGATTAAAAAAAAAAAAACAAACAACCCAAATCTCACAACTACCCCTTCTCTCGCCATTTCCTGGTTTCAATACCTCGGCTAGGAGGACAGGTCGGTCACTGAGGCGGACGGTCAGATATACTCCGCACACCGTGTTTCCTTCTCTGCCTCGGTGGAAGCGCGTTAAGTCAGGCCCCGAAGTAGCTCCCCGGCCTGCGTCAAACCTACCGCCCCGCCCCCCGCCCGCAGACATCGCCAGTCTTGACTCGCCGCCCCCGCTTCCTCCTGCTCATAGTCTCTCTCATCCAGGGTTGGCAGTGCGCGGCGCGTGGGCGTGCTGCGGGGCGACCATGGCTGTAGACTGTTACCTCCGGTTCCTACAGTAACAATCGAAAGCCACGGTTGCCCTGGAGACGCGGGGGCGGGGCGTGCGCTGCTGACGGCACCCCGGCAGCTCCAGTCAGGCTGATGTCAGGACCATTGGCGGGATGGGGGTGGGGGTGGGGATGGAGGGGTTGGGGGCGGCGCGCGCAGCGGGGACTCTGCGCCGGACTGCTCTGGGTCTGTGCGACGTGCGTGTGGGCCTCCGCCCCCGGCAGCCCCTAGGGACCAGGAACGGGACAGCCCACTGGCAGAGCCTGCGCTGAATCAGCACCGCGGACAGCGGCGGCGCGGGGCTGAGGGACCCTGGGGTAGACAGTGGGGCCAGGGGCGCGGCAGGTGGCCGGGTCCACGGTCCGGGGGCGCGGCCAGGCGTCGGTGGCCGTGACTGGAGACTGTTACTGAGGGCGGCCCGGGCAGTAAGCAGTCTAGAGCCAAGGTGCCGGCGCGCTGCCCGGGCGGGAGTGCCTCTGTCGCCTGCAGCTGGGGGCGCTGCTGCTGTACCTCCCCCGCGTCTCCCGCCTTTCTTGGCCCTGGTGTTCGCGGACAAGCACGCGGCCCTTGACGTCAAAGCCCTGTGACATCAAAGATGTCCCTGCGGAGAGGCACTTCCGGTGTTGGGGGGGGGTTGTCGGTGGGGGTGGGGCGGGGCAGTCCCGACGAGGCCCCGCCCCCGCCTGGTCCTGAGAGGACAGCTCCTCGCGCAGAGGCGGGAAGTGGGGGAGGGTGGGCGCAGAGGGACCAGCCCGATGGGATGGGACTGGGAGGGGGCACCCCGACTGAATTTGGGGCGGCGGGCAGGTGGGTGTCTGTCCCTTGCCAGCGCCCCGCTCAGCCTGCTAGGGTCAGCGAGGCTGAGTCACCGCGCTGAGGAGAGGGGGAGGTGGGGATGCGTCTCCTGAGGCGCCAGCATCTTCTCCCACTTTCTTGAGAGTATGGCACAGAAGCCCCCAGGAAAAGCCGCGGAGACTCCCCGGTTCAGTCTTCTGTTCGATGCTCCTCCGAAGTGGCTGCGTCTCCATCCGGGCGCGGGCAGGTGCTGCATGGGTTTCTGTGTACGCTCAACCAGCTGCGAGGGAACCCTCATCCCCCACCCTGTCCCCAACCCCACCCCATAGGGGTCCTCCAACCTGCCGCCTGCCGGTCTCCTCATTGCCCTCCCGTCCGTGTTCGTGCATCCGTCCATCTGTCGCCCGTCGGTCACTCTCGCTTACCTGCCGGGCCGCGTCGCGCCCGCTCCGGCTCTCTTCCTGCAGCCCCGCTGGCGCGGCGGCTTTTATAGTCGAGCGTAGTACTCGTGCGGCGGCTCATTCATGCGGCCTCGGCTCCTACACACTGACGCGCTGCCGACGTCAGCAGGGAATTTAGGAAACGGGAAGAGGGGCTATTTATAGTGGCGGGGCGGGGTTGGGGACTGAGGCTCTAAGGAGCTGGGAGGGGGAGGGGGCGTATGGAATTAGGAATAGGGAGCTGGAGTCCGTGCCCCCTGTACGGGTCTACAAGGGGTTAACTTTCCGGAACTGCGGGCTGGGGGCCCGTGAGAGGATAGTGTGGGGAGCGGACGGATCCCTTACATGTTTATTCACTCTGAGACACCTGGGAGCGCAACCCCAGCCCAGCCCAGCCTTCCAAGGTCCTCAGCCGGTAGTACCCACTCCCACTCCTTAGTTCCGGGCCCCGCCAGCTCTGTGATGTCACAAGATGTCCCGCGGTGAGATTATTGGCCATTGTGGTGTCGTCACCCTGAGGAGTGGGACAGAAGAGGAAACTGGACCCTCGGGGGTGGGGTGGGGTGGTGGTAAGGCTAGGGCAGCATCTAGGGCTGTGGAATGGATAGGGGAAGGAGAGTGGGGGATCTCAGGGGTCTTAGAAGGCTTTGTAAAACCCTGAGCCTAAAAGGAAAGCCCAATGAGAGTCCAGGTACAAGTCCAGAGCTGAGGACCCAGGGGAAGGCAGAAAAATTGAGGAGAGTGGCTTGGACTTCCCTGAAATGAGCAAGGGTATCCTCTATGGGAGTTGGAGTAAAGGTAGCAGAAGGGGACAAGAGGAAGAGGAAGCCTCATCAGGTGTAGGGGAGGAGGACGGGTCGGCAGTCTCAGTTTCAGACCCTGGCACACAGCAGACCGATGTTAGGACCCGTTTATGGAATGATGGGCATTTGGTAGAACTCAGATGAGGTTGATAATGAGTGAAGGAGACCAAAAGCTCACTCAGCAACTTGCTGGAGAGGGGGTCTCCAGAGGATGGCAGAGCAGAGACCAGTTCCTGGAAGAGAGAGTTTCTTGAGATCAGAATTGGCAGGAAAGGCCCATGCCATGTAGGGTGGAGTTCCTCTGGACAGAATCTGAATGATCCTGGCTCAGCCTAGCTCCATCAGTTGAGAAGGGCTTTCAATGGGGGAGGGGCAAGTGCTTTTAGAAAGAGGAGCTGGAAGTGGGGAAGGGGCAGCTACAGGCCAGAGCAGGTGAAACTAGAGAGGGAGGGGAAAGTCAAAGATTGAAGAGCGAACCACAGGAGGGTAGCTAGGCTAGGGGCAGGTCTGCGAGACCCTCCCATACAGATGTAAGGACAACTTGAGGGTAAGGGCTGGACTTGGAAAGCAGGGATCCAGGTAGAGTTGAAGAAAAATAAGGATAGTGGGCACGGCCGGCACTGGGGTGGATCGACAGTGGACAGACTTCACTACACAAAAGAGACCCGGCTGAGGGACTGGCTCCTTGTGAGGCTAGGATCTGGCCGCATCAAGAAGATAAAAGATTACAGCAGAAATGGGTTTGAGGAGGTCCTCCACATTCTTTGGGATCTGGCTGACTAGAGTTCCTCTCTTTTTTTATTTGCCTCCAGGCTTCCTTCCAAAAGTTCTCCAAGAATGCCTTCCTGCCTGGGGTGTGTGTGTGTGTGGGGGGGGGGAGGGTAGAACTCCTATTCATCCATCAAAGCCCAGCTCTAAGAGCCCTTCTGAGGAGCCTTCCCATCTCCTTCGAGCGCTCCTTTCACTTTTCTTTCTCAGCGCACAGCGCATTCCTCTGCCATAGAGGCCCAGGGCTCATAAACCTATCATTTTAATTTTTGGAACCTCATTACTTCCCTAGTGAGGACAACATGGGAGACGGAAGATAGGATTGGGATAAGATCGATCCAGAACACGGAGTAGAAACAGGGTGAGGGCGGACTCAGAACGCGGTAGGAGCGAGGACCTGCGGAGACCAAGAACAGCCAGCCTCCTGGCCCCAAGGCCAGGAAGTCTCATGGGGAGAAAAGGGAACCTCTGGGGGGCGCCCGAGCCCTTGGTGTCTGTCAGAGGCCGCAGTCGGCCGCGCCGGTGTCCCTTCAATGAGCGACTCAATCACTGCCTCTAGCGGGGCATGGGGACAGAAGACAGCAGGCAGGGCGTCGAGCGCGGCCCCCACCCGCCCAGCGGCCCTGCGTGGCTGTTAAGCTCTCCAAGGCCTTGGAGAGACGCGATCTGGGCAAACCTCACCGGTTACTATGGTGACTCTGCGTCCCAGCCTCTAGCTAGGCGGCTGAGCGAGGCGCAGCCAATCAGAAGCTGCAGGCATTCTCAGGGACCCACTCCCCCACCCCCACGTGTGGGCGGGGGTCAGGAGGTGCGGGGAAGAGGAGGAGGAGTGTGGGCCGCGGCGAGACCCGGCGTCCGCGATCAGCTCGATGCGGCGGCTGAGCTGTGCGGGGACACTTCCGGAGTGCCTGCGCGCCAGCGCGGGGTCCCCTCCCTCCCAGAGGAAGAGTCACCTGCAAGAACTGGGCCTTCACGCGGGTGCAGCACCCTGCGGGGGATCCCGGGCTGCAAGCCCTCCTGTCACGTTTCTCTCGAGTTGCTGTGTTGGAGGCGAGATCGTTCAATCGGGTCTCACTGAGGGAATCGGGGACCTGGGGTTGCCTCTGTGGGACCCCCAAAAAGGCACTGTCCAGTCATTCCCAGTCGAGTATCCTGGGGTCCTTCCAGAGACCTGGAAGTTCAGGGTGGGCTGTTTGGGTAACCCGTTTGTTTGTCACGGAGGTCCCTATGTGGCAGCCCCCAGAATATTCCTGAGACCCAGGACTTGGTCTCCGGAAGGGCGCAGGTGTGTGTCTGTGCAAATATGCACACCTGCAGGTGTCAATACCTGGAGAGGATCTGGGCGTAAATGGGTATATTCTTTGTATACTTAATTCATATATTTGAGTGAGGATGTGTGTGTGTTTGGTGGTTGGTACAAATGGATAGTCCCATCCAGGCATGTCTAAGGAGAGTCCCCCAAGATTTCGTGTATCTTCTCCCTTAGGATTTCGGTAACCTCCCTCCCACCAGTGTCCCCTCCTTGAGGGCAGGACTTCTTCGAATTGGAGCAATGTGAGAATCTGGAAATATGTACACAGGAGCGTTAAAAAACCCGGGGCTTGTGGGGCTCGCAGGTCTGGGGCTTGGGTTCCCAGTCTGGGACATCTGGGTGGGTGAACCTATGAATAGGCTCCCCACCCCCCAGATCCAGCTCCGCATCTGCGAGCTTCCAGCCCAGGTGCGCGGGAGAGAGGTCGTGGCTGTGTCGCGCAAATCCCAATGCAGCCGCGAGGTGGCGCCATAGGTGCAGAAGAGCCCGTTGGCCCGGGCCGCTCCAGATAAGAGTGTGCGGAAAGCGCGGCGGGGCTGAGACGCGACCAGGACGCGGGGAGGACGGACCAGCAGGACAGAACGACCGGGGGCCCGGCGGGCGGAGGGCAGCGCAGCGCAGCCACGTCCCCCCCTGGATCCGCCGGCAGCCGGGCCCGGGGCTTCCGACATGCCCCCCAGGTGGGTCCTCGGGCTGGGGACCGGGAGGGACAGGGGACTCAGACAACCGGTCCTCGAGCGCTGGCCGCCTCAGGCGCATCCTTCGGCGCGGGCGTCCCAACGTGGCTGGCGTTCGGAGCTCCGGGTGTTGCCCCTAGAGGACTCAGGACCATCGGGCCGCTACTCCGCGCCGGGTTCACGGCGGGGTCAGCGGCCCGGGCAGGCTCTGCCCGCACATGGGCTGAAGAAGCGAGGGGAAGGGAAGGGGAGCCGGCGGGCGGGGCTGGCAGGGGCGCTGCCCTGGCACAGCTCGGCGCCTGGCAGCGGGGCGGGTGGGGCGCGGGCTAGGAGCTTCCACCGACGCGGGGAGGGAAGCCCAGCCGGCTGCGGCCGCAGGTAACGGGCCGCCAGGCCCTGCGGGCCAGGCGGGGAATAGGGGCGGGCGGGCAGGGCAAGCTCAGGGCTTGACTCAGGCCCGGCGATCGCCCGGCGGCTGAAATGGGGGGCGAGAGGAAAAGCTGGGAGCCTAGGGACTTGGGCTGGCTCGCCACTCCCGGCCTGTCTAAAGTTGGGAAACTTTTCCTCAAGTTTGGGGCGGCGGAGTTCTAGTAGAGAAGTGGCCAAGGGGAGCTGGGGAGGGACACGCCGAGCTGCGAATGCAGACCTAAGGCCGAGGCCCGGCCGGGACGCGGGTGGGGCGCAGGCCGGGGTCAGGGCCGCAGCGGGCTGCTCGCCGTGCCCGCCCGGGGCGCTGCCCCCTCCCTCCCCTGGGAGCTGCGTGGCTCCCCCCTCCCCCCCACCTGCTTCCTGCCTCAGCCTCCTGCCCCGATATAACGCCCTCCCCGCGCCGGGGCCCGGCCTTCAGGCTCTGCCCGCCACAGCAGCTGCTGCCTCCGCTCCCCGTGCCGCCGCCGGGGTCCCAACTGAGGGCTTGACAGCCCCCGGCCAGGGTGGCGCCACGGCGGCCACGGCGCTCCCCTCCTCCGGATCACTTCCCCCAACTGGGGCAACTTCTCCCGAGGCGGGAGACGCTTTTCTTTTGGCTCCCTCAGATCCCACTCGGGCAAACTTCTCGGCCCTGAATGACTTTTCCTGAAGCGGACATTTTCCTCAAATCGGGTAACTGCCTCTGAAAGGGTCACTTCTCCTCAACAGTTTTGTCCTTGGAGGCCCCCCCAGAAGCCAGCCTGTGTGCCCGGCGCCTTCGGGCCTGGGGGAGCAGGCCAGCCTGGCCTCCCCTCCACCAGCCACTGTCCTGCTCCTCCTTCTGGCGTGGGCCGCTGGCCCAGGCTCCAACACTCAGAGGCCGCTGATCGTCCACCAGTGGCCAGGCCACGGTGCCCGATGCCCGTGCCTTACTTAGGGGAAGGGAAAGTGGAGGGGAGAAGCGCCGGGCTGGGGACCGGCAGCGAGGACTCGGTGCGGCTCTGAACCGGCTGGTGTGTGTCCCCGCAGGAGATTGTGCTGGGCAGACGATGCTGGACACGATGGAGGCGCCTGGCCACTCGAGGCAGCTGCTGCTGCAGCTCAACAACCAGCGCACCAAGGGCTTCTTGTGCGACGTGATCATCGTGGTGCAGAACGCCCTCTTCCGCGCGCACAAAAACGTGCTGGCGGCCAGCAGCGCCTACCTCAAGTCCCTGGTGGTGCATGACAACCTGCTCAACCTGGACCATGACATGGTGAGCCCCGCCGTGTTCCGCCTGGTGTTGGACTTCATCTACACCGGCCGCCTGGCTGATGGCGCAGAGGCTGCGGCGGCGGCAGCCGTGGCTCCGGGGACCGAGCCGAGCTTGGGCGCCGTGCTGGCTGCCGCCAGCTACCTGCAGATCCCCGACCTCGTGGCTCTGTGCAAGAAGCGCCTCAAGCGCCACGGCAAGTACTGCCACCTGCGGGGCGGCGGTGGTGGCGGCGGAGGCTATGCACCCTACGGACGGCCAGGCCGGGGCCTGCGAGCCGCCACGCCGGTCATCCAGGCCTGCTACTCATCCCCAGCCGGGCCTCCACCGCCGCCCAGCGCTGAGCCACCGTCGGGCCCCGAGTCTGCAGTGAACACACACTGTGCAGAGCTGTATGCCTCGGGTCCCGGCCCGGCGGCCGCACTCTGCGCCCCCGAGCGCCGCTGCTCCCCACTCTGCGGCCTGGACCTGTCCAAGAAAAGCCCGCCGGGTTCTGTGCCTCCCGAGCGGCCGCCAGGCGAGCGCGAGCTGCCCGTGCGCCCAGACAGCTCTCCCAGCGCTGTCCCTGCAGCCTACAAGGAACCCCCGCTTGTCTTGCCGCCACTGCCACCGCTGCCCTTCCAGAAGCTGGAGGAGGCCCTACCGCCTCCGGACCCGTTCCGTGGCGGCAGCGGCGGCAGCCCCGGACCCGAGCCCCCCGGCCGCCCCGACGGGCCCAGCCTCCTCTACCGGTGGATGAAGCACGAGCCAGGTCTGGGCGGCTACGGAGAAGAGTTGGGTCGGGAGCGCGGTTCCCCAGGTGAGCGCTGCGAGGAGCGCGGTGGGGACCCAGCAGCCTCGCCTGGGGGCCCTCCGCTCAGCCTGGCGCCACCGCCGCGCTACCCGGGCAGCCTGGACGGGCCTGGCGCGGGCGGCGACGGCGACGACTACAAGAGTAGCAGCGAGGAGACGGGCAGCAGCGAAGACCCCAGCCCACCTGGCGGCCACCTCGAGGGCTACCCATGCCCGCATCTGGCTTACGGCGAGCCCGAGAGCTTCGGTGACAACCTGTATGTGTGCATCCCGTGTGGCAAGGGCTTCCCCAGCTCAGAGCAGCTGAATGCGCACGTGGAGGCGCATGTGGAGGAGGAGGAAGCGCTGTATGGCAGGGCCGAGGCGGCTGAAGTGGCTGCCGGGGCTGGGGGCCTTGGGCCGCCTTTTGGAAGCGGTGGGGACAAGGTCGCTGGGGCTCCCGGCGGCCTGGGTGAGCTGCTGCGGCCGTACCGCTGCGCGTCGTGCGACAAGAGCTACAAGGACCCTGCCACACTGCGGCAGCACGAAAAGACGCACTGGCTGACCCGGCCCTATCCATGCACCATCTGCGGGAAGAAGTTCACACAGCGTGGGACCATGACGCGCCACATGCGTAGTCACCTGGGCCTCAAGCCCTTTGCCTGCGACGCATGTGGCATGCGCTTCACGCGCCAGTACCGCCTCACTGAGCACATGCGCATCCACTCGGGCGAGAAGCCCTACGAATGCCAGGTGTGCGGTGGCAAGTTCGCACAGCAACGCAACCTCATCAGTCACATGAAGATGCACGCCGTGGGTGGCGCGGCCGGCGCCGCCGGGGCGCTGGCGGGTCTGGGGGGGCTGTCTGGCGTCCCCGGTCCCGATGGCAAGGGCAAGCTCGACTTCCCCGAGGGTGTCTTTGCTGTGGCCCGCCTCACAGCTGAACAGTTGAGCCTGAAGCAGCAGGACAAGGCCGCTGCGGCTGAGCTGCTGGCGCAGACCACGCACTTCCTGCACGACCCCAAGGTGGCGCTCGAGAGCCTCTACCCGCTGGCTAAGTTCACCGCGGAGCTGGGCCTCAGCCCGGACAAGGCGGCAGAGGTGCTGAGCCAGGGAGCGCACCTGGCCGCGGGGCCCGACGGCCGGACCATCGACCGTTTCTCCCCCACCTAGAGCGCCCTCGTAGACCCGTCTCACAGTCGCTGCTTGGCCCCTGGCCCACGCCCCAGGCAGCGGCGGCTGCGGCGGCAAGCAGGCACACCGCTCCAGGACAACTGTAGTAGCAACGGCAGCGTCGCCGCAGTGGCAGCGGCCCCACCTCTCTGTGGCCTCACCTGGCCTCACTGCTTCGTGCCTTAGCCCGGGGTGGGGGTAAGGGGAAAACCCTGGGACGGGGGTGGGATGGGGGAAGGGAGATTTATATTTTTGATATCAGCTTTGACCAAAGGAGACCCCGGGCCCTTCTCCCACCTCTTCCTGTGGTTCGTTGGCCCCCTCCCCACCGGCGCCGTGCTGCTTTGGGGGGAGGGGTGTCACTGTTGGGGCGCTCCCAGCCCTACCTCCGGCCCTTGGCGACCACACCCATTCTCACTGTGAATCTCCCAGCTGGGGTCGGAGCGTGGGGCAGAGTTGGAGAGCGGGGAGGGGACTGAGCCGGCCGGAGGGCCCCCTGCCCCTCGCTTCCACCCGCCCCGGGACTGATAATGTGAAGTTCCTCATTTTGCACAAGTGGCACTAACCCCAGGGCCCACCCTTCCCTCCCTCCCTCTGGAGTCAGAGGGCTGAGACAGCCCTGGCCTACTCGGTCTCCCACTCCCACAGTGTCCCCTTCCTTCCTTCCCTAGGGCCCCGGACCATATTTATTGCATGCGCCCCGGGCAGCCCCACTCCCCGAGCCCAGGCCGGGCTGGACCGGAACGTGGTCTCTTTAGCTCCCTCCTCCTTGTTTGTATATTTCCTACCTTGTACACAGGCTCTTCCAGAGCCGCTTCCATTTTCTATACTCGATCCAAACAGCAATAAAGCAATAACCAAGGACCCTGGACCCTGCGGCTCTCTTCCACATTGCACTAGGACCTGAGTGGGCACAGGTGGGACCAGACAGGTGGAGGGACCAGACACAGCAGCACCCTTATCTGTATGTAGAGAGGCTTGGACCTTCTTACCTCCCGTCTCAGAGAAAGATCACCAAGAGGTCATGTATGTTTCACAACTAAAAATTTATTAAGGAAACAAAACCAGTGCTGCAAATGGGACAGAAAAGAGAGATGGATCACCCACCCACCCAGTCATGGGCCTTCCTTCATCCAGGGGAAAGGATTTCAATGGAGGGACCTAGGACCCTAGACCCCCAAAAGCCCAGTCTTCTGAGGCCCCGGGGACTCATACTCCCAAACCATGGGCCGTAGCTCTCCTATACAGTCCCCTCTACCTTCTGGCATAATCTTGTGCCTTGGGAGGGCACAGCTTTGCTCTCAGCCTCTGGGCAGGCAGACTATACAGTCAGACAGGGGACTCCAGGGGAGTCCCCCACTGGTCCCATTAAAATTTACTCCTGGCTCCTCCTCAGAACCCTGTCTTTCTCTACTAAGTTGCCCTCATCCCTGTTCCTGGGTTGGGAGAATACATTTCCAATGGGAAACCTCCCAAGTGAGGCTTCGAACACAGGTGCCAGCTAAAAAAGCAACAAAAATCTCAGGCCAAAGGGCCCTGTGTCAAGTTCTTATAGGGCAAAGCTAGAAACAGGGTGCAAACTCCAGGCTAGGCAATGCTTCTCCCAGGCACTAACCTGCAAATTTCTCAGAGCACGGGGGCCTGGGAAAGAAGGTCAAGGGCTTTATTAGATTCCTGCCACAGGTACCGGAGGAAGGAGATTCAGGGTGAGAACCCCATGGCAAGGAACTGAGGTGAGGAAATTGAGGGCATCAGGGAGGTGAGAAGGGTTAACTGGAAAGGGAAGGAGGGTGAGGGGGATGATTTAGTAGGGGGGGAGAGAACAGGGAGACGGGAGAGGAGAACTGAGAAAAGTCTGAGTAAATTTCGTTCAGCGGGAACTAGAGCAAAAGGAAGGCCAAAGAGGGGAGAGGAAGCAGGCAAAGCCCACCCAGGAGGCATGGGCCTGAGACCAGATGTCCCTCCCCTCTCAACCCATGACCACCTGAGGGGCAAACAAGTGGCAAAGTGCTATGGACCCAGCTTGGTAAGGGCAGGAGGAGGAGTGTGTGTGTCTGGGACAGGGGTAGGGTGGGGGTCGGGGGGTGTCTAGGACTGCTATTTGGGACATGGTGTCCAGAACCCAACTTGGGTCCATGGGGGGAATCCAGGCGTCAGGGACAGAGACAATACCCTGCGCGCGCTCTTCATGGCATGACCCAGCCTCTTGGACACATTTAGGACAGGGGTTCTAAAGATTAAAGGGACCTGTGATTTCACCTGCATCTGATGGAAAACTCTAAACCCCCTGCCCCATCTCCACCTGAGAAAGTGGCCGAGTCCCTGTGCTGGGAGAGCCTTCCCCCGGCCCTCGAACTAGACAGACAGCGGGAGGGAGAAAGGCTGAGAGCATGGGCAGCCTGTCTGGCTCGCCCACCTGCTGTCATTGCAGCCAGCCACCTCTCTACTAAATCTTGGCAGCCCAGGAGCGGCCCAGCAGCTTCTGCCCAACCCTTGAGAGGGGCTCTGTGAGGAGCAGCTTCCCCACAGCACGGCCATGGCGTGGGTTGGAAGAGGATGGTTTATTGTCGGGGTGGACTGGTGGCTCAGGCACGTGGGCATCTTCCGTGCTACGCTGGACGCCTGGTGGCCTCTCAGGAATGGTTCCATGGGGGTGGGCCCTGGTGCGGCCCCCTCAGCCCACCTGGGCCCATGTGAGGAAGGCCGGGATGTCCCGCACAGGCACATTCCTTGTCAGCGCCTTCACACGCAGGTTCCGGTCATCCGTCAGCAGTACCACCTCCCGCAGTAGCCGGATTGGCTCTTCTGTTGGCACAAGCGCAGAAAAGACTTCACTGAGGGCAGGAGGCAGAGGCACGGGCTGCCTTCTCCTCTCTCTGGAGGGGAATGTGGTCTGGGTGGGGGGCGGGGGTCAAGGCAAAACATTCCTTCCACAAATCCTTTCCCTCGTGGAGATGACTGACTGAGGGTGCCCCACCCCTGCTGGCTTAGAGAGGGCAATGCTGGGACGGGGCTGGTCTTCTGCTTTGGACCCCTGCCTCCCACACAGGACTGCCTCGTGCCTGAGAGCTGCCGAAACCACGGGCCTCCACACACCCCTCTCCCAGTACTCTGAACTGAGGGGGCAGAAGCAGCCCCTTTCCTTCTGTCTGTCTGTATGGTCCTAGACTCAAAATACTCCTTTTACTGCACATCCTCTCCTTCCAAGGCCAGCCGGTCAATGCTTTAGGTATTAAGGGGTAGAAAATGAAGAGGGAACACGGAGTGTATCGGGGCTCCCAGATGTGAGGAGAGGGGTTAACTCAAGGGAGCTCTGACGGGAGGAGGGCAAGGGTCCTTGGCAGAGCTGTGCCAAGGTGGCTCTGAGCCTACAGCCAAATGATTTCCTCTGTGAAATAAAAGTAATCCATGGTGAAAATCTCTAGCAGCTCAGAAGAGGAGAAATGAAAGGTAAAATCAGGCTCATCCTCCCAGTTCTCTCTTTTCACAGGTGTCTGCTGTGTTCCTCAGGGTAGATCTGTGTACGCTTCCATGTACAAGTGAATATGCCTGTTGCACAAGCTTTCGCCCCTGCCCCCACATTATAGTCATATGAGCCATACTGTCTTTATTCAAATTTTACATATTTTAAAACAGATAGCCCTCATTCTTTTTTAGATGACCTTTTAGCAAGATACCTTCTCCCACCTTTCTTTCCCCAATTCCTTAAACTTTCAATGTACTGGGCAGAATGTAACCTGGGGCCAAGTACTCACACAAGTGACATCCCTACCCTTGGTAAGACCCCTCAGGTAGCAAATCAACCCCTCAGTCCCAGGCTGGGTGTCTCCCGACAGAGGTCCGGCAGACAGTGAGGCACAGGGAATGTCCTGTGGGGCCTACTGACTGCAGGCGCTGGCAGGGCTGGGGGATTGCAAATGTCCACGTCGGACCCGAGCAGTTTCAGGCTTGCCAGCTCCAGGCAGGGAGGCTGAGAACTGGCTGTCAGCCTTGGGAGGAGGCTGAGGGAAGAGGGAGGGAGAGGCTCACGGGGTTGATGATGGTGAGACGAGGGAAGAGGGAGAAGGCGGGTGTGATGGGAGGTGAGGGGCTGTGGTGAGGAGAGGGAGAGGAAGGTGGCCGTGGGTAAAGGGGATGATCTCAGACTGCTGTTCAACTGCCTGGGCTGGCCCCTCTAGGGTGTATGAGGGTGGGGTGGGGTGGTGATGTGCAGTGCTGCGTGGGGCTCCCAGCCGGCTGCCCACGTCTGTCCACAGACCCGCCATTCCTACCCTGGGACTCGGACCAGGAGAGTCTCAGGCTTTAGGTCAGCCAACCAAGGCTCGGCACCGCTGGCAGGGGTCTACAGGGGTTTCTGTGGATACTTTGAGACATTTTTAACAATAAACATCCTCTGTTTTGACACTGGTAACTTCACTTTGTTAGAAACCAGAAACTGTCATCTTGTCAGGCCCCATCCGCCATAATCCACATGATTTTAAAATTCAACATCGTTTACACATAAACATTTGGTGACAGTTTCTCTGTGAATCTGACAAGTTAATCTGCTAAGAATTCCCACTGACAAATGGGGTTTGATTACAGCAGCCGTTGCTGATGTAATTCTGATAGGGGCGGTCCCTAGGATGGCAATGGGTTCCTGCATGCTGTTTGGGGTGAAATGGGGGCGGGGTGAGGAAACTAGTAGGGCCAAAGCCAAAGTGTGTCTCTGCTGGGTGGGGCCACAGCAGTATCTGAACCATACTTCCCAACAAGGCCTTCTGCACTCCTGCCTACCTCTCCCTCAGAAGGTGCCTCTCTAGGACGCTGCCTGGGAGCAGAGCCCAAGCTCCTCTGGCTCAGCCAGGACTCCTTTTTACCACTTGAATGGTCTCCAGATCTGGCCTTCAGGGACAGTTCATGCAAGCCACGTGGCAGGACCCATCTGAGGAACAGCAGTTGTGGACTTATTACCAGCCTCTAGTATAGACAGTGAGGCAGGAGTGAGGGGCTGCACTAATGCGGGTGGGAGGAGCAGGAGAGAAGACAATCCCCAGAACAGTCTGGAAGCCAAGGCTAGGAAAATAACCAGGGGAGAGGGGTGACAACAACTAAAAGAAAACGACAAGAGACTACATATATATATAGAAAGAAACCAAATGGTGAGAATTATCAGCTCTGCAGGTGACGCTGAGCTAGGAGGTTCTAGGAATTCCTTCCACAAGACATTTCGAAATGTCAGACTCCTGGGAGCCAGGAGCGGAAAACACCTGAACCTTGTTGACTCTGAGGGGCCGTGCAGGAAAGTTCCAGGTTAAGTGAGGTGCTCAAGCACCTGGAAGAGAGCCCCAGAGTGGGTCTTCGGCCTAAAGACAGATTGTGCTCACCAAAAAGGTTTTGAAACTGGGCTGAGGGCTCAGTTGTCAAGCTCTCATTTGCCTCCAACTCCAGCCAGCCTGTGAAGTGCTGCAGCTCACGAACGTAGGGACAAGAAGAAAAGACGCACTACTTGCTGGGAAAGTACCTCCACTCCGGGCCTGATATGGAGTAGTCATCAGGGACAAACTAAGAGGGTAAGCATGGCCCTGAAAAGGGAGGTGGGCCCCCGGGACCACTGGGGACTGTCCTCTCAGAGCTGCAGAGGGCTGAGCTCAGGAGACCACAGCCAGAATAAGCTACACTTAAAGACATTCTTGCTGTCAGAAACTCACTGAGGACCCAAGAAAGGAAATGGATGCACGCCGAGTGGGCAAGCTCATTGCCTGCAGCCCGGCTTCCTGGGCTCGGCCCATCTCTAGTTGGCCCACGGTCATCTGACATTCCCTGGGAGCGGGGGAGCTGTGACAGAGGAGTCTGACTTCTAGGTGGGCAGGAAACTGGGCTGGCCTCAGGCTTGTACCAGCCCCGATACCCGAGTCCTCAAACTCCTCTAGGGCTGAGGATGGTAGGGGATGACCAGGAGGCAGAGGCAACGCTGTACCTTTGTTGGTGGGCATGAAGTCCTTAGCCTTGTCTTTGCAGTAGTGGAGGCAGCAGGAGAGGATCAGGTCATCGTTGTTACCCTGGAGGAAGAAAGTGTGAGAAGTTGCTACTGGGCAGGAGGGGACACCATGTGGAGGAGACCCAGGTATACTCTGTCTCTGGGGTCCTGGGGAAGGTCACATCCCAGAGTCCCTCCCATGCCCTGCCCCTGCTTAGCTGAGTTTAACTGTGCCAAGAGGGATCCAACTGACAGGGAACTCCCACTCCTGGGCCTCGACAGTGGATGCACGCTGAGTGCATGCCCAGGTTGACTGATCTTCCTTGAGCCCCTCCCTCCTGGAGACCCTGTTCTGAAGGCTGGATGTGGGTACTCCTTTTCTGCTGGGGCGTCTCACCAGCTGGCCAGTGATGTCCTCACTGCGGAAGGCGATGGATTCGAGTTCGTTGCCACGGCTGGTCAAGGCCCGTAGACAAGAGTCCCGACTCTCAAATCGCCGCTCAAGGAACTCAATGGACTTCCGGGCCTTTTCCTGTACCACACGGGCATAGCCCCCAGCCCGGTGGTCTGTCTCCTGTCCTTTGGCCAAGCCATCCAGCTCATTGATCACTGATGAGACACAGTCCGACAAGGTATCAGCTTCAGCAATCAGCAATTCTGTGCCTTCACCCGAGGCCTCACTTTCCCAGGCAGTCCCCTGCCAGACCACAGAATCCACCCTGCCCCATAGGAGTCTTGCAGTGAAAGTAGGGAACCTTGTGGGGCAAGAAGTGTCCCAGGCTTTCCCACAGTGGTCTCTCTTCTTTTTGTCTCTTCCTCTAGGTCCAGCCCTCCTCCTGGGAAGAACTTATAGGGATTTTTCTGGAGCTGCTGTATTCAGAGGAAGAAATCTGGCCCCTCTATTGCATTCCTTAGTTATAGGATCAAATTGAAAGGGTCCCTCAGGAAAGGCAAGGGTACGCAGCAGCTAAAGGGAAAGAGGCCCTCTCCCTCATCGACTTGGGCCCCCAACCACAGCAATCCAAGAGGGGCAAAATTCTATATACTATACTCTGGCAGAGGGTGCTGGGAAGTGGGAAGTGGCAGTCCCAGTCTCACTTGCAAGAGTTCTGGTATTCCCCCAAACCATGCCCTTGGCACATCTACCCCCTCCAATACTGCACAGTGTGTGTGCGCGCGCGTGTGCCTGTCTGCCTGCCTGCCTATGTGTCTGAAACACAGCTTCATTTTCTGGTGAAGATTCTTTCCAAAATTCCAGCCAAAAGCCTGAGGTCAAGTGGGAAATATGCACTCCTTGGGGGCTCCGGGAGAGTTTGGGGTCTGAGGCCTCTCCTCAGTGCAATGATTCATGGCTTGGGGAATCGGCATGAGCATGCTGTTCCATGGTGAGCCTGGCACTCACTGTCTGGGTATTCAGAGACACTTTCTGGAAAGGGCCCACATGGGAACACGAACATGAACACACACACACACACACACACACACACACACACACACACGATGCCCATGTTTTCCACAGCCATAGGTTACCATGTCCACACAATGTATGGCTGAGGTTGAGGAATAGTGGTAGATAGGTATCTAGTACAGCAAACAGAAGATCAAACACAGAAAACTGGTATTCCATCCCAAAATCTGCTTTCCTGCTTCCAAACTAAACAGGCTTCAAAGGGGAAGCTTGTTTGTGCTTCTGCTCCAGGCGGGGCTTCTCCATGCTGGGGTCAGGACTAAGGAGCATGGAGCAGGTTAAAGAGCACAAGAAACAAGCAGGGAAGGCCATTGGCTTAACCACTTGTGCTCTGGACACAGGGCAGACATCCACTGAGGGAGCCTCACTAGACAGGAGCCCTCTCTTCAGCTCCTTGAGAGTCTAGGGCCCTGCCCAGCTGAATAAGGTTCAAAGAGGCTGGCCTGGACAGCTTTAACAGAGTTGTCATTTCCCAATGCCCCTGGGGGGGGGGGGTCATCTATTTATTTGGCATGTATTCTTAGGGTTTTCTCATATGTTTGCTTACTCTCCACCAAATCTGGCTTTCTCCACTGAACCATAAGCTCCTCAAGGCCAAAGGCTGCAGCTCTACATTTCACTGGATCCCCCAGGAACAAGGAAAATGTGCCATAATAGGGGCACAACCTGTGCTGGTGACCAAGAACTGTGCTAGCCTGGGATGGTGTTTGAGGTTTCCTCAAAGTCTTAGGGGGCTCATGAGATGTCACCTCTCAGTTATACCATTTCCTGATCACCGAGCAGAAAAGTGACCAATTCACTTTCTTCCCTTTGACAATCTCCTGGGTAGGAAAGCAGCAGAGAACACGTGCTTGAAAGCTGCCCCATCCCAGGACCCAATGAGGGGAGAGGAGAAGTCGGGACAACTTGATGGACTTGTTGCTCTGCCTTGGGGAGAAAAAGCTGCTCTACTTTGGAGGAAGAGAAAACCTTCCCTTAGGTCTAGGAGCCTGGATTTAAGAGGTTCTGGCCAGGCCACATGGGGAGGGGGAAGGAAGACAGGGAGGGTGGAGGCGGGACGAGGGCTGCTTCAGTGCCAACATTCTCAGGTGGTGCTAACGTGTTTCCCACAACCCCCCAGGGTTCTATAGCCTCTGCAGGGGCGGATGTTTCCTGCCCTTTGTTTCCACCCTCATCTGGCACTAAGACACTTGGGACTGGGAGGGAAGGCCCAATGGAACATCTTGGCATGGATGTCAAGAGGTGGCTTGGCAGGCAGACTGCCAGTCTGGCGGCTTTTCTAGAGGACAGGGCTCCCAAACTTGTTCCAAGTGACTGCTGAGAAGGGGACATTACAAAGCCTAGGCTTCCCAATCATCTCCCAGGCCCTCTCCCTCCACAGGATAGCCCTCAGCTATATTAGCTTTATCAGCCAGATTAGAGAGAAGCCCAGAACCCAAAGTCCATCAGGAGAGTGACCCATGACAGAGTTCCAAGAACTAACGGTACCTAGACAGTCCCCTGGAGACAGCCCAGCTGGGCGTCTCTGGCCTGAAGGTGGAAGCAAGCTAGCTGGGTCCTGAGATGCTGACCCTGCACCAGCACCAATGACCAGACAGTGGTAAGGGCCCAAGTGGCAGGAGTCCACGGGCATGAGCCAATGGCTTGCTCTGGAGGGTTTCTGTTGGCCTGGCCTTAGGGTGACATTGGCCAGAAGAATGCTACCTCAAATGATCATGAAAAGCTACAAGACAATCAGACCAAAGGCATCTAACCACTTCAAAATCCTCCCAGCCTCCCTGCCAGACCACCCAGCAGCACTGCCGTTATCTGCCAGGGCTGAGTGTTTACCAATAACGGGAACCAGCTTTGCTGTTTTACTGCAAGCTTTATAAGGATAAAAACAAGGGCTGGGCTCATGCAGCCTCTGGTTGCTGGGACACAGGAGTCCATTTGCTCAAGCAGTTTAAGCCATGGATCAACCATAATAATTTGAACTGCTTTGATTATTAAACAATTTTCCTTGCCCCACACATTCCCTACTTGCCTGCAAATCCTGTCTTACACACACAGTGGGGTTCTGCCTGCCTGGCCCCTGGGGCTGGGGACATGTGTGGAGAGGAGGCTGCTTTGCACGTGCAAGACTGCTCTGGCCTGACTCACCGATGAGGGGTACCACCAGGATGTACTTCCTGCTCTCCAGAAGCCGTGCCAGACTGGCCAGGTGGTCAATGAAGCCGTTGGTGTCTGGTACGAGGAACAAAGGTCTGATCTCGAGCTCCATCTGCCTCATCTGACTCTGGTCCTCCAGGACAGCCTACAGGGACACAGCATGGTGAGTGAGCCAGAGAGTGAGCAGGCAAGTGGGTGAGCCAGCACCCTGACTCCACAGTGTGTCAGCATCCTGCCCCCTGAGCCTCTACGTCCTCCGGAGGAACAGCCAGCCCCCGTCAGGCCTGAGGGACAGGCCCAATGGCTGGGCAAAGCACTGCAATAAAAATCAATACGGGCCAACTAGCCTGAGGAATGGGGTATAACTAAAACCCTGCCTAGGACTGAGAAAGGATCTGATGATATTAAAAATAACAGGTCTCTGAAAGTAAGACATTGGGCTAAAAATCTGTAAGGGTGAGTCAGGTTCCTTGGATATGAAAATGGTTTCACATACATTAGCCAGGCAGCATATAGAGGGATACCTCTCAGTCCAGACACTTCATATATATGAGTATATGAGTATAGCCCAAATAGAATTGGTGTTTCAATTTACTTCACTGTGTGGTTAAAAAAAAAGTTAAACTCAAAGGCTATACAAAAAAAGTGATGCTGACAACCAATAATAATACCAAAGTCTCCCAGAGCAGCAGGAGTCCATAGGTGTGACGGATTAGGAACCAATGCACGTGTTTGCAAAGCGCAACACCCAAAATGATAAAAACTGCCACCTTCCCCCCACCCCACAAGCACAGTGTTTCCTAAATGTTAGTGTTTTGTGTTCTATTTGCACCCCTCCGCCACAACTCTGTACAATCTATATTACTCACTTGATGTTTTTCTTTAAATTGACTTTAAGTCAATTCATCTTTTGTTTAGTCTTAAGCGATGATATCCGTGGTAGCAAGGGGCTGACAATGTAGTTACACGTTTGCTAGTGCCTGCTAAACTTCCACAATAAGAAGTCAAAGTGTCTCCTATGCAGCACTGAAAACCCACCTCATGGAGCACTAGTGGTCTGTGTACCACACCTTGGAAAGCACTCAGCTTAGTGCTTTTCAGTCGCATGGCTGTTGACATCTTCCAGGGAAGCTTCATGCACATCTGGGAAAGCCCTGTTTTCTCCAGTCTGACAGAGCCTTATGTGTGGCAGCAACTCTGGGTATGCCTGTCACTACAGAGCAAGGTCACTATTGTGCCGTTTCCTCGTCTGGGGGCCATGGGCAACAAGCAAACTGATTTGCTGGCATCTGCCCAGACAGTGTGTTCCCAGTACATGGTGCTGGAGGGCACTGACACAAACCTTGCAAGGGCTAGGTGAGCCGGTCTCTCATGGCCTTCTACCACACACACCTACTGGCAGGGAAAGGCACAGGGCAAGGGGAGCAGAAGTGCGTGCCAAGTGAGCGGGGGCCCAGCGTGCTGGGCCCTGGCCACTAACAGTCAGTGAGGAAGGTGCTTAGGTTTCACTGGCAGTGACAGTAAAACTGAAAGGGCATGCCTTTGAATGCTGGGGGTGGCTTCTCTGTGACCTGCTGGGGACCTCTCCCTATGAGTAAGTCATTGCTGCCACTGCCACCACAGCTGGTAGAAGGCACAGGCCACAGGCCACTGGCTGGTATGAGAAAATGCAGCTGAGGGGCCCAGTCTTTTCAGTTTTCTATTGCTCTCACCTCATTCAGGGAGCATGCCACTGGCCACCTTCCCAGGGAGTATGGGTCACTGTCCCTCCCCATGGGGCTGCCAATTAGAGGGTGACACACATTCCACTAACCTCGACTTGGGCATTTAAAAATTATTTTTTATTGTGATACAACTGACACAGAACATTGTGTAATGACTTGGGCATTTTCTAAGAACAGGATATGGTCCCCACTCAGGTCCAGTTAACAATGCTCTACTCTTTCTCTTTACACCGAGGGAGCATCAGCATTTTCCCAGCTCTTGGTGTTCTCTACCCAGCGTTTCCAATGCCAGGAACGTTTTTCTTGGTATCATAGTCCTCCAAATCTTTCTGGGTGAGAGGGAACAGACAAGCACTGACACCAGTGGGGGAATGACAGGGGGCACTGGCACCTGTGGTGACAGGGCTCAGGGGCCTAATTGAGCACTGCATCTGTACCACTGCCCCACTGATTCCTTTCACGTCTTAAGGTTTTCCTGCCTCCAGAAATCACATTGCAGCCCTGGTTTAAATCTAAGGAAGTGGAACTGGCTGCCACTTTGACCACGTGTGCATCAGCTTCTCAGACATTATACCATCCTACCTTTACAGCTGGCAGTAGGCAGGAGGGCTGTTAAGTCACATGGCCAAGGGAGGCTGGGGGCCTACTTGTGTGTTCTGATGACAGGATGGAATAAAAATCTAGGTGCAGGGTCCAGGGAAGCTCTGAGTTCCTTGAGATCTGGCTCAGGGCCAGAAAGGTGAACAGAGGCCACAGCCTCTTAGGAGGTGGCTATCTTGTTGGTTCCCCAGGGGCGAGGTGGGGTCAACCTATATGAGGGTGGTCAGAGCTGTGCTGCCATCATCCGGTCCCAGGGACACCCGCAGACAACTTCCCTTAACCTGGCTTTGCCCAGTGAGTCACCACACAACTGCTTCCTGTTCCCCACATGCCCTCACAGAGTCTCAGGAGATTAAATGAGGTTGTTCTCTCTTCTCCTGGGGGTACCTATGTGCCTCTGAGGTAGGGTGGGGGGTGGGGGGTCATACCTGGGTCATGAGACTGGCCCAGTCCTCTTCAAAAGAATGGCAGTTGAGGAAGGATAGGGAGACTTTAGGCCCTCTTCTGTGGGTGTCTGTGTTTTCCGGCCCTCTCTGAGTGGCGCTGTGTGTGTGTGTGTGTGTGTGTGTGTGTGTGTGTGTGTGTGTGTTTAGCATTTGCCCTCCCAACTTTTCCAGATTTTACCCGTCAGATTCCTGGCAGCTGTGCACGGCGCCTGTGCCGGCCGTCACGTCCCATTCCGATCTCTGGGTCGCACGGTGAGAGAAGGACACAGGATGCGCAGGGAGTGAAAAAGTGATGTTGGTGGGGAGAGTGCCAAGTCCCCACTCACAGCCATGGGACGCTTGGGGAGAAGGGGGAAGCATGCTGCTGTAGAGTTCAGAGGCCGGTAGTGAGATTTATTTTTGTTTGTATCAGTAAAAAGCTGCAGAAGCCTCTGGTGGGGTGAGGGGGCCGCAACTGGAATGCTGTGATTCAGACAGACTGGTCCTGGCCTGGAATCAAGTGTGCTGACCCGGAAGGAGAGTTTCATACGAGCCCTTCTCACTGCAGCTAAGACTGGGCCACAGTGGTCCTAGGACAGTGGACTGGGAAATCAAGGAAAGCACAGACATTTCAAATCAGACCAGTGGTAATATGGACTAAGTTGTCATAAAGTGGAAGAGAACTTAATTCTGTTTCTGGAAGGTACTAAATAACTTTCCTATATTTAGAGTAAAACTCCTGGGGGCCACCACAAAGGAGTGACTGCATCTTCAGGAGGGTGGGTGGGCAAGAAGGGGACAGGGAAGAAAAGAACCAACTTTTCTCTGAAATATGGGAGCATCCTTGGGCAAGCTGGTGGGGTACTGAGAAAGAGAATCCACAATAACATCTGATGAGGAAGCTAAGGGCTGTGGGTCCTCAGGAAGGGCTCTTATACAGGTTAAATTCCCTCTTCTAGAAAGTGGGGATGATTTGGAGATGCCAACCCATTGAAAACTGAGGTAGAGAATTACAGATAAAGGCAATATAATGAGCTCACACAGGAGCTGTGGAACTTGAAGAACCCAAGTCATAAAGCAGAGCCAGATCACGAGAAGGCCTCTGTAGGGTCCTCCTTGTGCTTAGGGCTCCACAGAGTGGCTGCTTCCTTCCCTTCACAGGGTGCTAGAATCACTTATCCCTGGGCCGCTCTGGCCCGAGCAATGTCTTCACCGGAAATGATGTTTTGTTAACAGAGAAAATTTCCATGTTCACCTTGTATGTGAAAGTATCTAGCAAAGTGCCCGATACATGTATTACTAACGTAACAAAGGTCCGTTTTCGTTTTTCCTGTCCAGCTCCATTTTTCACCTTCCATTTATGCAGGAGGGTAAATATCTGGGGAAACCACTAGGGAGCAGAGCTGGAGATGGGGAGGAGCCATGCAGAGGACTGTTGATTTCTATTACAAGACTTGTGGTATTCTTGTTGTTTTAACTACGTGGGGTTGTTTTTTCTTAAATGAAAAATGGGAAAACGGAAATGAAATAAAAAATAGGAATAGTTGGTAAGATAACTACCAACAGTACAGGAGGCAGTTCCTTCTTGAGCCACAGAAACCAAAGGGAGCACACACTGCATTTCCTACAGAGCGCAGGCAGACCCAACCCACCTCCCCTGGGAACAGTGCTGTTAGCATCTTCCTTGGGGCGGGTTGCTTGTGGTCAAGTTTCTGCTTAAGATCCCTTCTCTAGATGTGCAAAGTCAGTACCATGGAGCTTAATATATACACTTGCTTTCTTTTTAAAAGTTGTAAGAATGATGACTTGCTTGCTACTTCTTGTTTTATGAGAACTGATCCTATTATCAAACTGGACTGTAAGGAGCTCAAGGAGAACTGCCTTTTCTTGTACTTTCTTTTACAATACCTAGCATAGAGTCTGATATATCATAGAAGCTCAATGAGCTAAATCACAGAATCTCAGGGCTGAAGGGGACTTTAAAGATAATCTGATTGAATTTTATCTGATAACTCTTGTTCTGAGAATGCCCAAGAAGTGTGCTCTTTCCTAATGGAGAGCGAGTGGCAGGGTTAAGTATGATATCTCTGAACTTGCGTGAAGCAGCAGCCTAAGGCTGTTCCAGCCAACAGCCTGACCATTTTGTAGGAGAACAGGACCCTATGGATGCTGCTGGAGCCAGAGAGGTGAGAGAGGATGAAGCAAACCGGAGGCCCAGCACCACAGTTTGTGGAGAAGCTAGAATAGGCTCTGGAATGGGTTTGAGTGGAGAGGGCGGTTGCCCAGCTCCACAGGCTGATGTGCTTTCCTGCCCTGGCGTGAACGTGCCCCTGGCCTGGTAGCACACTGGCTCCCACCCTGCCTCCGACAGCTAGGAGCCAGGGCTGAGTGTCTGCCTTCCGCTAGCTTCCATACAGGTGTGGGAGGCTCTGTGCATGCCCTATTGTTCCACAGTGCACCCCCCCACCCCCCCACAGCTGGGTGGCAGCGTGAATGGGCTGAAGCTATATTTAGAGTGAAACTCCTGGGGCCACCACAAAGGAGTGACTGCATCTTCAGGAGGGTGGGTGGGCCGGAGGGGACAGGGGAGAAAATCTATTTTCAGAACACATGTCATTGCTGGCTACAGAGCAAGACTGTGGCCGTAATACGGAGGGAAACAATAGCTGTGGCCAGAGGAAGAGCCTGTTATGTTTCAGGTGGGATGTTTGCAACTGCTCAGGAAACCTGACCCCACCCGACAGCCGTACAAATCACAGCAAAGACTCCTGGAGGCAGAGAGGAGGAGGGGGCACGAGGTGCCAAGAGGCCACGCCTCGTGCCTGGAGGAGGATTTTCAGTGACTGCTTTGCCCTGGGGTTCTAGTTAGGAATAAAACACTTTTGACCAATTTCCCAGACAAATCATGTACTCTGCAGTGGTCTCTGGACACCTCCCAAGGATGGCGACTGGGAATGAAAGGAACTCAGGTGGAAAGCAGCAAGGTGGGAAGAACCAACCCAACATGAAGACAGCTGTCTCAAACAACAGGCAAATCCTAAGAAAGCGTGGCCTCAAAACCCCAGGTGGGCGGACTTGGCTCCCCAGCATCCAGGGGCCTGCCTGGGAGCCGGGGCTCCAGCTGCACAAGCCCCGAGAGCTGCCCACACCCCTTTTCTGACCTCCAGTCGGCCCCACTCACCAGCCTCTACGCAATGCCGGAAGCAGGGAAGGACAGGCTGCACAGGGAGGCCAGGCCTCACCTCCCCCATCCCCACAGATGAGTTTGGTGCTGGGGTGTAGGTGCGAGCAGGGAAGTGGGGGGTATGGCTATAGAGCTCCAAATCTCAGTTGGACTTTATAGCTATTATGGGGGCCAGGAGGATTTTTTCAACCCCATCTTCATATCCCCTCCCCAAACACATGTAGTTCCTGTTTTGCTGCATCTGTAAAAGGCGCTGGGAGCTGGGGACTTGCCTTACACCTCTCAGTTAACACCCCTGGAGACTGATGGAGTTCAGAGCAGTGTAATTTACAGCCCATCTCTCCGATCTTAATTCACTCGATGCTCTTCTCTTCCTTATTGTATTAGTGTGACCCAAGTACCTGCCAACAATAATGGCCTCTCTAGTTAGAAGCCTCCACCCCACTCCCAGGACAATTTATACCTTTTCCTTGGGATTTTCCCCCCTTAAATTAAACAAAAAGAGGAAAAATAAGAAAAGGTTAACACAGGTTTGGAGCACTGCAGCCCCGTGGTTCTGGGCAGGGAGCCAATGGCCCGAGGGCACACACATGTGTGTGCTCTCCCAGAAGGGCCTTCACCGGCCCTGTTTTACAGCCACCTCGGCACAGACTCCAGGGTTCACGCATATGGCCAGACAGATGTGTCTGGCTTACGTTCAAGGCTGGAAAATGAAGAATTATGGAAGTGAAGGGCCCCGGGCATTAAACGGGGAGGGGGGAGAAGGGAAGGGGGGAATTTTTCCTCTGCTGAGAAATCCTCCTGTGGCTGTGAGGCTGGAGGAAGAAGGCTGACAGGAGGCAGGGCCGCCAGCAGCAGTTCATGTGGGGCCTGTTCTTAAAGGGGCCACAGCAATCCAAGCTCTGGCCAACCCACAGCAGGCCCTCAGGGAGAACAGGCTTCCGGACAGGGGAAGCCACCAGTACCGGAAGTCAAGTCTCACATAAGACCTCCTACTTGTAAGATACTGCTTGTTGCTAGAGAGGACAAGCTGAAGACGGTGCTCTAGACAAGGCCAAGTACCCACAGCATCTTATCCTTTCCTTCTGAAACAATGCTCACTCATACTTCAAATCACTGGACTCTCCACTCCACTGTACACTCTTGGATGGGACTTTTTGTTTACTCCTGTGTCCACTGACCTAGACTAGCAATAGTAGCTGCTCGCCACCACTTACTAAACTGAGTGGAAGACAGGGTACCTGATTCCAAGGAGTTCACAGTGCAGCAGGGGAACAAGTCCAGAAAGAAGTGTAATACGAGACGTGATATAAGTTTCACACATGAAGTATAAATCAGTGCTACAGGAACACTGAGCAGAGAGAGATTAATTCCTCCTGGGGGGAATCAGGGAAGGCTTCACTGGGGAGCTGGGGTTTCATCTAGGGATTGAAGGGGGAATAGAATTTCAACAGGTAACAGGAAACGTGGGGCAGAAAAAAGGGTATTCTGGTTTGAGGGGACAGCATGAACAAAGACCTGAGAGTGGGGAAGGGCAGAGCATGTGTGGGGACAGTGAATGAAGGAGGAGGAGTAGTACGGCTGTCCAGGCAGGAGGGCGTGCACCCTCCTTCTGAGGTATGAGGCAGGTACTGTTATAACTCTAATTTTATAGAGGAAGAAAGTGGCTCAGAGAAGTTAAATAATTTGCCCAATGTCTCAGAGCTAGTAAGTGCTCAAGGGGGATGGGGGAAGAGGTTGGGAACACATAAGAAATCCTTGAATGCCACAATAAGAAATTAGACTTTATTAGCCAAGCAAAGGCACTGATGATTTCTGAGCAGGGGAGTGGCTCTTTTGGGAAGAGAATGATGAAAACATGTAAGGTGCACTGGAGGCAGTGAGCCTGGCACACAGACTGTACCGCACAATTCCAGGAGGTGCCATTCACAGACTACAGGTAAAAGATACCCCCTGGAGCTGTATAATGCAGAGGCCTTGACTACTATAACCCAAGCCAGTCCCTGGACTACAATAGCAGTTGTGGCAATGGGAACAGAGAGGAGAGAAGGGAATAAATGAGTGAACACATAGGTTTGATAAAAAGTCAGATCTGAGGGGTTAAAAGCCAGTGCGGGTTTAAGTATCTACCATGCTCTAGTACTTACCATCTATTCAGTCACTGAACAAGTATTTGCTGAGTGCCAACTCTGTCTAAGACTAAGAAGTAACAGAAAGGAATGGAGAGGCCAAGAAAAGAATGGTGGTGATGTAAACAGAGAGAGAAAAGATGAGGGTCCACTTGTGAGAAAATGAGGCTGGAATAAGGCAGCTCCAGGGCTGAACTATGGGGAAGTCAACTATGATGGGGGCGGAGACCTGACAAAGACAGGTACTTGGTGACTTCTGTCATAACAGATTCTATGACTGCTGGGTTGATTGTCAAGAAATGGAAGTTGTTGAGTATAGACAGAACTTCTGAGAAGACTGATGGTAAGGAAAAAAAGAGCCACAGGACAGGAAGAAGTGTGAAGATGAAGGTGCTTTGCGTGGCCACAACAGAGAATTACACGCAGACCAGGGAAGGGCTGAGGAGGGAGCCATCCCACGGTGCATGATGCTGGCACAGTTTCACATACTTGATTCCAGTGTGCTGGGGGACATGAATAGTCTAATAATGGATCCCAACTGTTATCTATTCCCTTCCCAGGGCAGGGCTCTGTCTGATGGGTGATTAGACTAGTATCAGATTACAGTGGCCATTTATGGAGCACATACTGTGTGTCACACACTGTGCTAAGTGCTTTGTATCAGTCAGCTTCTGGAGGTCTCGCAGTAATACTAAGACATTTGTGTTGTCACCACTTTCATTTTACAGATGAGGAAACAGGCTCTGGGAAATCAAACAATTTGCCCAAAATCATAAAGCTAGTAAGTGGTGGAACCCAGACTGTGATCAAATCTGCACAACTATATGCACTGAGGCCTCTGCCAGAGATGACGGGGTGGTCGAAGAGAGACTTGAAAATAGACATTCCTAAAGAGGCCCGAGGCTTCCCCATGCATACAGTTAAATGGAGGTGTGTAACTGGCTCTTCCGTCTGTCCTGAGTCCTAGCTAAGAGGAAGTGAGCTTACAGTGCAAGAACGCAGACCTGGGAGAGCCATTAGGAAAACCTGCTGAAGTGGAGGTACGGATCCACGAGAGGCTGATGGGAGAGGAATCCTGTGTGGAAATCAAGGAGTTTCTCTCTGGGAGGGTTTGAGTGTCCCACAGAGGCGGCATGGCCATTGCACCAAGAATCTGGATAAACAGACTGTGGCCATCACATAGTCCCCTCGGAGAACAGGTGTTCTCAACAGAGAATCCCTGGCTTCTCTGGGAGAATCTCGATAATGTTCAGGCGAACTTTGAAACTCCTGAAATTGTATGGAGGATCATGTATGTGTGGTGTGTATTCACAAATCATTGCTGGGGGAGAAGAACCTGCCCCTGCCCCTTGGAGCCCAGGAGAATAGAGCCTCGAAGCACCAAATGTACTACCAGAATTTAGTGACTGTCAACAAACTTAGGGGTGAAACCAGACAGGACACTGTGAATCTCTTCCTGAGAGGGTCCTGCTCATCCCAACTCCCTGCTCACGACTCCATCACACCCCGTAGAGAGCCACCCTATAAGGAACCACCCTCCCCAGGCAGGCCCCACCTGGATCTTTTCTTGGCGACGCTGCTGCTCGGCTATCTTCCTGGCCAGGGCCAGCTTCTTGGCCCGAAGCTCCCTGATGTCATCCTCACCCCCACTGCCTTCAGCCTCTGAATCTTCTTCAAAGTCTTCAATCACCACATCCTCCTCCTTTAGATGGTGGGGAAGGCCAGGGAAGAGAGGAGACTGTGAGCCCACAGCATTTACCAGGCCTACCCTTCTGCCCTTCCAACACCCCCACTCCCTGTTTATTCAGACCATTTCTTGAAAATGGCCCCAAGGTGTGAGGGGGTAAAGGGAAACTGTCACTCCCTCCCCCCAATCACTCCCTTGTGCACTGTAGGGCTCTTTTTGAATCTCATAGTCATAGGTTCACACTGTAAGTCACCAACACACGCATATATACTTTTATGCTTATACTCACAACTCTTCATTCTCCTTTGCACACACTCACAAAGTCAAACTTTGGGCCTCTGTTCATTTTGAAATCACCCAAGGGGAAATCAACAGAGAAAGTTAAACCATCCAATTTAAATCTACTTCATGCTAATGATCTGATAGGAATCGATTCTGGCCAACAGCTGGGAGTTAGGCATGGAAGCTCCCTTGCCCCAGACAGCATCAGGGAGCAGATGCTATAGCTCAGCAGACCTTGCCCTGGTTTTCTTTTTAAGACCACAGCTTGGTGGTGTCAGGGCTGCTGGGACCCCTACAGGAATTCACATGACATGACCTTGCTCAGCTGCCCTAGGAGATAGCTGGCTAGCCTAAGGAGTCTCTTGCCAGGCTGGTGGAGCCTTCCCCAGGGATGGCACTTCCCTGTGTGCAGCCTCAGCTCTCAGAAGTCACTCTCCCCGGGTGGTCCCCAGGCTTCATTCCTCATTCTCTCATTTTTGGCCTTGGTCAGTAGAGAACATGCAGCTGCCCAAGAGAGCTTCCTTTGAAGGAAAGGGTTAGCATGGGTAATAGGGAGTGATTTAGTATGAGAGGATTTCTTTTTCTAGCTGGATGATAATAATGACAATGATTGTGACAATAATGGTTGCCATTTATTGACAGCTTAGTGTTGGCCAAGGACTGGGCTAAGTGTTTTTCATGTATTAACTTATTTAATATTCACAACAGACTGTGAAACAGATGCTATTATCATCCCTCTCTTATAAATGAACAAACTAAGTTTAGAGTTAAACAGTTTGCTCAAGGTCACAAAGCTAGTAAGTAGCAGAGCAGGGATTTGAACTCTAGTGAGTCCAACTCCAAAGTCTGCACTCTTACCAATAATGCCAAGCAGCACAAGGTTGGGGTCCTGAATCTAGACAGTAAGCCCAGACCCATCCCTTCATGGCTCAGCAGAGACACACCCAGCATCTGTTCAGAACTGACTGCTCGCTCCTCTAACTGTCCATCTCAAGATGATATTCTGATGGATTCTCTTGGCTGGAAGTGGTTGGTAAAGTGTGTAGGTGGGTAGGTAATGCCGTGTCTTGGGAACAGAACCTAGGGGTGGGAAGACACGTGTTTTGGTAGCATCCCTAAGGAATGGATTTTGTTTTCTTCATGGAGAATGATGTCTAAAGAAACATCTCCCTCTTCTCTCCCAATCAGCTTAAGTGACTCAGTCTTGCAGTTTGGGGGGAGATAAGATCTCAGGATGGGGCCCAAAGTGCCACTATCCAAGAGGTTTCAGGGATCTGGGGTGTCGTATGCAGTCACCACTCACCTGGCAACCTGCAGGCTATAGTGTCACACAGTATTCACTTCTACAGAGGCCCAGGTCATGGGAAGGAGGAAGAGAACACATTTACTTCCTTGTTTGTGGGGTTAACCTGGACTGGAGTGAGTGGAATAAGATGCCTGACACTACCTCTGCCTGCTCTGATCAGGAATACACCAGGTTATCATGGGGCTTGGAGTGAGCTTGACTGAGGTCAAAGGAGGGTCAGCAAAGCTTGTCTGAGGTTCGTTCAGCTCTCACAGCAAACGAGGAAGTGCAGGGTTATGAAATTACACAGATCAGGGTAAGTAGGGTTTCCCAGGGACCACTAACATAAAGGAACCCAGGAGGCTCGTGGGAAAAGGAAGAAGTGGGCAATGTGGCATGGGTCACAACCTTTGTCTGGTCAGTAAGACTTAGAAGGAGAGAGTGTGGCATAGTCATGATCTGGAACTGGAGAGCTGGTCTGTTCTTTGTAAGAGTGGAAGAGCCTCTCCTTGGTTTTTATACTGAGGCTCTCTCTCTGGGCTTCACTTGCATAACTGAATTTGGCATCACAGGCTCCACTGGCCAGAAGACATCTCTTATAGCAATCCTGGAGATGCTAGACTTGCTGACCTTCCATTGCTGTCTCAGCCTTAAGGTGTAGGTGAGATAACTGACCAAGGCTCGGCTCTGCCCACGCCTCCCTATCCAGTACCCAGGGCTTGGGTGGCACTGCTCTGTCAAGCTTGAAGCCTGGATATCCCGATGACTTTAGCAACCCTACTGTCTCCTCCCATGCTGCCAGCTCATTTTTTCCTGTTATTCTCTGCCCAGGTTTTATCTGGAGAGTCGGGAATGATGGGCTTAGCTTTATGCTTGGAACCACCTCTGTCCTGAAAGCTGAGGCCTGTGTCATCAGGGCTGGGGTGGGGTTCTCCAGCTATTCTAATGAAGCCAGTCCAAGACTTTGCTGCTCTGAAGACTCTGAACCAAAGGTGGCCACTCTATCACTGCTTCAGATCACAAACGACAGCTTCCAGCTGACATCTGGCTTCCCTGGCCTGTTGCTGATTTCATCCCTGCACCCCACCCTGCTACACCAGGCACTTGAGACTGCTGCGGGCCAAATGACTGTGTTGGCCTACTGGTGACCTGGCCTCTGGCTAGAATTGCTTCCGTCCCTTCGTTAAATCCCACGTTCCTTCCTACCTAAGGCCCCTCTGTCTTTAACACTGTGGGGCAAAAAGAAGGAAAGAATCAACCACCAGGCAAAAGTGAGCTGTGTGTACACACACATCCAGACAGAGTTACCTACACCCAGTAACACAGCATGGCAGCTGACAGTGATATTAAACACATACATGTGCCGACACTGTCACACACACTCACATTTACTCAGAAACCACAGACAGCAGGGAAGCTGGAAGTAGTGTTCAACTTAAACTGACACACAAACCCAACACATACAGACCCATGACAACAATTACCCTCACAGAGATATATACATATACATGCATGGCAGGGCAATTGCCTTCGGGGTTTGGCAGGGGTGGGGTACACAGGCTCACACATGCGCACACAAGCACGCACAGTCTGGAGTGAAGCAAGGGCTACAGGAACAACCAAGGGCAAACAAACAAGAGGAGAGTTCCTTAATCACATCAGGATGTGCAGGAGGGAGGGAGGGAGGGAGGGAGGGAGGGAGGGAACAAGGGAGGGAGGGTAGGCCGGGGACAGGGGTGATTTTCCAAACGGGGCCAGCAATGTCAGCTCTTCCTGTACGTGTGCTAGAGGCTGGAGTTCAGGCCTGTGCTGCATTGAGCTCCACACATCTATAAACTTGATCCTCAGTCTGAACCCTAACTCCCCCCCACCTCCCCGCCCCACTGCCTTTCCTAAGCCTCCAGAGCTGCACATTATTAAACTCTTTCCCTCCCTTCTCCTCCAATGCAACATTAAAAAGAAGCATCTGGAACTTGTAGGAGAGTGAGATGGAGGCACTGGGATGGGACTGGCAGGAAGGGGCACCAGCAGAGTGCACTCTTGAGAAGTTGGCTGGTCACGTTAACATCATCCACACTGCTCTGAGTGGTTATAAATAACCAGGGGTAGAAGCCATGGGTAGAGCAGGGCTGGAGGGGGAGGGGGAGGGAAGCCTTCCCTCTGCCACAGCGGGCTCTTCCCGCATAGTACCTCATCTTCCAGTTGTTTTCCCTCTTGGCTTCCCATTTCCTTTCCCATGGTGTCTGGGACGGGTGCCACTGACACATATTTTCCACCCTTGAATGCCAGCAGAGGCTCTTCTTGTCCACAAAGGGCTTCCAGAAAATACTTCAGCACTGTGACCCTTTTGCAGTCGGCTGCAATAATCTACAGGGTGAGAGGGAGAGAAGAAAAACAGCATTTTCTGAAAGGGAAGATGAAGATGAGAGACACTGTTGGCTGAGGGGCACATGAGAAATGTATCAAAGTTATTGGGCAAGGGAGACAAACTGAGTGAGTGGGAGTGTGTGCATGTGTGAGATGGGGAGCAAGGGCCAAGAGTGGGTTGAGGACCAAAATCTACTTCTGAGGGAAGAAAGTCACCATCGTCTGTCCTGAGGTCACCTCTAAGGTAGCAGACAACCTCGGGACCAGTGACAGGTACCTTCTGGGTTTTTGCCTTTTTTTCACTGAAATCCCGATATAAAATAAAACTAAACCAAATTCTTCTCAGTTTGGTATCTGATTGACAAGAGGAAGGGCAGAGTGCAAACCATTGGCTTTCACAGAATACAGCTTTCTGGTACCTCATTACCCCTCTCCATTCTTCCCCCAGCTTCCCTTTCTCCACTCCCAAAAGGAGAACTTGCAGCCTGAGTGAAAAATGAATGATGAAGGCTTTCTTGGCTGTTTCATTTCAGCCAGATCATTTTGGGCTTCCCCTGACGGGTTCCTGCCCCACCTAAGCACTTCTCATGCTCAAGAGACTGGGGTCAGGCAGGAAATTGTTGTCAGGAGAAGCGAGACAGGCAAAGCAGGTGGGGGCGTGTTTTACCGAACCTCAGCTCTTCCAGGGGTTCAAGCCTTCCTGCTCCCAAGTGGCCACATGAACACATAAGCCAGTGTTGGCAGAGAAGCTGGGGCTTATTTAGCTGAAATAAAATTCAGTATCTTGAGCAACAGTGAAATTTGTAAGTGTCTCAGATGAAGTTTCCATAGTCACCCTGTCTGGGTCCTTCTCCTACAAGACCTACACATGCATAGCATCACCTGAAAACTCATCTGCTTTGTTTGTGCCCTCCTGTGACCTTCTCTTCATCTCTAGCCTCTGAGGTCCCCTCCTCGTATGGCAGAGCACTCACTAAGGGAGCAGAGGGGCCCTGTTTGATCTGGCACACAGAAGCTGGTGAAGGCCAGCCCATGCAGAGAAACAACTTCAGTGTCCAGAAATGCCACAGGGTGGCAGCCCCTTCTCATTATCACTGATTCTAGCCCATATTGAATACTCCCCCACTCCCCATGCCTGTGCTTTCCAATTCTGTAATGTGAAAGCGGCTTCTATGTCTATATCACACAGTAAATTACTAACTTAGTGTCTGTCTTCGATTGCTCAGTGTTTTATAGGTGCATCTATTATCATCCCTTACCTGGACAATAACCCCACTGGTGGCAAATACTACATTCTCATACTTTTCCTACTTCCCTGCCAAGGGATGCTAAGGACAAGCAGGGCACACAGGAGGCTCACAGTAAGAACTGAGAAGCACAGGGAAACTCAGCGGGGTACCACAGGGTACACATGAGGCAGGCATGATCCATATCCTCCAGGACACTGTGGAAATGAGCACCACTCTGCCAGCTGGCCGGTCAGGGAAGGGTAGTATACACCAGTCAACTGTGTGCTCTGTGACTCCATCTTCTGCCACCTCCCAGGCAAACCTGCTACTCTCAGGGGCCTAGGAATGGCCCCTGGTCACCCTCACGAATAATCCTGGAATCATTATAGGCTTGAATTTCAGATTAAGTACTCTGACCACCTCCACCTGAGAGGCTGACATAAAACTTTACTCAACTACCCAGAAAAGTCTTCAGAAAGAATAGCTGTCTTGAACTTGGGGTGCTCAGACCTGGGCTTACCTCCTTGAAGGAGGAAGGAAACTCTCCCTGGGCCAGGGCAGGTAACCATGGGTTCCATCGCGTGTATTCAAACATGTGATGAGCAAGACTAGAAATACAGAAGCAGGGGCTAAAAGGCATTAAAGAATAGAGCTGAAATGAGTAATAGCCTGGCAGGCAGCACGCACAGTGGCCTCCCTGCATCCCCAGCCTCTCACTTGCAGAGGAAACTTCTGCATTTCCACAAGACTGCCAGTTTCCTCTCTGTGGTCTAATTTTAACCACCTTGTCGTTACAGTGTGTGTCAGCCACCTGACCCCACTATGACCTCTGACCTTATGCCCCAGCTACTGCTTGCACTATGGAGAATTATGTAATGGATCCAGGACTTTCCTTTTTGGTGTGAGGTTGCTACCGCTGAATGGCAAAGAGGTAGGGGCTAAAGCGTTGGAGGAGGAGAGAGAAAAAGCCTGCCATGGTCCTTGGCATCACCAAGATGGTGAGAGGTATACTGGCATTCCTGCAATGTTCAGCAGAAATCTTCCCAGAAGAGAGTGTGTCCATAGGTATGTGTGCAATGACAGGAGGGCAGGAAAATTCCTGCTGCTAGAACATAGGCTGGGTGGCATGCTGAATGGTTCAGGAAGTGTGTGATTCCTGGCCAAGAGGGGGGAAGGCCACATGTGTGGACGTGGGACTCCTGGAGATGGGGATTTCCAGGGCACAGCAGGGCCCAAGGATGCAGACATCCTGAGCCTGCCTATGGCATATCCTTAGAGAATTAGTGGGACTTGTCATTCACAGGAACTCAAAAGCAAAGAGAAGTGTTCCCCCACTACCCTCCACCCTGTTTTCATTTTCACCCTGTTTAGAAGGCACTTGGTTTCCTTGGGGATTGTGTCTACTATTGCTATCAGTTTCTCCCCTAGAGCAAGGGTACTACTGGCTGATTCTCTAAAGGGCTTTGATCTAGTGGGGTCTTTGAGCTGGTGCTAAGAGGCCTGAAAAGGATTCTACTTGTTTGGAAAGAATAAAGTGACCCAGTCTTTAAGAAGAGTGTCCCCACTCCTTTGCAACCTAACTAGCAGAGAGAATAGCCAAGGTGGTACACAGTCTCCTTAGGTTTCCAAAGTGCACTATGGGGGTGAGGAATGAGGTTCCAGCTACTTGGTATATGGGGGAACTGAGAAGCAGAAAGTCTAGGGCTTGCCCAGGGGCACAGAGAAGCTTCTGTCTCTATATCGGCTAAAGCATTTTGCTTTAAGGCAGGAGAAGGAGCACATCAAGGTGAGGACCACAGTTCTCTCAACCTGGAATTTTCTATGGGAGGTTTATGGGAATGTTTTCCTAGACAAAGCCTCTAGCACTTGAGTCTGGGGGGAAAAAGTTTGAACAAGGTTAATAAGGGACATCATGACAGAAGAAAACGCTTCAAACCACTCACAAATAGCCAACTTCTAGATGATCTTTGTCTGGCCAAGGAGGACTTCCTGGTAGGAGAGGGGTTAAAGCTAGGCTCCCTGCTTGGAGAGGAAGGAGTCCAGATGAAGTCTATGACATAATCCCCACAATAGCTCTGTTCATGAGTACATTTTTCCATTCTATATCAATGAAAAACAGAGAATGTAAGTGGTATGTATACTATAGCTCTGGGTAAACTCTAGATTCTCTAGAGGAGAAAGAGCTGGGCAGGAGAGGCTTCCTTCCTGAGCTGTTAACTGGTTGCACTGGACTAGGGCTAGAGGTAGGTAAAAGGGCTGCTGGCCAGGGAATACCCTGGGAAACCTGGGACCCAGCACCTTTTCAGTGGTGGTCACGGTGCTTCCGGAGGGAGACTCACTGCATAGGAGATTATCAGGAACTCCAAAGTTAATGGACAAAATGTCTCATACAAATCATTCCAGTCAGCTTTGAAAAGAAAACTGGGGCTGAAAGAATGGTACCCAGAGAAAGCCCCTTTCCCTTCCCCTGAATACCATCTGAGGCAGCATGTCCCATCAGTGGGAACTGAAATCTCTGGTCTCAGGGCTCCAGTTATCACCCAGATCAGCTCCACACGCAAAGAACCAAGCAGAAAGGAAAACTGAAAGCGAGATGTGGCAAGGTAATACAGGAGTCTAACCGGTCTCAGGCTCAGTTCCTTAGAAAGAGATAATGTGAACATGCACGGGGGTTAAGTGAAAGCAGGAGCTAAGAGGAAGGTTAGGTCTTGAGGAAAGAAGGAAGAAACCTCTAGTCAACAGAGAAGAGGGAAGGCAGACTGAGTTAACCATCTGGAGTACCTGAGCAGAGCAGTGAATAAGCAAAGACTGGAGTTCTCTGAAAACTGGTGACTCTCTGCAGTCACTCAGCAGGAGAGATGCCCAGGAAGGAACAGAAAAAGAGATCTAAGCTGTCTTATAGAAGACAAGGGAGGGCGAGAGAGAGAAAAAGAACTGAGCACCAGGCACCAGAGACTGATGTACTCTGAGCTGTAAGACTTAACAGTACCGCAGAGCAGCCAAGCCAAGGGGAAGGGAGAAATCCCCAATCTAGCTAGGGAACAAGAGGAGGGGTCAGAGAGCTGAACCAGGCTTCCTTGGACACAAGCTCTAGGGAATGAGGGACTTTACTCCATCTTTACTGGGTCCCGGGTTCACCACACGGGCCTCTTGGAAGGCATGAACACTACTGTGACTGGTTAGATACTGCAAAATTTCTTTTCCTGAACCTTTTGTTTGGGAGAATCAGAATGTAACCTAGCATTATTAGCCAGTTCTATTTTTTCTGGTCGTAAAAAGTCCTGCTTCCTACTGCAAGAGAAAAATCACATGGGTTTTCCCCTACAAACTTAAGTTTACAGGTTTTTTTTTTCTTATTTCTCTAAATGGAGTCAATTATTCTCACATTTGTTGAAACCTTCAATCAAACTTTATAGCTTGTTAATTTTACAAAATGTCCTTAGAGCAAATAAGATGTTGATAGGATAGTGAAGTCTTGCTGAGATTATTAAGAAATCTTAAAATAGCCTACAAAATCCACCACCAACGTGGTAAAATACAGGCAGGCTGCTTGGCTGGCTTCTGAGGTCAATTAGCAATGGGTTAATTATCATCTTTAATGAGCCAACCCTACAGGGTTGGCTACAAGAAACTGAACTCAGACAAACGTGCTTTCGTTAACTGGGAACCTCTATAGCTATTATGCATGACACACCCTCACAGGAGACTGAAGGGTGGGTAGGACAGTTCGGTAGTGGCCAAGGGTGGGTCAGCCCAAGAAAAGGTCTGCCAATGAAAGTTCAGACCCAGGGAATCTTCTGGAGCTGGGAGGACAGAGGAAATGGTTTATTCACATTCCTGGAGGGAGGGACTTCTAGGCAGGGAGCAGACTCCAGAGGCAGAGAGGAAGCTGGCCACAAGGATGCACAATCACTCTGAAGACAGAGGCAGCAGTTTACAACTGGAACACAGACATATAGAAGCCTACCTGAATCAGAAACAAACTGATATTGAATTCCAAGAAAGGGTCAGAGGGCTGAGAAATGAAAAACCGGTGCAGGGGCTGACAGACAAAGGGGTGAGAGGGAGGAAAGGTAGGGTTCCTTATGCCAGATGCATATCCTGACAACCCCTGGGCATACTGTCCAAAAGGATCAACTCAATCAGCATTTCACCCTTTCCCTATTCCTGCTGCTGCAGGGCCCATTTCTATGCAAAGCAGCTAAGCATACATCTCTCCCTCAGTCCCTTTTGATCCCAATGTCCACACCCAGCCCTCCCTAGTCCTATGGTTGGTCTGTGCGAGCTGAGGGGTCAATGGGTCACAAGATGAAATGCTAACATCATCAGCTAACCCGCAGCAGTCACACCATTCCACGTGTCAGTCCCAACAGCTGTTGCCTTCTTAGTGGAGGCAATGTGGGCCGTTACTAATCAGCTGGCAATGCACAGATGCCTGTTCAGAGTGCTGTGGCAGCCTGCTCACCACACCCTAATCCACTGCGTGTGCTGGCATTAAATTTCCTAGAGAGGGATGTGTGGGAATTGGCAATTGGTTGGGTGGGAACACTTGGTGGTGGGGGGAGAGGCTACTCTCATAGTTTTAATGAAAATTTCAAAAGGTACAGGTACCTGGCTACTGAGAGGGAGATTATGTTCACACTGTAGAGGACTGGGAGAACAGAGGAGTTGTGGAGCATATTCTAGCAGTGAGAAGGTAGGTACAGTAGGAAAAATGGGTCCATTCTAGAAAGATGGAAACTGAGGCCATATAGGGAGGTGGTCAAGAGCCAGGGCTTCACAGTCTGTGGGACTTGAACCTGAGTTCAAGTATTAACTGCCACTTCTTGCTGTGTGTCCTTAGACAAGTTACTTAATGTCTCTGAGCCTGTTTGCTCAAGTTGTTTGTGAGGTTTAAAAGAGATAATGCATATCAAATACTTAGCAAGGTATCTAGGCCTAGTAAATGCTCAATACATGATGGCTATAATTATTTTTCTTCCTTGCTGCCTCACTTTGCTCAGGGGTAGGAGAGGCTCTCTGCTTAGCACCACTGAGGTGTGTGGAAGCCAGACTCAGAGGTAAGGAAGGAAACATGGAGCTGGCGCACAGCCTAAGGCTGAAGGGAGAGGCCCTGGAATGCTCACCTGGATTTTGAAACCGTTGAAATAATTTATTCAGATCTAATGTACTGTATCCAGGCTGCTGGGCAGGCCACTTGGCAGAGGGAAGGTCCAGCCTCTCTTTAGCTGTCCCTCGTCCTATTCTCCAAAAAGGTTCCTGAACCTAACCAGAGGCATGCAGGCATTCTATGGGACTCTAGAGAGGCCCCAAGGGTCTTAGTTTTAGGACAAGCATACCACCAATGCACACATCAAAAGGAAATCTTGTAGCGAACATCGCAATTGCCTTGTTCATCTGGTCCCTTTATATGGGCGTGTGGGTGCTGGCTTTGCTTTTATTTTTGGTTGGTTCCCTGAGCGGGGATCAGGCTCAGGCTGTGGCGGTGAGAGTGCCGAAGCCTAGTCACTGCACCACCACGGAAGCCCCCGCTTTGCTTTTGTTAATTGTATCCTCCTTAAATAAGACCCGGCTGGATCCTTGTTCCAGTCCCTCAATACAAGAGAAATGATGATGAAAAAATTCCCAATGAGGTATTTTCTACCCACCTGCATTTCCTGAGCCTGGACATTGTGAACAAAGCCAGATAGGAATTGTCTGGGCACTCCTGGGCAGAATAAAGCTTGTTCTTCTTGAACTGTTACCTCACGGAAAGAAACTATTTTCTTCTAGAGCTCTGAGCTCTGGCAGTACGGGTAAGGTGCCTTCTCAGCAGTGAGTGTGTCACAGATAGCGAACTATAGGCAGTGGTAGCTCGGGCTGCAGTCCAATCGGCTCCCCCCCGCGGAGTGCTCTGAGAGCAACCACCCACATTGGCAGGGGTTAGAGGCGGATAGTGGCACTGCCAACACAAGCCTTTCAGGTCTGGCTGGCTTCAGCTGGTCTGAAACCTGGAACACAGGCGCTGGGGCCCTCACTTACTAAACCAGCAGGGGAGGCTACAAGCTCAGCCCCTGGGGATGAAAGTCCTCATGTCTGTCTCAGTCTGCAAATATCCACATGCAGTCTGCTTCTACATTGCCCGTTAAATCTGGGCCAGGAGCAATGTATCTTGGGCTCTCGGTGCTCTGAGCCACATTCTTATTTGCGTTCTAGACAGGCAGGATCTGGAGACTACCCCTTAGGTTTGTGTTCAGGCTCCTTTATAAAATTTGCTCCGTTTTATTTATTTTATGTGTGTGTGGGGGAGAGAGTGCCTTTTCTAAAATATTTGCAGCATTCAACATATTCAATCAACACTCAACAAATATTTATAAATGCCTACTGTATGCACTAGACACTGGGGATTCAGCAGAGAACAAAGTGAAATTCCTGCTCCAGTGTTGGGGTATGTGGGGTGGGTCACATTCGGATCAGGTACCTAAAAGACTCCCTGTATCAAGAGAGAAATAACCCCTCCTCCCACACCCATACATTACCTACAGCAATCAGGAGGGCAGAATTCTCATTCCTTTTCCCCAAAAGAGGAGGAAGAGGCAACCTCAGAAGAAAAAATCCTTATACAGACCCGGCACACTGCTCCTTTATATGTTTTATGCAGAAGGGTCCTGCGGAATTCCCTTGGGTTTAGCCTTGCTACAAGATGAAATCCCAATCTTTGTCAATGCTTCCAAAAATCGGTGCAAGCCCTCTACCTCTCACACCCACCTGTCTCTACTGTATCTTATTACGCCCACTTCTTGCTATTATTCCCCAGTCCTCAACTCCAGGCCCCAGGCAACCCTGTGTGACATTCCCTTGCTCCCACTTTGTACCTCTGAGACTTTACAAATTATTCCCCCAACCTACAGTGACTTTACTTTCATGAAATCAGTAATTCCCTTATCTTCCTTTAATTTGATAAAAAGCTTTTCATTTCAAGAAGCCTTTCCCCAGCCTGCCAGCCCACTGTCCAAAAATTTTTCCTGAGGCCCTACTATGTGATAGGGACTATGCTAGATAGCCTGGGAACACCAGAGAAAACAAGGCAGACACAATCCTGGACTTCACAGGATTTTCACTCAAGAGAAGGATTCCACAGTAACGTGACACTAACCTCTTCCAAACACACAGTTGTCCCTTCAGCACCTATGGGCTAGGCCTACCCTTCGTTCGTCTTCTCTGACCTCACTAGCAGCCCTTCACATCTGTATTACTCACATGCTGCCAAGTGAGTTACCGATCACTCAGTCACACTAGAACTTCCTCCATTTCATCTCCCAGTGATTCAACCCTTTCTTGAATATTTTGGATGGAAAGGATTCAAGACCCTGGGAAGCTTTTAAAACCATCATTACTCCAGGGCTCATTTCCTACTAGGGAACCCATTCTATTTTTGGACTTTTCTCTTTTTTTTTTAAGAGGTGAAACCAAGACGCAGTTTATTGAAAGGAAAATAGGGAGAAACAAAGAGATAGTTTATTAAAAGGGGAAGTACACTCCAAAGAGGTAGGAGTGGGCCCGAGCAGGAGTGGCTCGAGGGCCTTGAATGGAAAGGGGAAAGAAAGTACATTCCTAAGAGGTAGGAGCGGGCCAAGCAGGAGAATCTGGACTTTTCTAATTGGTAAAAATGTCTATCCCTTTTAAGCCCAAATCTGCCTCCCAGTGCTTCTAATTCTGTCCTCTGGGGGCCACATAAAAAATGAATTCTGCTTCTATATGACTGGCCTCAAATTATCTGTGTTATGCCCTCTCTAGGCTAAACAGTCCCACTTCCTTCAACCGTTTCTCACTTCAAATGTCTCTTCAACATCCTGCTATTCTTTCACTAAGACAGTCACTGAGACTAATATGTCTCCTAGCAGGAGTGACCACATGCGATCTGGCATCAGAGAACAGAGTGCAATTTATCCTCCTTGTACTTTTCTGGATACCTTGATTCTATGAATATGACAAAGTGGCTCTGGTTTTGTTGCTCACCACCCTGCATTAACAACACATTGTGAACTTTTAATCAAGAAATCCGCATATGTTTTCCACATATGTAGGTAAATAATATCTCCACCCACTGGAAATAAGACCTCCACTAACTATTCTCTTTTATGACATTTCTTCGCTGAGGTCTCTCCATGCTATAAGAAACCCTATTATTTAGTATTGTGTTGCATGCTATCTGCTATATGCAGCTGACTTTCTGGATAAGGTAATATTTTTTTTTTTTGCTTTTTGGTATGTAGGTAGCTCCCTGACTGGGAATCGAACCCAGGCCGCAGCACTGACAGCACCAATGCCGAAGCCTTAAGCCACTACACCATCAGGGAACTCCCAATAAGGTAATATTTTCTGTTTATTCTTACTTGTATGATTTTACCTTATTGATTGCTTCTTTCATTGTAACCTGTCAAGTTCTCTTTGGATCCTAAATTTGTCATCTGAGAATGTATTCGCTTCTCAAGTTCATGACATCCATAAATTTGATCTGTTGATTTGTTTATGCCCCTCATCATCTTTCTCCCATTAATATGTCCTGTTTTCTCTCCTAAGTAAGATTGCTGAGGGCAGGCACTGTAATTTGTATACACACACACACACATCCTCTCTCTTTCTCTTAAAGAAAATCTATCTGCAGAATCTAACATACACTATGGGTTCTTGGAAAGTGTGAATGACTAATCATGGGAGGGAGATGGCATCCTGGGGACCTTAGGACAATTCTGGAGGACATCACGTTCATGGAGGGGGTGCCAGCCACATTGTCTACCATGTGGCTCATGCTCCTTGTGTTGTGTAACACAGACACCCTGGACAGACTCAGAGATGCTACTTTCTGCTCTGGGTGATGCCCATGGAAGTTTGGGCTCAATAAGGGATAGGTGCTCTTTTCTGACAGGTTGTCTACAAAACTTCTAGTTTGAAATAAGATACCATGAGAAGCCAAGCTCTGGGCGTGTCTTACCTTGCCTTAAGTGGAGGCTGTTGCCCCAGGACAAGGTACAGCACACCTCTCAGCAAGAAGTGAGACATCGAAGCATTGATGTCATGCTCTGGGAAAAAAATTATCTTGAGACTCCTCGGAGCAAATTAAAAATGTGGTATACAGAAATTTTCTGACATTAGGGCTGAGGTATAATGCCACTGTAAGTTGCATTTTTAATTTTTAGATCCTAACATGTGGCAATGCCTCATAGTTGGGAAAAGACAAGCTTTGCTAACTAAAGCTAACTAACACACTAAAGTTTATTCATAGTTTGAGATGAGGTGTAAGTAAGGCAAATACTTGGCACATAGAAGAAATTCCCTTTCTTTACCTCTTAACACTAAAAAGCATTTTTTTCCAAACCACCTGTATCAGAATCACATAGTGAGCTAGTTAAAAATGTAGATTCCTGGACTCCACTTTGTACTAAATAAATCAGTAGTTCTGGGAATAGGGCCTTGGACTGAGCACTTTAATCGAGTCTTCCAGGTACTTATGGACATTGAAGTTTGAGAATCACTGCTTTAAAGGCTAGGTGAAGGTGTCACAATTTTAGTTCATTCTTCAAAATGCAACTCTACTCTAGCTAAGGTATAAAAAAAAACACTACCTTGTATTTTGCATGGTATTTTTAGGATCCAGAAACTCATCAGTATCCTATGAAGCAGTTGCTATTACATTTAGATAATGATAACAGAGATAAGGAAACTGAAACTTGAGTAATTTAAATGAGATTTGAAGCCAGATGCAACAGCTTCCTAGTCCAATGTCCTTCCCACCTCATCAGGGCTGCACCATGGACCCTTCTAAGGCCTAACAACAAACCCGCCATGAGCCTCACTTGCCCTTAACAGTTACGAATAACACTTAGTGAATGGCTGCTACATGCCAGACACCCACGCCAAATGCTTTACATGCACCAACTTCTCGAATCCCCACAATAATCCCATGAAGTAGGTACTGTCAATTATCTCAGTTTTACAGATGAGGATTTTAAGGCACAGAGAAGTTAAGTAACTTGCTCGAGATTATGCAGCTAGTTAAGTGGAGGAGCTGGAATGTGCCATTGCTTTTAATCAGGGTTCAACTGCCCACAGCTTTCAATGGATCTGGACCATTTATTTACTTGTGTTTTGGGCAGACACTCACAATTCCCATAAGGGGAAAGATCTTACCCCATACAGAAATTCAAAGAGGGCAGCCTCTTGTTGCTGATATCTGAAGACTGAACTTTTTCTGGGCTGGGTGTACTTCTCTTAGGCAGTTGATATGACAGAGTTCTGGGGAAAGCAGAGTCTACAGGAAAGTTCACTTCATGCTCTCCTAACGTGGACAAATTACTGAAACTTGTTTGCAGAATGCAAATGATTCTTAAGGTCTCTTTCCATTCTTAAAGGTTTCTATGATTCGGAGCAGTCATCTTGGAAAGGAGGAGAGGAAAGACAGTTCAGTTCTGCCATTGACCTTGATGCTGGACCTCAGCTCTGTCACAAGGAACAGTGCCAAGAGCTGAGCTTGGCCCTTTTGGGGGGGCTAATGATTCAGAATCTGAACTAACAGTGAGAGGCTGGAGATAATTCCTGATGGAAAAAGGTGGTAGAGGTTCTTCTCATACGATAAGCCACTCAGGAAGACTTGGAGGGTTTTATGGAATCATTAGCACAGAGCTCCCCTCTGGCCACAGAGCAGAAGGAGAAACAGCAGATCAGTTTATAAAGCTCCAGAGCGGAAAATTTCTGTTGGTGTCCAAACTAAGTTTTTGGCTTTCTGGGAGGTTTGGAAAGACTTGTACTGATGTTTTAATCACCTGTTTAGTGTTCTGAAGACTCTTGTCAGTGGCCTTACTGAGCCTGCTCCAGCAGGCAGTGGGGAGCTGCTGGCTAGCGCACCGGCTCTTTTTGTGAGCTGTTTCTTTCCCATGGCCATCTCCAACACCTTGTAGCTTCCTCCAGGCCACTTGGAGGGTATAGCCAAATCTGTGAATCCCATAGGAGGCTGAGGACAAGCTTTCTGGCTAACTTCTCACCAGATCCAAAGCCAGGAAAGGCTTCTAAAGAAAAGCCAAGGTGCGAAGAGGTAAGGAATGGTCTCTGGAGACCAGGCTGCCAGCCATATCTTTGTGGCGGCGCAGAGGAAACAGGCTTGCCTTCCAGGAGAATTACCATCCAAGACAGTCTAAAGTCGTTGGGTACTGATCATGAAAGAAGTGAAAAAGAATACAGAACAAATTCAGGGTGGGCACATTCTAGGAACAAAAATTCCTTAGTATGTAAGAAGCCCACTATGGAGATTCAGGGTAGTGAGTGGCAAGTAGAACAAGTCAGCATTTTACTTCCTTTGCAGTTTTCACTGCTCACAGCTTCTTGGTGGCTGAGATACCACATTTTACTGGGAAAGCTATAGTAGAAATGAATTAGTAACTGATGGGTGCTAGGCACTATGTTCTTTCACTTGATTATCATAGAAATCTTGTGAGACAGAAAAAGGAATAGGAGAAAACCACATGCAAAAGAATGAATCTGAACTGTGAACTGTCACTGTACACTAAAATTAACTCAAAATGGATTAAAGACCTCCATATAAGAACCGAAACAATAAACTGTATAGAAGAAAACATAGGCACTAAACTTATAGACCTAGGACTCAAGGACGACTTCATGAACCTGACCTCAACGGCAAGGGAAGTAAAAGCAAAAATAAATGAATGGGACTGTATCAAACTAAAAAGCTTCTGCACAGAAAAAGAAACCATCAACAAAGCAAAGAAACAACCAACCGAACAGGAGAAAATATTTGCAAACAATGCCTCTGATGAGGGGCTAATATCTAAAATATATAAAGAACTCATACAACTCAACAACAAAAAAAACCAAACAATCCAATTAAAAAATGGGCAGAACACCTAACAGACACTTCTCCCAGGAAGACATACAAATGGCCAACAGGTACATGAAAAAAATGCTCATCCTCACTAGCTATCAGGGAAATGCAAATCAAAACCACAATGAGATGCCACCTCACACCTGTTAGAATGGCTGTTATCAACAAGACAAGGAATAACAAGTGCTGGAGAGGGTGTGGAGAGAAAGGAACTCTGGTACACTGCTGGTGGGAGTGCAAACTGGTACAACCACTGTGGAAGGCAGTGTGGAGGCTCCTCAGAAAACTAAGAATAGAGTTACCAGATGACCTGGCAATCCCACTTCTGGGTGTCTATCTCTAAAATTTGAAAAACACAAAGATATATGTACCCCAATGTTCACTGCAGCACTATTCACAGCAGCCAAGTCATGGAAACAGCCAAAGTGTCCTTTGATAGACGACTGGCTAAAGCAGCTGTGGTACATATACACAAGGGAATATTACTCAGCCATAAGAAAAGATGAAATAGGGCCATTTATGACAACATGGATGGACTTTGAGACCATCATGCAAAGCGAAATAAGCCAGACAGAAAACTACTAAGGACCATATGATTTCACTTGTGTGGGACACAAAGCTGAAAGCAACAAAGAAACCAAAACTCGTGGACACAATCAATAGTTTAGTGATTAGTGGTTATCTGAGGGTAGGAGAGAGGAGGATGGGAGAGATGGGGCAGGGTTTCAAATACATGGTGATGAAAAGAGAACTGACTCTGGGTGATGAACATGTATATAACACATAGATGATGCACTGTAGAACTGTATACCTGGAACCTATGTGATTTTTTTTTTTTTTTTTTTTTTGTTAAAATTTTTTTTAATCTTTTATTTTGGCCAGTTGAGACCACCACGTGTGTTTTTTTGGGTTTTTGTTTGTTTGTTTGTTTGCTTTTTGGTATATGGGTAGTTCCTTGGCTGGGAATTGAACCCAGGCCGCAGCGCTGACAGCGCCAAAGCCTTAAGCCACTACACCACCAGGGGACTCCCCGTATGTGATTTTTACTAACCAATGTCACCCCAATAAATTTAACAATTAAAAAATAAAGTAAAATAAAATTAAAAAAAAAAAAAAAAAAAAAAAAAAAAAAAAAAAAAAAAAAAAAAAAAAAAAGAGGGGGGGGGGGGGGGGGGGCGTTCCCTGGTGGTATAGTGGCTAAGGCTTCAGCGCTCTCAACGCCGCAGCCTGGTTTCAATTCCCAGCCAGGGAACTATACCCCACCCCCACCCCCCAAAAAAAGAAAAGAAAGAAAGAGGAAGAAACTAAAGCTCTGAGGAAAGAAAGGTCTATCTAGTAAGTGGTAAAGTTGGGATTTGAACCCAGATTTGTCTTACTCCAAAGTCTGTGCTCACCAAAGTCTGTGCTCAGTCCATTATACTTTGTAGCCTCTCAGGAAGTAATGGTACTTTTGGAGAAAGGGGTCTATTTCAAGTTCTTTTCACTAAAGGACAACCCCTACCCCCCTACCCCATCTCCACCTCCCATCAGCAGCCCAAAGGCCCGCCCCTAGGACAACAAGCAGTTCTGATGAATTTGTGTTTAGGAGAACACAAATCAAATGGGTGGGTGCTTGGTTAAGCTACAGGCAAGAACAGAGATCGGAAATTAAAAATTTCTCAGAGTATCTGCCCTAAAAGGAGTTTTATCATTCCGATTGATTTCACTTCCCTAGACACAGCATGGGGAAAGACTGATCAGTTGATGAGCTGAATGAATATGGGAAACTAGTCACTTTGGGATGCCAAGTTAAGACCTATATATGAGTGTCCTCAGAAAGTTCTCTGTACCACACAGTCTTGACTTCTGGATGTACTGTAAAGAAGAAGGTCCAACAGAGAGCATAGGGTAAAGACAAAGGAAATCAAAGCTCCCCCTTACCTGGCACACAAAGGCTACATAAATCTATCAATCCAAGAAACTATTACTGTGCAAGCAACAGGGTGTGTTGATCATCTGGCAACCCTTGATCTTGGAGGAAGATGTGAAGGTGGAGAGGAGAAAGAACAATAGTTTACATCTTAGTAGAAAGACCAAGCTTAGAGAGGAGATGCTGATTTCTGATTGAGTTCTCAGAATTTTCTCTTTCCTTCTCTTTTCTGTTCTTTACAGGGGCAGTTTCTTCAACTGTCTTCTCTCTCTGAGAGTTAACTTCCCTTTGTCTGGCCAGACCACTCCACACATGCCATTATTCCCTGCTCAGTTATGCCTGAGTTCAAACAGATAAGCTGCCAACATGGCTTTTAATAGAGGAAGGGAGGGGGTCTCTCAAGGGAACTCTGCTTACTAAGGGGAAAGGGACTCTTATAGTAGCAAACAGCACAGACCATCTTTCCTCAGTGATCTCAGAGGAATCTACTTACAAAGGCTACAGTCAGAGAGAGAAGAGAGAGAAGGAAGGGAATCAGAGGGAGAGCATGACCAGAGAGGTAAGTCCAATAGGAATAACCATTGAGGACAAGGAAAAGGCTGTCTTGTCATAAGGGCAAAATTAACCAGACCCATCTGACTCTGACAGAGGGAAGGAGGGTACTGGAATAATGACTGGGGGCAGAAGCTTATAGACCACTGCATACAAGGAGGTGGGGGGTACAGGAGAAAAGAATTTCAAAGCTGATGACAAGGCAGATAGGAAACTTACATGTCCTTGCTGACAGGAAAGAAAGAGTGAAATTCTGGGTCTTCTCTTATCCGTATGATTTCTAATAGGTGACTGAAGTTCACCCTCTTCCCAAGAATGTGCTGACAGCTGGGAATACTGCCCTTCAGGTCAGGCAGGGCAGGGATCTAGACCTCCCCAGAAGTTCACAAAGAAGTTCAGTAAGGACTCAAACCACGATCCAAAACACAAATGGGACTGCCATTTCCTGTTGTGCTTCCATACTGTGAAAAAGTGGGGGAGAAATGCCAACTACAAAGTGCTCTGTCTTCGGTGGAAAATGGAATATGCAATGTATCCGCTCCAGGTTCTGACTTGTAAATCTAAGTGAGAACTAGTTGCTAGCTGCGAGAGGATTATAGTGTTAAAGAAACATTCCACCACCCCCAATCTGCCAGGCTTTCTGCTCACTGTCCATGGACTTCTAGGGAGTTGATGACAAAGTTGTCTTGGACCTTTGTAGGAAGGGCAGCCTCGGGCTTTGGCAGCTCCTTCTGGACTCCAGTTCACTGTCCTGTGTTCTTAAACAGCTCTGATGGAACAAGCCATCTGTGAAGGTTATTTAGCTTGGAACTAGAAGAGGGTGAGGATGTGGAAAAAATAAACTGAACAGTGAAAGGATGGGGCCAGACAGAGAAGGCAGGTGGCATGTTCATGGGACTATGTGCCAAGGCCGAGAGTGGGGTGGGACTGCAAAAAGGAATAGTGCCAAAAGGAGGCCAGCAAGGGAAATGCTGGAATGCCCAGTACAGCATGATTTTATTTCCAAAGTGGTGTTTTGCCGTTCCCCTTCATGGGCTCACAAATCCTCACTTCAGGGTTTCCATTATTGGAGAATCCTGGGATAATAATATAACTGTAAGCATATCTGCTTTGCCTTCTGAAAAGTACAATTTCTTGCTAGTCCTGAATCTCAGCCTAAAAGGTAAACCTAACAGGTTTTCTACATCCAAAGCCACAGATAACAGCAAAAGCTGAGAGGGTAGAAAATGACCATGGAGAAGAATTTGAGAAAATCCTTATCAATTACAGAAAACAGCAAGAGAAACTATAGGATAATGTGAGAAGACATTTGGGAATCTGGTGTAAGATTGGATTGGTAACTGGTTGTTTCTTTGGAGTCTTCAAAACTGTCTCCCCCACTGACTATGAAGAACATATACAGTGGACTCTCAGTTAACTGGCACCCTTGCTGGATAAATACAATATTATTTCTTTCATTTTTTTGCTGGTTGCTTAAGTTCCTGTTAACGAAGAGTCTCCTGTATATTGAGAGAGACTTTTATTTTTATAAATCTAGCATTTTCACTTATCTCATTTAATCCTTACTGAAATTTTATGAAGGGACTAACTATAATCCCCATTTTACAGAGAGTAAACTCAAGCCCAGATGGAATAAATAACTTATATAATGGTGTCTTGCGATCAAAACAGAGCATAAGGAAGGCTATGACTTTTAATTTAGATGAGAGAAATGTATTTTTCTGCAAGTCATTTGGGCAAAATGACATTAGAGTTGATGTTATCTCATCTGATCCATTCCTGAACACCAAGCCTATTTAAGTACCTCCTCACAAGATTTGAAAAAGAAATGTAAAAAGCTGCTGTTAGAATATATTTCTACCCATGGACACAATCAATAGTTTAATGTTTATTTGGGGACGAGTGGGTTAGGGAGGGGAGAAAGGGGAGGGGGTGGGAGAGGAGGGGGGAAGCTAAATAGAAGGTGATGGAAAGAGAAGTCACATTAGGTGGTGAACTTATTGTACAACAAGCTGACAATGCACTGTAGAACTGTATGCCTGAAACCTATGTAATCCTTGCTAACAGATGTCACCCCAATAAGTCTAACAATAAAAATGAATTAAAAAAAAAAAAGAATATATTTCTGATTCTTTGCTAAATATTTCCAAGTTATTAGACTAAGAACAGACTCAGAATAGGTACAGACAGAGACAGCAAGCTGGTAAATATGAAAGCTGTTTTTCTACTTTTGAAGCACACACATAGAAAGGTATGCAAACAATTATAGTAGTCTTTCCTTATCCACGGTTTCACTTCCTAAAGTTTTAGTTACCTGTAGTTAACTGCTGTCCAAAGATATTAAATGAAAAATCCCACAAATAAACAATTCATAAGTTTTAAATTGTGCGTTGTTCTGAGTAGCATGACGAAATCTCATGCTACCCTGCCTGGGACACAAATCATCCCTTTGTCCAGCATATCCATGCTGTATATCCTACCTGCCTGTTATTCACTTAGCACAGCGGTTCTCAACCTGCGGGCCCAACCCCTTTGGGGGCCGAACAACCCTCTCACAGGGGTCACCTAAGACCATCGGAAAACACGTATCAGATATTTACATGACGATTCATAACAGTAGCAACATTACTGCTATGAAGTAGCAACGAGAACAATCTTATGGGGGTCACCACAACATGAGAAACTGTATTAAAGGGTCGCGGCATTAGGAACCACTGACTTAGTAGCTGTCTTGGTTATCAGACTGACTATCCCAGTATTGCAGTGCTTATGTTCAAGTAATCCTTATTTTACTTAATAACGACCCCAAAGTGCAAGAGTAATTTAAACTTCATCATAGCTATGTATGTATAGGAAAAAACATAGTATATATAGGGTTTGGTACAATCTGTACTTCCAGGCATTCACTGGGGCTCTTGAAATGATTCCCTCACGGATAATGGGGGACTACAGTATAAACTAGCTTAAAGTACAGCGTCAGTACTTCATACTGATAAGAAAGAGAGAAATTTCTGTACCAGCTTGTACTAGGGAAGCTTACAGATAGCTTAAACTTTTAAATTGAAAATGCAGAGCTAAAAGCTGACAGTGAATTATAATATTTAGGCTAAAGCCATTTTTTCTGCTGACAAAGCAAAAAAGAAGTTCAATTGACAGCATTCTTCTGGGAGGCACTGAAAATATGGTGGCACCTTGGCTTCAGGCACTAGGCCAAACTGAAGTTGTGCAGTAATGTGTAGTTTAAACTCACAGCATATGTTAAAAACAAACAAACAAACAAACAAAAACAAACAGTATGAAAGGCTGAATTTTAAAAACAAAATCTTGCCAAAACTTCTGGTTTCTAGAACCTCTGTTCCCCAGCCCTGCTGCCAGTTTCTGGTGTGTCCCTCAGAGATATTCATGCATATGAAGGCTGTCTGGAAAGTATCCAGCCATGTGATATGGAAAATTGAGGCATTTATGGCTGGATTTTTTCCAGACAGCCCTCATATACTGTCATATATGATTAATTATGGGTTCTCCATAGACCCTTTATGAATTTATTTATATAAATGGTGTTAACATTTTGTCATTTTTAAAAATCTGACAGTGTATGTTAGAGATCAACATCATTTGTGAAGCACATTTCATATCAAATGTTAAGGGTCATCAACAATAAGGTTCTGGAACAGATCCAGAAAATGCAATATGTTTATTGCAACAAAGTTTCTCTGTGTTGGGAGGATTGGAAGACCCAGCAAAGGCCTCATAGGAAAAGCAGATAGGAGATAAATCCCTGTTCATTAGTCAAGTCCATCACTCATCAAGTCCAACAGGCCTGGGAGTGGTCAGTAACAATGGACCCCTCAACTGGGCAGGGTCTCAAATGACAAAAAGCTGGGCAAGAAGAACTGCATTTACACATCAAAAAAGAATGTGAAAAGTCTGGCAAGAAATCCAGCCATAAATGCCTCTATTTTTCATATTACATGGCTGGATACTTTTTGGACAACCCTTGTGTATGTATGTGTTCCAGCATGCATGCTGCCCAGAACGAACTCCTATATCAGAGGGTCTGAAGGTCAAAAACAAACACTACAACATCTTTTTACTATGAAAATTAGACTGTTAATTCCATTGCTATGTGCAAGCCAGGTGTTATGTCAAGAGGCACCTTGTACATCTGAAGGCTTAGGCACCATCTGCAAGTGCCAGTCTTCCTCTCAGGGACCATATGCAGCTACCACCGAATAGAAAGTAAGGCATTAGAAGTGTTTCAGGCTGATCTCACAGTCTGAGGTTCTACAGTGTAACGGTACTCTATTCTAGGGCAGGGTATAACTCTTTGTACCCTAGACTGTACTCCTGAAACATTTTAAGGCAAACATCTCCAACCTGCAGCCCAGGACGGTTCCGAATGTGGCCCAACATAGAAAACATTATGAGATTTTTTTATTTGCAATCTTTCTTTTTTAGCCCATCAGCTATTGTTAGTGTTAGTGTATTTTGTGTGTGGCCCAAGTCAAGTCTTCTTCCAATGTGGCCCAGGGAAGCCAAAAGGTTGGACACCGCTGCTTTAAGGTAATCCACTTAATTCATTTAATGAATATTGGTTAAGCACCTGCTTTATCTGGCAGGCCTTATTTCAGGTACTAAAATATAGCAATCAATAAAACAATGTTCCTCCTGTCACGGAGTTCAACATTCTTGAGAATGAGAAATAAGCAAATAAATATAGGAAAAGTAGTGGGAAGTACTATGATAAAGTAGGGTAAGAGGGACAGAAAGTAACAGGGTGGGGAGAATACTGCTATTTTATAGAAGATGGACAGGAAAAGACTTCTGGATCAAGTGCCATGTGATCAGATGTGAAGAAGTGAGCCATAAAGTAGCAGGCCTTAGAGTGGGCTTCTTGAGTAGGTAACCGGAGTGCCAGGGAGCCCTTTCTCTCCTAGAAGGGCTAGGCAGCTACGCAGTATAAAGAAAGGAGAATAGGCTCGTCTAGCCCAGCTGGGTGAGAGGAGAGGCCTTCGAGAGTTTATGCAGTTTGCATGGCCTCCGTACAGTTTCTGGATAGTTTCCATCACAGATGAGAAATTTATGTTGAATTTTAAGTTGACCACAAATATTTAACTTCCCTAGACCACAAATGCAGTATCTTCTTTGTGGTTTAGCTGGCACCAAGTACATATTTACGAATCTCTATATGTCTGCCTGTTATTTAAATTTCGTATAGAAGTGCCAAGGTCTTTAGTTGTGATTTATCCCTTCCCACTCCATATTAGTGGGTCTGAACCCTGATCAGGTCTAATTCTTGGAGAAAGGAAGTATCTTTACAACTGAAACTTAGGGTCTTCCTAGTTAAATTTCCTATTACTGCTTTCCTATTCAAAAAATATCACTTGAGGGTCTGTTTCAAGTTCTTGTATTTCAATTACAATGTAAAATTAAAATTTTTGTTTTCTCTATTAGAGAATAAAGAATAAAACTTAGTACATATCCATACTTTAGCTACATTAAAAAGCAAAACAAATAAACAAAACAAGTAAGGTGTAAAGAGTCCCAAACATCTAAATGTGTACTTGTATTTACTACTTATCAGTTTCTGAAAATGATAACCGGCACTGGAGTTACAAAGAATATAGGAAATAGTCTCTGTACCCAAGCTAGGTCTTCAACAAGCTGGCTTTGGAAATGACTCTGGCTCAATAAGAGCACAAAATTCTGGGTCATCCCTAATCCCAGGGTCAGTTTCTCTTACACAGTGTCAAGAGAGTCAGCCATGTGGCACTTTTATCAAATAAAGGAATACAAGTAGATCGTCTGAAACTCATGAGTTTCAAAACAATCACTCCTACCCCATTCTGGATATCTTTTCTTTGCCTTTTCTTTTTCAGTGTAGCTTATTGGGCTTTTAGGCTACAGTTCTATTTCTATTTAGGCTGCTGGAGTTGAGGTGGGGAGATACCAAGTTGTAGAGTTGAGACCTAACACAGAAAGACGAGAGATATCTTCAAAAACACTGATCTGGATTCCTGAGTTTACCGGAGAGTAGCAGAGCTACTTGTTAGGAAGTAACAAGTCACATGAAAGCACATTTTAAGAACCATGCTCACCTAATTAAGGTGTTCATTAAAATGAACAGTGACTATCAAAGTATTCAATTTGGAAGGCTAGACACTCATTTTTGTAAAATTAGCATTGACTTGTTTAAAATGGGTTTAAGTACATGCTTCTAGCTATTCTGTCCACCCTTCCAGTGTTCCAATGAAATGAATGGTGAAAAAAAAGAAGAAAGCATCTATCAGTACTGGGCAATCACATACCAGAAACGATGAGTTTTCTGCAAGACAAACTGCAGAGGAAACTGGAATGAGGAAAAAAAAAAAAACAACTGATGTTCAATCCTTTGCCTGCTTGGTAAGTATGGAGATGAGACCTTAACAGCAGTATCCACTAATGTTCTTATCTTGGAGCAACTAGGATAAGAACCAAAGTCGGTTTGTGGCACACTTAGAAGGGCACAACTGGATCCCACCAGGGTATGAGAAGAAATGCAGCAGTTGCTGGCTTACAACTGGTATGGCAGAAGGAAGATAAAGCTAAGGCTAGCTTCTAAAAGAGGCAAAAACCCCAGAATAAGAAAATTAAGTTGAGAAACTTGGTCTACCCCAGTAAACAGAGGGTTTAGCTCCTTGCCATGACTGTCTCTAGCTCTCGTTTCCTTTCTACACTCCTCTAGGAGAGTTTAACATCAGCATTGCAAATCAAATGTTCCTCTTTTCCCTTTCTCTGAACCTGAAAAATTTAAGAGACACTAAGCTCTCAATACGAAAAAGTATAGATTGATCCAAAGAGGATGAGAAAACATCACCTAACATATGAAAAGGTATTATCCTTAAACAGAAATATACCAATCTAGGGAATAAGTAGATATTTCTCTAGGACAGTCATTGTGGAAAGTTTGGAAACTTCAAAACTAATATTCAATATTAATGACACAAGGACAGATAAATGTCTAGAAATAGACTCAAACACATATAATCACCTGACTTACAACAAGGCATCACTGCAATTCATCTGTAAATTGATCTTTCAATAAAAAGTGTTTAATCAACTGGGTATCTATATAGAAAAAAAAATTAACCTTGCCTCTATTTAAAAGAGTAGTGCACATTACTTTATGAAGGCTAAAGCTCAATAAAAAAGTAAACAAAAAACAAAACAACCATAGTAAATTGCATTTCAATCTAGATACCTTCATGAACACTGATCCTTCTTGACCTTACATAAGCAGTCATATGAGGAAATGATAAGGAAAAATCACAGGTAAAGCAGTAAGCATCAGATAAATACAAAAGAAAACCAAATTAGTGAAACAGAGGACTTGCTTGAGCCTCTTCTACAACAAAATAAAAAATAGAAATGAAAAAAGTTAAAAAATATAGATATGTCTTGCAGAAAACTCCTCATCGTTTCTGGTATGTGACTGCCAGATAAAAAATAAAGATAGAATCCTTAATCTTTAAAAGCTATTCCAGAAATATCAGTACTGTTAGAAGAGCAGTAATTTTAAAAAATGAGAAAGGAAGAAAATAGAAGGAAAGGGAAAGTTTCCTGAGTGAAAGAGAGATTTAAAACCAGAAGTTGGAAAGGACATGCTAAGAATCTCAACATCAAGAGATCAACACCTTCATTAGGGACAGCAAAAATGGTGGGTTTTTATTGGTGGGGGGTGGGGGGTGGGGGGTATTTTTTTTAAAGGAATGTGAAGCTTCATTTATGCTCAATGGGAAAGAGTACCATGCTCAATTAGTGTAATACTAGGTATGCAGAATGAATGCATACATATCAGACAATTGCTATCCTTGACCCAGACGTATCTTGGTTCAGTCTTTAATTTGCAAGGATAATGAGAAAAAAATAATCCGATAAGCATTTACACACACACACACACACACACACACACACACGCTTCAAATGTTTCTGCCCCCAAATGAGGTATCCATTCATGTAGAAGGGCAAAAGAAAAACATTTTCAGATAAACTAAGAGTCAGAAAGGTAACATTTTTCTTTCAGAAAAAAAATATTACTTAAATATATCTCAGTAGAACAAGGCATTAGTAAAAAATAAAAGCAAGAAATTGTTTAAAAAAAACCAAGACATGTACAACAAATAAATGGCATGAGAGGGGTGGAGAAACTGTTACACATTTAAAGGAGGCTTAGAGACGCATCAACCAAATACAAAGTATGAGATTTGCTTAGATTTTAATTCTGACAGATTCATTGAGAAATGGCATTTTTTAAAGATAATCTGGAGAATTTAAAAATGGACTACATATATTAACAAGTTATTAATTTTGACATGTATAATCATGTCATTGAGGTTATGCTAGGGGGAAAAGCCTTACAACTTAAGAGGCAACTACTGAAGTGTTTTCAGTATGATAAAAGGAATTTATTTATTACGCCTAAGAACAAATATCTGGCTCAGAGACAACGAGAACGATTGAAAAAAAAAATGAGTGGCAAAATGTTGATCACTGCTCAAGCCACATGGTGATTCACAATACTGTTTTCTTTACATTTCTTGTATGTTTGAAAATTCCAACAGTAAAAACTAAAAAACAAAACAAAGCAAAAAACCAAAAACTAATACAACAAAAAATCCCAACAAAAACCAAATGACAAAAAGCAAAACGAGTAAAAGATATTTAATACCATAGAAGTGATGTTAACAGGATTCTGAAACAGTGCAAATGTCAAAAACTATTCTTCAAAGAAAAGACAGACAATGTACATACCACAGTGTAAAAACATTTAATGACAATAAGTTGAGAGTGCATAGTGGTTAATCTGGACACTACAGCATGGCTTTGAATTACTAGATGTGTGACTTTAACTCAAGTGCTTAATTTTTCTGGGTCTCAGTTTCTTTATCTGTAAAATGGGGATAATAATAGCAGTTACCCAAGGTAGGGTTGTTATGAAGATTAAATACCAGCACACTGTAAGGCTTTAATAAATAGCTATTATATTATCTAACATCTCTCTGATATCAATAAAAACTAAGAAATTGGAGATGAGAGAGAGGAGAGAGTATCCTACATTTATGCATGGGAGGTGTGGCAGAAACCACCAGTTGTTTCCCACTATCTGTTCTTCTCCTCTTCTATAATAGGATTCTTGATTTTAGCTGAGCCTATGGCTCCAAAGAATAAAAATATTTCCCAGTCTACAGTGCAGCTACATTTGGCCACATGACTCAGTTTTGGCCAAGAGAAAGCAGGAAGAAGTATGTATGAACTCCCAGGATAGATACTTAAAGAAAGAGGTGTTTTCTAAATATTCTTTTTAAAAATTGCATTCCTTGTTTAACTGTTTCTACTCCCCACAGGCTTGTATGCTGATTAAATGACTGGCATTCCAATAGCCATCTAAGACTTTGAAGGGGTCCTTGGAAACGAAAGCCCCATACAGCTGAGCAACAAAGCAGAAAAAACCTTGTTCTGTGACGCTATGGAGTGCCAAACAAGAAAACCTCTGGTCTTCTCCAACTTGAGAGAGAAATTTATTTCTATCTTATTTAAGTTACTGTTATTTTGGTTTTGTTTCTTGCAGCTGAACATCATCTTAACTAAAATGAGGAAAACAATGGGAAATATTTTATTTTAATGAAGATAAATGAGTGAAATTAAAGTGCAATGATACAGAGGTGGTAGCTGCAAAACACTGAATGTTCTTAATGCCACTTTAAATGGGTAATTTTATATATTATACGAATTTCATCTCAATAAAATTTTTAAACCATGCAATGTGGAGATACAGTTTAGAAGAGACATAGCTGAAACAATGAGAATTTAAAAAGTGGGGAGAGGGTAGGTCAAAATCTATTAGTCAAAAGGCAAAACAAAACAAAAAACCAAAGTAGGATTCAAGGCAAGAAATAAGTTGAAATACAAATTATAGAAAGCAAAAACCTTTGAAATACAAGGAAAAACTGGTAACAGAATTACAGTGGCAGAATACCATTTTCACTTTTAATGTATGAAGCAGGTATAAATAATAACAAGAAATTAGAATAGTATAATTAATAATGATGGTTCAATAGCTATATATTGAATTTTGCATACTACAAAAATGCATTTTCAAAATTCCTCATTTTTTAAAATTAATGGGTCATAGAATTTGAAAAATATATTTCAAAGTAGAAGTTAATACCAAGTTTAAGAAATTCAACTTCAAAAAAATAATTCTTCCAAATAACTTTAGAATCAAGAGAGAAATCAAAATAATAATCAAAGACTATTTAGAAAATAATCATTAGAATAATACACATATAAATGGATTAGAATGTAGCCAAAGTATAAGTAATGGCATATTCAAAGCTATAAAGTTTTTAAACCAATAAAAAAAAAGAACACAGAAGATCTAACACAAGTAGAACAAAACAAGCCTAAGAAAAATAAAAGAGAATAAAGTTAAAATTAAAAATTTACAAAACAGTAAATGTAAAAGCCACTTTCTGAAAACTAAAAATGCAAGTTGCTGACAGATTTAAGAAAGGTATTACAAAATACAAATAAAATCAGAAAAGGAAAGTAGATATAATAATATATCCCTGATTTTTAGTTAGAAGATTTAAAAATGTGAAGAGTTTAGAAAAATGAATGATTTTCTGGATAATATAAGTTAACAAAATTGACACAAGAAGTGATGGGAATGGTTCATATCATGTGATAGGACTGTTGAGAAACTGAAGGTAGAGTCTGAGAGCATCAAGAATGACTCTTCCAGTAATATGTACTTTCTAGGTATAATAACAGAGAAAAAAAAAGCTGCTTCCCATTCTTTTTATAAAGTCAACACACCTAATACTCAGATGCTCAAAGGAAAAACAGCAAAGCCAGAAAAGAGAGGCCAGGCCCACCATAGAAATGGATGTAAACATCCTAAGTAAAATAACAGCAAATCAAATTTAGCAGGCCATTAAAACACAACTATACTGAGTCCAAACAGGGTTTATCTCCCACCAAGAAAAGGAAAAGTGAAGTTTATAAAAATATATTAATTTAACACCTCACATAAAGGAAGAAATAAATGATTATTTTAATAGTTGCTGAAAAGACATCTATTAAAATTTCAGCATGTTCATGTTTATTCTAAGAAGAGACTCAGTAAATTAAAGTAGAAAGACACTTCCTTAATATGTTAAGTACTATGCCTTTTTAAACGACAGAAACATTATGTAAATGTTTAAAATACTAAAGAATTCCTATTATAATAAAAAAACAAAAGAATCCCTACCTTTTAACATTATTATTTAATGTTCCTAAAAGTTTTAGTCAAAGCAATGAGGCATAAATCAGAAGATATATGACTTGAAAAAGAGATTACACTGTCATTATCTGAAGTGAATATACTTAGAAAATCCAAAGTGATCAGCTAAAAGAAACAGAATTAAGAGAATTTGATGTGATGGTTGGCTATAAATATGTTAGTTTTTCTCAAGTACTATTTAGAAAGTGTAATATAAAAAAAAAAAATCTCAAAAAAACAAATCTCATTCATTATAGCAAAAAAGTTAACAGGAAAATGTGAGAAACATAAAAGAACTGATGTGCAGAGGCTACTTTGTTCTAACAAGAAAATCTTACAACAATGTCAAATTGTTTCAAAGAAATTGTGAACACAATTCCAAAAAAATTACCATGAGGAATAGTTACTTTTGCAGCACATATACTGATTCTGGAATGATACAGAGATTTGCAATGTACTATGCAAGTATGACACTTAAATTTGTGAACATTCCATATTTTTTGTTGTATAATTTAAACAGTGACTGCTAAGAGTTCTCACAAGAAAAAACCTGTAACTATGTGGTGATAGTTGTTAACTAGACTTACTATGGTGATTACATACACACACACACACACACACATATGGTATCATTATGTGGTATACTTGTAGCTATAGTTCTATGTCAATTATATCTCAAAAAAAATACCATGGGAATTTTTTTCTGTGGGAGGGGGAGTTAAAGGAACTTAAAATTACTCTTAAGATTGCAAAAACTATAAATAGGTAGGCAAAGTCACAGATATACTGCAATAAAACATGTAAAGAGGTATGTGTAAACTCTCATCATTAGTCTTAAAATATAGTACAAAGCTACAGTACCTAAAACAGTAATGTTTTAAGAATCGATAAACATAGAAAAAAGCCCAGAAACAGATGCATCTATATCTACTTAAAATATGCATTATACATATATCTGGTATATGATGAAGCTTAAGTTTTAGTTAAATAGGGGCAGAATGAATTATTCAATGAATGATACTAAGACCATTTGTAGATCATTTTGAAAAAATTAAATTAGATCTCTACTACACATCATTCAGCAAAACAAATTCCAGATGAAAGCTTTAATAATTTTTCAAAAGTAATATAATAGAAAATATAATTATTCATCTGATTTTATGTTAAGACTTTTCTAAGCATATGAGAAAAACAAATTTCATAAAGGGAAAATGGTAAGATTTGACTACACAAAATTTAAAACAGTTTACATTTGAGAAAATTCCATACACAATGGAAGGTAAGTGACAAATTGTATAAAATATTTTCAATATAAATGATTTAAAAAGAATTCAACCCTTGCTAGAAAGGCCTTTTAAAATAATAAGTGAAAAATATTCTAAAGGAAAAAAATGAGCAAAGGACATGAGACGGTAATTCACTAAGAAGATATACAAAATGTCTATGCTCAAAAGTGCCTGAAGGCGTTCCCTGGTGGTGGTGTGGCTTAAGGCTTCGACGCTACCAACGCTGTGGCCTGGGTTTGATTCCCAACCAGGGAACTACCTACATACAAAAAAAAAAAAAAAAGTGCCTGAAAACTCCTCTTTTAAAATAAACATTTTCAAAATCAGTTTATTAGTTATAGGGGTAATATTCAGTATTTCAAAGACCTAATTTATTTTTTACCTTAAAAAGGAATAACTCAACTTGCTCACTGTATTTATTGTTCACTAGAAAACATATTTACCATTCTTGATTCCAAGTGTTGTTCTGGCTATCAGAGGTCCCAGAACTCTTAAGTGACAGAAGTAGCACTGACACAATTTGTGTACAAATTCCTAAGTTAACCAGTGCAGGAGGTTCTGCTTCCAATATGACCAAATAAGCTCCTAGACAAAATATTAGTAAAGACACCAAAAATGTGAACATTATTAACCACTTTGACATAGCTGACATTTATATAATGAGACACCAAACAGCTATAGAATACACTGCTAAGTGATAAAACAAGTCTCAAAACATTTTTTAAAAGGATTGAAATAATGTACAATATACTTTCTGATCACAATGGAATTAAATCAGGAATCAATAGCAATAAGATATCTAGGAAGACCCCAATATTTGGAAATTTAACACACTTCTAAATAATTCTAATGTCTCTACAAATACTACATACATCAAAATGATTAGTAAGAAATTATTACAAACCACTTTATGCCAACAAAAGAGACAACTTACACGAAACAAATACCTTGAAAACTAAAGCTTACCCAAACTGCAGAAAACAGAAAATATGAATAACTACACATGAATTTTCTATTTCAATAAATAAGTTAGTTGAATTATTATTAACAAGTTTCCCCAGAAATTCTAGGCCAAGGTGGTTTTACCAGTAAAATCTATCAAACATTTAAGTAAGAATTAACACTAATACTACACAAACTCAGAAAATGGAGGAGGAGCTTACACTTCTTAAATCATTTAATGAGGTCAGCATAACTCTAATGCCAAATTCTGACCAGATATAATAACAACATTATAAATATTCCTCATGAACACAGATACACAGATTCTTACAAAAATATCGACAAATGCAATACAGCAAACGGTTTATTCAAGTAATGCAATGTTGTTTTAACATTTAAAAATCAATCAGTGATTCAAAACTTAATAAGGAAAATCTCAATTAAAAAAATGGGCAAAAGATCTAGACACCTCACTGAACTAGATATACAGATGGCAAATAAGCACATGAAAAAAATGCTCAACATCATAAATTGTTAAGGAATTGCAAATTAAAACAACGAGATACTGCTACATAACTATTAGACTGGCTGAAATCCAAAACACAGACAACTCCAAATGCTAACAAGGATGTGGAGAACCAGGAACACTCACTTACTGATGGTAGGATGCAAAATGATACAATTTGAAGGCAGGTTGGCAGTTTCTTACAACAGTAAACATAGTCTTATCATATGATCTAGCAATTGCAGTTATTGGCATTTACCCAAATGAGTTGAAAACTTATGTGTACAAAAATATCTGCACACAAATGGTTATAGCAGCTTTATTCATAACTGCCAAAAATTGGAAGCAACCAAGATGTCTGTCAATTAGCAAACTGTGGTATATCCAAGCAATGGAATATTATTATTTAGGAACAAAAAAAGGAGCTATCAAGTCATAAAAATAACCTTAAGTAAATATTGCTAAGTGAAAAAAAAAAACAATCTGAAAAGGCTATATACTCTATGATTCCAACTACAAGACATTCTGGAAAAGGCAAAACCATGGAGGTACGAGGACAGGCTGATAAATTTTGACTCCACTGTAATATTTTGTGTTACATTAGACATTTCTGGATACAACTGGTTCTTTGTAGTCACATGGTGTCTCCCCTCCATCACTACCTTGCACACACAGATCCTGTATTTTTCATTCAGTCCACATCGAAATGGAAGTGTTCGTTCAGACATTAGGTTCAAACAGCGTTCTGTTAATTGCATTCTTAACAGTAGAACAAGTTGCTCCAATTTTTTTGAAATTTTTGAAGAAGGTAAGGACTTTTTTGGGGGTGGGGGAGGTTCCCTGGCTGGGAATCAAACCCAGGCCACAGTGAGGACTTCTTAAAGAAGATCAGTACAGGTGATGACACTTGGGTCCACCATTATGACCCTGAGAACAAAAGGCATTCCATGGAACACTGCCATAAGGGATCACCTCAGCTGAAAAAATTAAAAACTCAGGCCTCGGCTGGGGAGGTGATCCTTTATGGCAGTATTCTATGAGGCGCCTTTTGTTCTCGGGGTCATAATGATGGTTCCAAGTTTTATCACCTGTAATGATCTTCTTTAAGATGTCCTCACTTCCCCCCTCCCCAAAATCTCAAAAAATTTGGAGGAACTTTTTCCGCTCTTAAGAGTTCAGTAACAGCATGGTGTCTGAACCAAACATCTGAACATTTTTCCATTTCAATGTGCTCTGGGTGAAACATGTAAGCAACCAGTTATAGCCAGATATGTCTAGTGCAACAATAAATATTACAGTGGAGGCAAATTTATCAGCCTGGCCTTGTAGTAATAACATCAGTGGTTGCCAGGGGCAATAGAAGATGTCGATGGATGAATAGGTGGAGCACAGGGTACTTTTAGGGCAGTGAAACTACTCTGTATAATACTGTAATGATGGATGCACATCACCATACATTTCTCAAAATCAACAGAACTGTACAACACAAAGAGTGAACTCCAATGTAAACTATGGACTTAAGTTAGTAATAATGTACCAATATCTGCTCATTAGTTGTTAGCAATGATACCACACTTAAGCAAGATGTTAGTAATAGGAGAAACTGTGTGTGTGGGCAGGAGGGTGGCAGGGGAGAAAGTGTATATGACGGGTTTTTAGCTTTCATAAAGTAATAGCCATAAAAGAAAAACAGGGTAAATTAGATTTTATCAAAATTAAAAACTTCTGCTCATCAAGACACTGTTAAGAAAATAAACAGGCAAGACATGGACTGAGTAAAAATATTCGTAAGACACATATCTGACGAAGTACTTATGTCCAAAATAACTCAAGAAAACAGACAACTCAAAGAAAATGGGTAAAATATCTGAATAGACCCTTCATAAAAGACATACAAATGACCAGTAAGCACATAAAAAAGTATTGCTATTAAACTAGTAATACTAGTATATTACTCTTATTATTAGTCATCAGGAAAGTGCAAATCAAATTCCAAATGATATATCACCCTCCACACCCCCAATGAGGATGGGAAGCAACTGGAACTCATACATTGGTGGAGTGTAACATGGTGCAATCACCTTTGGAAAGAGGTCAACAGTCTCTAATAAAAAACATATATCTACCCCATGACTCAGCATTCCAACCCTAGGCATTTACCCAAGAGAAAACACATGTCCACAAAAAGATCTGTGTACAACTATTCACAGCAACTTTTTTCATAATAGCCCTAAACTGGAGATAACCTAGATGTTCATCAATCTATCAACTGGGGAATGGATAAACTATGACATATTCCTAAAATGTAACACTATTCAGCAACAAAAAAGAATAAACTATTGATAAATGTAACAACATGGAGAAATCTCAAAAGTACAATTAATATTTTTCAATTTCATTGTATGTAAATTTGACCTCAAAAGAAAAAGCCATAAACAAATATTGAACTCTAGTTAATGATATGTATGCAGGCTGATTTAGAGAAATTATATTGATGACATAGATAAAAAAGAAAATGATGGATAGAGAAAGAGATGGATATATGCTAAAACAAGTGTAGTAAAATGAGCAAATATACATTATGAGCTCACTACAAAATTATTTCAACTTTGTAGTATAAGAAAATGTTGGAAATCAATTATATCACTAAAAAATAGAAAGACAATGTACATTTGCAGTGGACATGGTTGTTTGGATTAAATAAGGAAAATGTGTCTATCTTTTTTGCCTTCACTAAATGGCTAACTTACTATTAAGAAAAACACGGTGTAAGTGTCAGATTGCTGGTTTTGCCACCTCAAAGAAGTCTCCAACCATTTGTGTCGTAACATTGGCTCTTCTATAAATCCCAACATTCTAAAGCTAGAAATGTTGCAAATGTAGAGGCAGGACTGGGAACTGAGAGATAAAAATTTGGCTCTGGCACTGTGTAGGAAGTTTGCAATGGCTAAGTTAAGTTAGAAAGTGGCTCATCAGTTAGAGCCTCTTAACCTCCAGAAGTTCTGTTTCTGGATGTCAGCCCCACAGATTGGCTTAACATCTCATGAAACTAGAAGACCTCACTAGTCAGATCAGCCAGAGCAGCTGAAACGCGTCCCTATGAACAATAAATGTTTATCTGGGCAGCTAACCTGGCAGGATAGCTGCATCCTGATCTTAGGCAACTTGAAACCCCACAATGGGAGGCTGAGTACAGAGGAGCCCTTTGCCTTTGCCACATGGGTGCAAAGGCAGAGATGGAAGGTGGTCCTGGGCTCCTAACATAAGAGGCAGCAGGAAGCCACTCTGCAAATGCCAGCTTCTTCTCTACTGGACGATGGCCAGATTCCCTTAAACACAGAGGGTGGGGACAGAGAAGTCAAATCAACCAATACTAAACAATGCCACCGCATAAAGCTGGCTGTTACACCACAGCCCTGAAGGTATGAGGAGCACTGGTGGTTTGGCTGCTGCCACAGGAACCACACTGACTGAGGGCTTCCCCAGGCCTGGGTGGGAGGCTTGTCACCGACTCGGGCCACACACACAGGTTCAGCTCCCACCTCAGTCAGTGGCAAACAGCTACTGAAAGGGGAGGGGCAGACTCAGGGTGCTGTGCTGTGCACAGCCAAATCTGCACTTTAGGAGGCTTCAACACCATTCATAAGAGCCATATGGCTTAAGCCCTGTGGATGTACCAGGTGAAAAGGCTATACAAGAAAAAGAGGCAGCTGGAAGAAAGGAACAGAGGTGTGTTGATGGAAGAAACTCTTTTCACTGACAACTGTCTCTGCAAACAATTTTACTATTAGTTCTGAAAAGCCCACTCCCAAATTGAAGGAATAAATTTTAGCACTGGTTATTCCTCCCATTTATATGCCTCTGCCCACATTCATCTTGAGAGGGGAGAGGACAGGGAAGAAGAACCCACAGTTTGCCCAAAGGGAAAGTTCAGCTCTTGTTCACCAGACTCTGGCTGAGTTCTCTTCCAGGGAAGAGAACAGAGACAGTTTAACAAAGATTCTTTGCTTTGAAATAGTACTAAAAGTTAAGCCCAGCAGAACAATAAGGGTGTGGATCTGAGACAGAACCTACAGGAATGTAGCAGTGTAGCAGTTGAGTGAATGAGTGTGAGTGTGAGTGAGTGTGAGTGTGTGTGTGTGTGTGTGTGTGTGTAGATCTGGGTTTGTTTTTTTTTTTTGCGGGGGGGGGGGTGGTTGGCTATGGGGAGATGCCAGTCTATTCTTTTGATTTCATTTGCACTTACAGATGCTTCACAATCATTTCATGAAAACACAGTAGGAAGAGAGTGGTATTTGCTCACCCCACCCTCCATCTAACACTGCCCCAGCAATCCAACTATGTGTTTTAAACTGAGAAGAGGCCAGCTTTTTGCCTTTGGCAGCACTGAAGGCCAGATATTACCAGCACTCCTGTGAACAGCTCAAGGCTCCACCCAAATAAGACTGCACACACTGAAATCCAAGAGGAATATCATTCCAACACAACCCAGGAGAGAACAAGGAAAGCTGAAGAGGCTGGGTGGGACAGTTGGGACACTTCTAAGTCCTGACACCAGAACACACACACAGCACAGACAGTTTGGTAGAGTGGTGATAAATCAAACTCCAGTGTGGATAAACCCAAATGCTGTAATAAATAAGTTATCTCTATGTAAGAAGTGGGGTGAGAATGAGGGTAGGGTGTAGGCTATAGGGCAGTAAGGTAGAGAAATCATTTTGAGAGAACTGGGTAGCTGCTGAGCTAGCCCAGTTCCAAATATACAAAGGATGTTCCAGCTTCTCATTAGGAGAGGCTGACATAGAGTGGTTATGGGCAGGTCAGAAGATACAAGTTCCATTTCTGGTCTAGAAGTTGACTGGAAGGCTCCTCTGCAGGAGTCGTAACAGAATGTTTACAGAGAACACCACAAAACCACTGCTCCTGATTGTCCAAAGCTGAAGGCATATTCCTGGAGAACTATGTATGATAACTTCTAGGTGCTACTACTCCTCATTTTGTTAAGTTTCCTGTTTACTCTGAGAAGATCTGCAGATCTTCCTACGGAGTCTTTAGAGAGGTGCTAGGGAAAGGGGCAGCAGGGAGACTATTGGGAACAGTACTAAGGACACAGTTCTTTTGCATCCTTCCTACATTACCTTTTACCTGGTAAGAAAGTGAGACTAGACATGGAAAGGGACTTTCCTAGTTTAATTAATTATAATGTTTTTCCTTTATTTTTTGCTTCTGATGTGTAGGGATCTCTTGACCCTCAAGATAAATGGAAATAGGAGTACAATTCTTGGCACACAGGGCACTTTTTGTTGTTACTTGCTAAGAACAACATCAGAGTGATTAACAAAGTACAAGTGCTTTAAAATAATCATCATCTTTTAGAGAGGGAATTTCTTTTAAAACACTTGCTCCATTTTCAGCATCATGGTCTCTGCTTATATGAAAACTGGAAAAGGCAAAAGAAGGTCCATTTCAGCCAGAGGCATCTGTCTTTTGGTAATTTTTTTGAAAGCAACATGTTCTCTTTGGTTCTGGAATAAGCCAGGCACTTCCAAAAGAAAAACAGGAGACAGGGTCTGGTGCTATATGACTTGCACCTCATTTCTGAGCAGGGGGGAGAGGGAGGGGGGGAGAGGGAGGGAGAGGGAGATAGAGAAGGGGAGAGAGAAAGAGGAAGAGGGAGAGAGGGAGAAAGAGGGAGAGAAAGAGGAAGAGAGAAAGACAGAGAGAAAGAAGAAAACAGGGGAGGGGAAGAGAGGGGGCAGAAAGAGAGGGAGAAGAAGGGGGAGATGGGGGAGGGAGAGAGAGACTGAGATAGAGATTGAGATTGAGATTGAGACTGAGAGATTGTTTGAAGGGATCTAAACCCTCCTGTATGCAGGTCTCTCTAACCATACTTTCCATATGGTACACTCAACCTGAGGCCAACAACGATTCAGGCATTATGAGGCCTCTACAGGTGTCACCACAGTCCAATGTTTACAAACGAAAGCAAATGTGAGGATGATTCTCTAGGGCTAAGCTGTCCAATATGGTAGACAAGTGCTCCTTAAATTTAAATTACCTAAAATTAAATATAATTAAAAATTCAGTTCCAGTAAACAAAAAGACATCCCATGTTCATGGAAAGACTTAATATTGTTAAGATAACAATATTATCCAGTGATCTACAGATTCGATGTAATCTTCATCAAAATCCCAATGGTGTTTTTTTTGCAGAAACAAAGAAACCAAACCTTAAAATTCATATGAAATCTCAAGGGGGCCCAAACAGCCAAAACAATATTGGGGGGCAGGGGGAAGAACAAAAGTTGGAGTACTCTCATTTCCCAATTTTAAAACATACTACAAAGCTACAGTAACCAAAACAGTATGGTACCGGCACAAGGACATACCGATTAGTAGACTAGAATAGAGCACTCAGAAATAAACCTTTACATACATAGTGAATCATTTTTTCAACAAGGTACCAAGACCATTCAGTGGTGAAAAGATAGTCTTCAACAAATGGTTTTGGTAAAGCTAGATAGCCCCATGAAAAAAGAATGAAGTTAGACCTATACCTTACAACATATTTTAAAAAATTAACGCAAAGTGGGTCAAAGACCTAAATATAAGAGCTAAAACTAGAAAACTCTTAGAAGTAAACACAGGGGGAAATCTTCATGTTTCCAACATCAAACATGTGTGTCCCCAAAGGCTTCCTTTCCCAACTTTCCAATTTTAATCAACAGTAGTTCAAATTTTCTAGTTAGTCTCAAAAATTTATGAAGATATTCAAGTCTTTGCTCCTTTACCCTATTTACATGCAAAGAAATACCAAGTCATACTTTAATGCTGCCCTCACATTACTGCTGCTAGTCTGAGCTAGATTCTCATCACCACAATCTAAGCTATTATACTGCTCTTTAACTGGCTCTTGCATTTACTGTTTCTCCTCTCCTAACCATAGCCACCAGATTAGTCCTCTATATCTCCAGTTCTATCATGTTATTCCCTAACATTTTATTTATCATATAAAAAGTATAATGTATTTTTTATACTCTAAACTTTTATTTCCCATAACTCACCACTACAGTAAGGTTGTCTGAGTGTAGCATACTCAGACTTGTTTCCGGATTCCTCCTCCTGTATTTCCCTACCATAATTAATGGTATAAAACACATAGCTGTTGCTCAAATGTTATATACAAAAAGAATAAGTGGCATTCAGGCAGCAGAATAAAAATATTTAAGAAAATAAATGAAAAATAAGATGTATCTCCCATGAAATCAGAAAGGTCAAGTATATGTGCATTTGGGGGTAGGAAAATAAGGACAAGAACACATTGAGCTATTTTAGGAAGGAAATTATAGTTCTACATTAGAAATTTATTAATGTATATCCCCATATTAACAGGTCAAAAAATAAAGACCACATGATCATCAACATATGGAGAAAAAATATTTAATAAAATTTAACCCTCATTCATTTATGATAAAAAATAACTCAGCACACCAGGAATATAATGGAGCATTCTCAACCTGAAAAAAGATAATTATCAGAAATCTATGGCAAACGCATCTAACGATATAACTTTAGAAGCACTGCTATTAAAGTCAGAAACAAAGAATTACTGTTACCACAACTACTGGAACTAATAATGGTAGAAGATCAACAGAAAAAGTAGTACTGATATTTATACCATTAATAGTGAACTAGAAAATAAATACAGTAATCCAATTAGCCATAAGAGCTGTGCAAAACAGCAAAAGAAACCATCAACAAGGCAAAGAGACAGCCAACTGAATGGGAGAAAATATTTGCAAATAACGCATCAGATAAGGGTCTAATATCTAAAATATATAAAGAACTAATAAGACTTAACAACAAAAAAACAAACAACCCAATTAAAAAGTGGGCAGAAGAACTAAACAGACACTTCTCCCATGAGGAAATACAA
>PVJL010001928.1:0-159438 GCA_004026885.1 Lyroderma lyra
TAAAAGAAATTATAGTTCATCAAATCTAAGATGCTATCATATTATTTACCAACACAGAAAAAAAAACCACTAACAATGCAACTACTTATGACTCAGTGTTTTCACAATAGTGTGATGGATCGTCCTGCACTAGCCTCTTCCTGTTTTGACATTTCCTTTATCCATTTGAAGGAACTGAGAGATCGTTCCTGCTTCATTTGCATTGTTTGGCATGTGATATAAAAAAATCATTTTGCAAACATTTTAGTAACTACTTCTAATACAGCTTCATCCACTTGTGGGTATTTTCTTTTTTATTTTGCTGCTTTATAAGAAAATACAGAATTTCTCCATCATTTCTCTGAAATAATAATACATTTATAAATCAAAATGGCACCCCATTGTTCTGTTTCCATGTCTTTCTTTACACACAATACCTATTCTATCTTTTTGGAGATATTTTAAATGTCAAACTCATATGTATAGTACCCAAAACATACAAAACGAGATGACAGTGTAGAACAGCTATGGTCAAGGTCATCTTTGCCTGGACAGTATCAATTATGCCTCAGCTTCTATCTGTTCAACAGAGGTTGTAAAAAGCAGTTCCATCTCATAGATGTTAATATATGAAACACTGTACATCTTATAATCAAGAAAATACGTAACTTTATCTTGTGGGCATCCCTTCCTTCCGTCTTTTCCTTCATTAGTACTTGCAATTGTATTTATCAAATGTGCTATCTGTCACACCAATATATAATCTGCCCTTGTCCATAATTTACATCGCTTATTCCTATTTTTGTTATGTTGGTGTGGTCAGGTGTACAGGTGTGCGTCATACAGAGGTCCAGATGTGAAAGCTAATACTGAAATGATTTATAAAGCCAATCAAACATTAAAACTCTGTTTTAAAAATAATCTTCCTTAAACAAATTAAGCAATTTAGTAATAAGAACTTACAGAGACATGTTCTTATAATTCAAGTTGGAAAGCAAACATTTTTCAGTAAGAATATATAAATGATTATTTTAACCAATATATAACCAAATACAATTACAATTAATACCTTCTAAAGCTGTATTCTCTTTATTTCACTCTCTTCATACTCTCCAATAAAACAAATTATTTAATGATGATGTAATTTGCACAGAGACTATGGAAATATTCATATATATACTAATAACTATTATATTACCATCTAATCCTTTTTTATGAGGATAATTAGGAAAGTTCATTAAGAGCTGAACAATCTGAAATCACTGAATACATAATGAACTCCGTGAAATGGAAGTGTTCACAGATGGATCCTGACCATCTTGCCCAAAGAAGCTCTTAGCACACAAGGAGTTTGGTAAAATAATTAGCCAGCTTCAGACTTTACTTTTAAGGCTGCCTCCCACGGTTAAGCTGGGGCACAAATGCCTTGGCTGCAACAAAATATCTTTGTGAGTCAAGAGGCTGTTGTCTACATTTCAAAAGGGGCATGCAGTCAAGGCAAATGCAGCATTTCCCAGGATTTCAATGTGAACCGTCCTAGGAGGTTACATTTTCAAGGCCCCCTCTGCCAGCTAAGTGCCATTATTCAGAGCACAAACCATGTTTATCCCAGATGAAAAAGTCCCTTCACCATTTACACACACACACACACACACACACACACACACACACGCAACACACACGAATAAACATAAATATACACGAAACTGTATAGACATATTAGAACATTGAAGAGTTTAAAAAGGTGAGAGAGAGGTCAAGAAGAAATAATCTCATAACACATTGTTTCTGAAAAACAATTTACAATTGATTTTAGATATTTCAGTGCTTTTATAATCAATTTGCCTAAAGCTCCCAAAGATTTCTCTCCTGGTTCTTCACTGCTCTTCCCTTCTCTAGCCCTTCTCTCTTTTTTTTTTCTCCTCTTTCTGGCTCATCCCAACAGCTCCATACTTTTCTGTTACTCAGATATAACTTTGGAACAACATCTGGCCATGGAGTCTCTCCCTGACCTCCAGAAGTTAGCAAGAAATGGTTCCTTATACAGACAGTACACTCTCTAAACAGAATTCTGGTGCCAACTGTTAACGCAATATTTTCTGCCATGTTACATGCAAAGAGTAGTTCAGTAACTTATCTTAGATCACACAGCCAATGCTGTTTCACTGGTTTCCAGAAATCTTTTCCACACGTTTTCCTTCCACTGAAACCAAGTCACTGACATTTAGCTAATCAGGAAAAATATACAACTGAAATAAACATTAAAAACAAGACTGAGGAGGGGTGGTTCAGGGACAGCAAGTACAAATTATTGGTTTGTTGGTCTCAATACGTTGCATGTCAATATAAATCCTATGTAGATTCCTCACCTGGTACCCCGGCTGAGTCCACCTCCTAACGTTATCTCTCTGGGGTACAGCCCATTCTCGATGGACCTGCATGAAAGTACCATGAGAACTTAGTCTGTTCCAATATCTATGTACGAATGCCTTTAGAGAATCATTTGATCTGATCTACTGTTTAATGATGAGGACTAGAAGGTCACGGAGAGAAAGAAAAAGGAAGGAAACAAACGGATATTGTGTCAGGAGGTGGGTTTTTTGGTGTCATGCTCACTTTTAACTGTTACTAGAACAACATTACTAAAAAGATGCAGAGAACATTCTGAATTTCTGAATTTAGCGCATAAAATCCATGCTAATCTCACTTAGATCTGAAGGGGCAGGACTACACACACACACACACACACACACACACACACACACACAAAATTGGGGCTACGTTCATAATTCCTGCCCCTCTAACTCACGGGGCTGCTATATTGTCAAAATGAGTTCTTACTAGGAGAAATGCAGAATAGTAAGGCTGGTTTTTAAAATAGTTTTTCCTATTATAAAATTCTGCAACAAATTTGGAAAATTCTGGATTTTTCCTTAGCAATTTTCTATGCATATAATTATATGTAGTTGAAAAATACACATTTATGTACTTACTTTGCACTTGATATTATAACATGCATTTTACTATTTATTAAAATTTTCATGAACCTTTTTCCAAAATATCACTGCATACTATTCTATCAATACAGATATGTTACAAACCATTAATGTATTTTTATATGTTTTAAGAGTGTCACTGTTTCCAAGTTATTTATAACATAATACATACATTTGTATACACTAGAGTTTTTTCCCCCTTTATTTTTAGGATAAACTTGTAGAAACATAATAGAAAGTCTATTTAAAATAACTTTTATTTACAACTTTTCAAAGAATCAACTTCGGCTTTTTGGATCCCCTCTGCTCTATCTATGTTTTTAGGTTATTCTTTTCTGGGTTTTAGCTATTGTTGTTCCTTCTCTCAACTTTTTGGAGATTCTGAGACTTTAATAGCAAAAAATTCTCAAAACATACTAAGCGCATCAATTAGATTCAAATATAGATAAATTAGAATCTAATGGCATTGATGACATAAAAACTTTATTACAAAATGTTACACAATATGGCACACAACATCTTTGTTGATAGTGCAAGCAACAGGAAAGAATTTTAAAATCTCGTAAGTGGAGAAAAGTTTATTTTGAGCTTGTGGGATAAACTCAAATGCAGCAGTCTGAACATCACAGCAAAAAGTATAACAACATCACAGTTAAGTTAATGCTGTGATGGGGTAAGTCTTGAGGGTCTTCAGGGAGGGGCTAAATTTATTTTGAATATGGGAGGAATATGAATTGGTTAGCCTAACGGCAGACTGTGGCAGATTATATTTTCCAAAGATAACCACAACATCTTCTACCTCCTCTTCTAACCATGTGACTTAAATACTCCTCCTAACAAGAGATAGATCTATGCTAGGGTTCTTCCTTGAACCTGGGTGGGCCTTCATGATTGCTTGAAATAACAGAGCATGATGGAACGAAACTAAATCACTTCCAATGTGAGGTTATAAAAAATGCCATGCACTTCTGCTTTGTTGTCTTTGGACACTAGCTTCAGGGGAACCCAATTACCATGTAAACAGTTGAACTGTCCTGAGGCTGTCACACTCTGAGGGAGCCTAAACTCATCTATAAGGAGAGACAACATGGAGAGCCCTGAGACTCTGCGGAGGAGAGAGGCCTGGCCAGCCCCACTGCTCCAAACTTGTGCCATTTCAACTCCAGCCACCAATGGGAGGTCATGAGCCAGATCTGCTCAACCTGGTCTTTCCTGAATTCCTGACCCACAGAAACTGTGGAAGATGCTAAATGATCATTGTTGTTAAGTCACAAAGTGGGATTTGTCATTGAGCAATAAATACCTGAAGCAAGAGCTTTAAAACAAACATTTCAACTCTGATCTCCCCTTCCCAATTTATGGAGTGTTATTTTCCAGTATTTTTGTTGTGCCTTCTATTCTGACACTACAAATCATATGTAACGATATCTATAATTATTGTTTTATACAGATGAGTTTTATTTAGATTTGTTTATAAGCTTACTGATTTCTTTGAATCTCAGATTTTCCTTCTGAAGTAATATTATTGTTTCTCCTGAGATACATTCTTTACAACATTTTCAGTAAGGTAAGAAATAGTCTCTGTTATTCAGAAAATGTTTTTTTTATTTTGAAAAATAATTTTCTGAGTACGAATTTCTAGGTTGATAGTTTCTTCGCTCAGCACTGTGAAAATATCTTTCCACTACTTTCTAATTTCCAATTTTACTATTAGAAAAAGTATGCTTTTAGTCTAATCACCATTTTTTTTGCAAGTGATCTGTTTTTTTCTCTTTTAACAGCTTCTTATTACCTTTAGTTCAGTTTTACTAAAATGGTCTAGGTTTGCATTTTTTTATAGTTAATAGATTATATTTGATATTTTGTGTTTCCCATATTTATGGATTACATTATTCTTTAAATCTGAAAAAGTCTCAACCTTTACCTCTATTTTATAATTCCACAATTCTGTTTTAATGTAGTCCTTCTCATTCTATCCTCTATGTTTCTTTGTCTTTTCATATTTTGTGTATGCTCATATCTGGAAAATTGTTTGTTCTATCTTCCAGTTCACTAATTCTCTCTACAGTTAGTTCTACAGTGATGTGTGCTCATTTCAACAATTATATTTTTCATTTCTTAAAGTTCTATTTGGTTTTTTTTCAAGCTTACCTGGTTAATTTTTACATTCTCTTATTGACTTATTCTTACTTATTTTGTTCAATAAAGATTTCATACTTAGTTAAATACTGCATCTGACAATTCCTATACAATTTCAGGCATTTCTATCTGTAATTTTTCTGAGGACTCTCAATATTGATGGCCTGTGTGAATTTCAGTGTTTGCTTATGAGCTTATATTTGCTTGAAAATGATATAGGAAAATTCTGAGAGCTTTCCTATAGAAGAAATTTGTTTTTGCTTCTACTGGAAGCCAGGGGCTGCTAATGACCTGGGAGCATATTAGGTCCCTTATCAAAGTTTAATGGGGGACACACATTAACACATTAAGTCCAGGGCTTGGTCTCCTATACTCAGCTTTGATATCTGAATTTTATAGTTCACAGCTTGGTATAGTTTTAGGTTCATAATTTTTTGTTTTGTGTTTTTCTGTTTTTCTGGGGGATAAGTATGCAGATACCCTTGAAGATTTTGTAAATTTGATGAGCCCACTAATGCATTTAAAAATACGTTTTTATCCAACAACAAAATGGTTCCCAACAGAAGAGTCCTCCTGAGTAGCTATTTTGGGTATTATTCAGAGTAGCTTTTACTGCACAAAGCTATATTATTTCATTTATATCCTTCAACAACCCTCAAGGTGAATAATTTTATTCCCAATTGATAGGTGGGAGGTTAAACAAGTAATATTACATAGCTAGTAAGTTATAGAAGCACTTACTAGCATTGGTACCAGTGCTAGAATTTGAAGCCAAACCTATTTAAAGCCAAAAACTCTGTTCTTTATCACCATGTAACACTGCATCTCAGACACAAACGCCATACAAATCTATGTCCTTTTAGAGGCACCTCTTCTCCATTTATACTTGCTCTCTCTACTTTCAGTTTTAGCATCTGCCTTTTAATTCCCTTATATCATAGCAGCTGTTGGACAGAATGGCTATCAATGACTGCCAAACCTTGATGCAAACACTGGTAAGCTGCTCTGAGTTTAGGGAAGAAAGAGTCAGCCGGCAGAATAGATATGGAAGTTTTAGAAACATAAGCTGAGAATGAGTCATATAGAATTTTAAAAAGAAACTGCTATAATCTTTGGACCCAAGTTATTTTCCTCCACACTCAAATTATTTTTTAAAAACTGTACAAAAGAAAAAAAAATGATTGTTTTCCCTGCTGATATCTCTACACTCTCACTTGCCTTTAGTAAAATTAGAGGCAATAACCATTGGATAAAGTCTCTTCCCTTGTCTGGGAAAGACTATCCAGGCTCTACTTGATATTAGGAACCTCAATATAAGTATCAGGGTCTCATATGAAATGTGCCCAGTGAAGTAAAAGTTATACACTTACAAATTTTAAAAGGCTAACTCTGCTATGATTTATACTCTATTAGTTCTAAGCTTTTTTGTTTCCTAATTGATGTCAACTTAAAAAAACAGATAGTAACCAAGTTTTCTAACTAAGCATCCCACTAATACTTTTTTGAAATACCTGCTACTAAAGCATTCATCTCCTCAGCTTAAGATCATAAAAGCACTTTAAAGTGATAGCAAAATAATTCATTAAATTTCCTTTTATAAGATAATTTAAACCAGAAATTCAGTTTGGGGAATATTTTTAAATATATTTATTTACTTCTTCATTCGTTCCATAAATACATACTGTGCATGTCCTATATGCCCATCAACTTGCTAGGGTCTTAAGAGCACAGTTACAAGATTCCTGACAGCAAGCAGCTCACACCTCACTGCCTCTAATACGCCTACATGGAAGCACGCATATGCAGAACCTGCCACTCTTTTCTGGTGGCTGCAAATCACAATCCTTCCCAGGCAGGAGCCTCAAGGTTTAAAAATGAACTTTGAGTGTCATAGTAGGACAATCAATTAAGTTTCAGTTTTTATCTTTTAACAATCATTTGCTCAAATATATATTAAACTCTAGTTACGAACAAAATGGTTGAGTTTTCAACTCTATTGCCAAATTAAGAAACAAGCTTTGAGAACTCTAACCTCACTGCTTACAACATGCTACCATATAATGACTCAGTCCGGGCCACTGGATTTTAAACTTTTTGTGAGTAGTGGGAGCCGTGCAAAATCTGATTGAGAATACATACATGTATGTCCATGAACATGGTGTATAAACTTCAGACGGGGTTCAGGGAACGCCTAAAGACCTTCCACAGATCCTAAGACTACGGCGATGTCTGCTGACCGTGAGCGACGTCAGGGTGGGAGTCGTGTCTCATTTAACTTTGTATTCCCTGTCCTAGAGCAGATTTCAAAAAGTATTTGCTGATGTGACATGTTTATTACAGTGTGATGAATCTGTGGCCGTGAACATTTATCAGAATACTACTGCTACATTCGCGCTCCCCTTTTCACCCGTCCCCACACCCGCTTCCTTCTGGCAACCATACCTTTGGTCTCTGTTTCTATGAGTGTGTTGAAACGAAAATAACCAATATAGGATTGCATACCAGATATACTTATATACTTTTTAAAAAAGAGAAAAAATAAAACTAAAATGTATTTGCTGATTGAGTGCCTCTGCAACTCTTTTCTTGTGATACCCTCCTTTTCATCTCTTTTCCCCATGAATTTCCAAATCCTCAATTCCACATTCACACTTTTCTACAACTTAGTTGCTTGAGACTAATCTGACAGTCTACACAACTATCTCTTTTCCAAACTCGACTTTCATAATTTTGCTTTTCTCACTTTACCAAAGAAAGACATATTTCTTATTATCCCAAATATTACAATGATGCATTTCTCCGGAGTGTAAAAGCCCCAGAGCCATCAAACAAAAAAACATTTCCAAGACACAGAGCTCCTGAGGGAGTGTCCGCCAAGTAAAAGCAAAAAGATCTTTATAAGAAGTAGAAAGAGGATGTAACTTATTTTATTCATGGGGCAAACTCTTGACAATTCACACTATTTATATATTGAATAACTAGAATTCAGAAGTGAGATGAGTGTATAGGATTACATTTTAACACTTACTTGAATTAAAAGATAACCCTTTCCCAACAGAAAGTTAACTTAATGAATTAAATTGACAAAGATTACTTACTGACTTTGCTCTGAGGACATGTAACATCAGAAGAGCTAAACCTGTAGTTTTTAAATCTTGACAATACATATTTAAAGCATATGTACAGTAAATAATGTAATGAAAATACATACTTGGCAAGAATTTAACTTTGTCAAAAAAATTAGATAAATTAAAAAGGATCAAGGAAATAATGATGGATTTAAATATTCTTTTAAAGGGCATTTCAACAAAAATATTTGAGGACCAGTAGGTTAGAGCTGGTATGTTGATAAAGAGTAACCCTATGAACCAATTCATCTATAAAACCAGGAAAGAAAGTAAGTGCACAATGGCAATTGAGTATCTAACAGACTCTGCTGCCATATTAGAACAACCTCTCTTCTCTAGTTCATAAAAATGCAATCAGAAGATGAATGTGACGTGACTGCAGACCTGTGTTTCAGGCATCCTAACTCATCTTTTTGCTCTGGGTGCTATCAAGAAGAATGTCCTTTATACCCATTGAACAACAATTTATTTAGAGTGTAGATTTCATGGTAAGTGTTCCTAACACACACACACACACACACACACACACACACACGGACACAAGAAAACTTTTGGAGGTAATGGGTATGTTTAGTACCTTAATTCTGGTGACAGTCACAGTATACATGTGCCCAAACTCATCACATTGTATACCTTAAACATGCACAGGCTTTTTGTGTGTCAGTTATACCTCAATAAATCTCTTTTTCAAAAAATAAGAATGCACTTTAAACAAGATGTCGTGACACAAAGGCTATAGCAATTTCTGTTAAATACAGCAATAAATATTACATTCTCTAACCTTATGTTTGCTAACATAATCATGGGTGCCTCTCACATTTATTTTTCTCAAACCTGCTTTATCTTGATACTGAATTTTTCTAAGAGAATTTTGTAGTGAAAAATGATATTGCTTATAATTCTCAATGGAATATTTTTATAAGAATCAAGGCTTTGGAGGGCCGCTATGAAAATTAGTGGTACTTAGCATTTCTACCACACAGCTTTGGCCAATAAATTTGATTTTTACGTGAAAGTGAAAGACAATGCCAACATCTTTAGTTTGCACAGCTTTGAAAGAAGACTACAAATTCCAAATAAAACACTTCCCAAATCCAACATTCTCCCTCCCCTTGAGAAGGACCACTTATTGTTCTTCATAGTTTTATTTGCTATGGATGTGTCCTTAAGCCATATTGCTGATTAGTCTTATTTTTACCTTCATATGAAATTCTACTGCATTTTTTATGATTCACTTCTTTTTCTCAACATTAGATTTGGGAAGTTCACCCATTTTATTGTGATTATAGTTCATTGCTATTAGAGCATTCCATTATATGAACATATCCCAATTTATTCATTCTACCACTGATACACAATCAACTATGTTAGTCGCTAGATACCATAAATAATTATACACTTCTCATTGCTGTTTTTCTCTAGGATATATTCTTAGGAATGGAGCTGCTAAGACATGTGGTATGTACACCTTCAACTCTACTATTAATAGATAATGTCAAAATGCATTCCAAAGTGGTTGTAACTATATTCACTCCAACTAGCATACATGATACTTTCTATTGCTCTGCATCCTTACCAACAATGGGAATAATTTCTGCCAAACTGATTGGTATATAATGACATCTCATTAAGATTTTTATTTGTGTTTTTCTGATTACTAATGAGGTAGAGCATAATTCATTCATTTATTGGTGGTTGGACTTGTGCTTTTAAGTCTAGTTCAAGTCCTTGAATCATTTACCTATTGGGATTTCTATTATCCATGTTAAGTTAATTTCTTTCTAAATTAAATATGAAAGAGTCATTCATATATTCTGAATACAGGTCCTCTGTTAGTTAGTTGTCTTATTCTACAATGTAGTTGTATTTGCTCTACTTTTACCATGTCTTTTTATGAATAAAATTTCTTAATTTTAATAATTCAAACATCAGTCTTTCCCCTTAGAATTAGTGCTATTTATTGAAGAAATCACAAGGTCTGTGTTGTTTTCTTGTTTTACTTTTCAAATATAGGTCTTTACCATCTGAAAATTAAGTTTAGTAGAAGTATAAACTTTATTATTTCCTACATAAACACCTGTCTCGAAAAGTCTGTCCTTTTCTCACTAATCTACAACATTGTCTCTGTCATAAATTAAGACCTATACAGATATGGATTTGTTTAACTAGTCAGTCTGTATTATTTACCAAGAATAACCTCTGTCAGTTCACTAAATTATATTTTAATTGTGTCCATTTTGCTATATAGTCTGCCATTTCCATTTTAAAAATTGTGTTTTTATTTTCTGTAAGTCCAATTATTTCATTTTCAAAGCAGCACATTCTTTTTCATGAATGTGCTATCTTCTTAAATTTTATCAAGACTATTCATGGACTTAAAAGTTTTGTGTTTTTGTTTCTTTTATATTAGAAATTATTTCCTTTATTTTGGTTTTCTGTTTATTTATGTATGATGTCTGGTATCAGTGAATATAGGTATATTACTTTCATAATAATTAGTTTTTAAAATGTTACTGAAAACCAGAAATATCAGTCAAATTTGTGAGTCAGTAAATTAAATGAAGAAGAAAGTGTTAAGTAACTCAGCCAAGATCACACAGCTCGTTAGCGGGTGAATAGGGAGTAAAACCCAAGCCATCTTGGTTTCGAGTGGAGACTCTTAACCACTAAACCCTCAAGTCTTCCAACTAAAAGTATCTCTCATTAATGTGCTAAACAACATTAATTTTAAAAGATCCATTCTAAGATATATGTTGGTAAACTGTCTGAAGTTAAATGATAACAATAAATTTGTAAAAGCCTTAATGGGGAGCTCCCTGGTGGTATAGTGGCTTAAGGCTTCGGCACTGGCACTGTCAATGCTGCGGCCTGGGTTCGATTCCTGGTCAAGGAGCTACCCACATACCAAAAAGCAACAACAACAACAACAACAACAAAAAGCCTTAATGACGATAGGAAAAAAGGTTTCCCTCAAACAAAAACCAGAGTCCCATTGGACTTGCAATTGACAACACTGGGTATACGAGGGTAAGAAAGCAACAGCTTCAAAGTTCTGAGGAACGTATGAAATACCTGGAAAAAGTTCACCTAATGTTAATGATGGTTATCTGAAATGATGAGGCTAGAGGTGATTTTTTTTACCTTCCTCTTTGTACTTTACTTTTTTGCTTTAATTTAAATTCTTATAATGATCATGTATTTTTGTTGGAAAACAATAAAATTATTGTTATAAAAATGAACACATCCACATAGATTACATTTCTTAAATATGAAAAATTAAACTATAAATGTATTATAATGTACATTATAATATTTTCTCATTGGAAGGAATGTGGACAAGGAAGAGCATCCAAAGAAATATATTTTTTTAAAAGAAGCCATAAAGACTAACAAATTTCATTACACACAAAAAAAGTTAAATTCTGACAGGGTGTAAGTTAAAAGGTATGTGATAGACTCGAAGAAAATATTTGTTACCTATACAGCAAACAAAGACAATATCTATAATATAAAGAGTTTCTATAAATCAATAGGAACATATTTTTAAAAAAGAAAAAAGCACAAAATGAACAAAAAATTACAAGTAGGCTATTCACAGAAGAAATGCTAATTGCCAATACCCACTCAGCCCTTCTTGCATTCAGAAAAAAATACATATTAACTAAGTAAATAATGTACCATTTTTCATCCAACAAACTGACAAAATATAAAAGATTAATAGTATATCATTTTGTTTTCAGTATTAGGAAACAGACAGCATTATACATCACTAAAGAAAAAGTAAATGGTACATTTTGGAAGGGTATTTTCACAATATCTGTCAAAATTAGAAATTGTTTGGTTGTGTTTCTAGACATCTATTTTATGGGAATACTTACTTAGGAACCAAAACAAGCAGTGTGGCTTTGTTTATACAATGACACACAAGTACTGTTCACTTGGATAGGATTTGCTTAGATGGCAAATGCCAGAACCCAGAACGTCTGCATATTTCACTCTTAATTGTTAACTACACAGGAGAGTCTAAAGGCAATGTTTGTCAGAGATTGAGCCATTCTCCCCAATGAACAGTCCTTGAAGAAACATCTAATAGCTTACTGATGGGCTTCATCAACCAGAGCCTGACACCCAGAAGCTTCCACAGTAGCTGTCAAGACTTCTGGAATCAATACTAGAGCGAGAATTTTCCATCTATTTTCACAATTCTGATTAAATACGATGTAATATATTATAATATCATGTAATCATACATTCCTCTACAATATTGTTACATTCTGACAATATTGTTATTTTCAGGCATGCATATGCAGTAGATTGGTAATTTCTGTTTTTATTCTTTTTTGGTGGTTCCCTGGCCTTGAGAGCACCGATGCCTAGCCACTACACTACCAGGGAACCCCACTGTTTTTATTCTTAATAAAAGTGATACTAATTCAGTTCACCAATCAATGCCAATCAGTGAGTTGAAACTGAAGCCAACAAACTAGAAAGTAGTAGTGATGAGGAAGCAGGATATTGTGCTGCTTCTTTGAGCAAAATAACGGTTCCTCTTGTTATTTCTACCATCTCTAAAGGCAAGAAATAGAATCCCAGAAGAAGTGTGAAATAGTGTTTGGATTCCCATAATCCTGCCTAGTTTATTTACGATTCCTTTCTTCATCCTTCCTGCCTGTCCAGATGGTTTTCTTCTTTGTTTCCCAAACTAAGTTATGCTCACTGCCTTGAAGATGTTAAATACTTCAAAAGCCTTCCTATTCAGTTACTCACCAACGAGTCAGAAATTCTTACCTTTGCCGAATTATGCTGGGGTTAGCTGTCACTAGATGACTTTTGGATCCAACATCTTTAGTGTATTCACTTGACAAAGGAGGAAGATTGCATCTAGAGAAATAAGAACAAACAATTTAGAATGTTTTACCTACTTTTAAATCAAGTCAGTTATTGTAATAAGTAGAAATTCTACTAAGTCCTGCTTAGTTCACAAATAACTGTTTTTATTACCTCTCTCTTTTAATAGATATTAGATGACTATCAGCATTTTCAAAACACTGTAATAAATAATAGTCCTGTTTTAGAAGAAAGAAAATGTCAGCTAGAGAGGTAAATAATCGATGAAAGAAAAGAGACTTAACTAGAATTAATTTATTCCATTCAAAATATTTTTGAGGTGGTAGGAGAGGGAGTATTAGACTTGGAATTAGAGCACAGGAAGGTGTGGTACACTAGAGGACACAGGACCTACAGTGTTCTCTGCATACTCATAAACCTTAAGAGACAGGGAGGAATTGTATTTGTTTGTATTTTTCTTTCTTTTTCCAAATTCTAAATTATAATAGGACACTCAGTGCAAACTCTGCCATCTAAATCAATGCATGTCCCACTTTTGGGTGCATGACCAATGTATGGGGTTGACTACTGGTGAAGTCATAATAATATGTCTTAAAGAAACTCAGTGCTTCTCCACCATCTTACTTCAGCCAAGGGAAAGAGTGTAGGTGATGCTTTCTTGGTGATGAAAATAGTGCGTGCTCTCTCTCTGTCTCTTTCTCTGTCACTCTGTCTCTGTCTCTTTCTCTCTTTCACACACACACACACACACACACACACACACAGAGAGAGAGAGAGAGAGAGAGAGAGAGAGACACCACCTGCATCTCAGTTGTTTTCTTTGGCCACAAAGTCTTTCAAATGTTTACAATGGAAACTATAGCAACTGCAAATTGAAACCCTATAGTTTTCTGCCAGTGGGACATCAGACAAGTTAATTCATCTGCCTGGCCTCAGTTTCCCTCTCTTAAAAAGGCTGTTATAAAGATTAAGGGAAGAAATATATAAACAGTCCCTACCTTGATGTCTCAACACACAGTAAAAACACAAAGCTCAAAAATATCACATATCAGAAATACCATATAAATATAATTTAAGTATGCACCTATTATTTATGACAATGCCAAATGAGTCTATACTTTTCATTAGGGTTTCTTTTATTACTGTGTCCTGATTTCTCCTCTCCACCCATATCTCTAACTTGACTCCTATCACATCAGGGAATCTCTAACTTTTCATTACTTCAACAAACTAAGCGCATCGTTTATTTGTAGGTAAAGAGATCTTACAAACATTAATGTTGCTGCCAATTCCCCAACTAATAAATCTTCCCCTCAAATTCTCCCTAGGACATGGAATTGTCTGGGCACCAACTCCACTGATCAGCTCAAGTTCCCTGATGTCTTGTGTTTACCCTGTGACTCCTACCACATCAGGGCATCCTAAGCAGAAACCTGTCTCAGTTGATTTGGAATCATCCTTTCATCTGTTCTTTGATAATGAGATACTTGTTCTTCTGGCAGCTACCCACAGATTAATTAGTCAGCTAATCAGTGATTTTTGCTGAGTGTCCCCTGAGAACAAACACAGTGGGTATTGTGAGGAGTCCAGAAGCCGAGATGCAGAGCCTACTCTTGACACATCTCCAGTCTAGTGGTCACACCACATCCCATGTGGTATCTGAAGACTTGTGAGGGAGTGAGTTTATGAATTAACAACCAGGACAATCCAGCAGCAGTTTTGTGATTTAACTGATTTTTGCAAAGATAAAGATGACTTCCAGGATAAAACACAGGCTAAAATTTGGACATCTGTGTCTTGAAAAAGCTTTGATCTTGATGGTCCTTTGTAACATTTGAGAATCACTGTAAACTATAAATATTGTGACAGTCAACCTGTTCTGTCATTAAATGAAACAAGTTGGCTTTCATAAGTAAATAGTTTGTCTTTCTGTGTGTTTCTTGCAGGCAGATCTATGGCTCATATCTCTGGGTTCTTTCATACCTCCTACCACAGAGTAAAAGCTCAAGAAAGGTTTACAAATATTGATTGCCAAATACCACAGCAGAGGGTAATGATTAAAACAATAAAGATAATATTTTATAAATGTTTTTCTAGAAAATAATGAAATCATATTTTGGTGTGAATATTTGCTTTAAGTTCATCTGGGTAAACTTTCTCTTCAAGTGCAAATGTCTGTGACACTTCCCTATAGCTCCTTTCTTAGAAAAAGCACACTGTAATTTTAGGTCTTCAACCCCTAAATAGACAATTACATAGATTTATATAAAAAACACATTTAACACAGTCAAATTGTTTCTAATAACGCATAATTGTGTGAAAGTGTTTCAACTTTGCATTATTGCTTATTGGCACAATTAACAGATATTAATGACTAAAGTGTCTTAGCAACTGTGCTCATGATCCTTAAAGATGTGATCATAAAACTGATGAGAAATGAAATAATTTTTTTGATTTGGGGAGCAGAACAGGGTGGGAAATAAGCTTAGTAGAGAGAGATCTTTAAATACAAAAAATATCATAAAATTACTTTTTAAATTTTATGTATACATAAGTGTGCAAAACATGATTTGAGCATAATTCAAAGGCAACAAAATTATGTTGCCCTCATTTATGTCTCTGAACCACCCAATTTGTCTCCAAGATACAATCACTTTGATCTCTGTCTTATAGACCTCCCAGATAAATTTTGTCTAGCAATATTAGTTTTAAAGTGTTTTGGTTATAAAACAAGTGTTTACTTTAAAAAATGGGAAAATAAATTTTAGCATTAAAAGATGTATTTAAAAATGTATAAACAATGAAATTATGTCATTGTTGTACCTTAGTCTTAGAAGACATTTTGAACTGTAATCTATATCACTGTGTACTAGTAAGGCTATTTTTGGATCTCCTCTTTCACTGTAACTGTCCACACAATCAAGAGTTCAGAACCAAACATACAATGTATTTTCTAATCATATTAACTCATTAAATGTTTAATCTTGAATATAAGCTACTATCCCAATTTTGTAAGGGTGTCCCTAAAAATGTATATTAAGCAGTTATTAATAGATCCATAAAAGGTCAAATAAAAATTATTTTAAAACAAATTATCAACATTTAATTACTTTCACATTGTAAACCAACCATAAATAAGGTTTTTTAAAAATTCAAATGTGTTATGCAAATAACACTGTGCCTGCAATTAAATCTAAGGCATGTGCACATATAGCTCTAGTTGTAATACTGTCTTCCTTGAATTCTTTCAAATTCTCGCTGGCTTCATCCTTCTATGAACACCATGCTTAATATTGTGTTGGGTACACTAACCACAGGAACTCATTCATTCTAAACTTAAATATATCAATACCAGATTGTAAACAATGCAAACTTAGTCTTATTTATGATAAATATGGCCCCACTAGATTACCCTCTAGGATGCTTAGGCCTGCTCTTCCACATTAATTTTAAAATATCCATCTTCCTAAATGTAGTCACACACACACACACACACACTCAGGAATAATAGGAAAACTCATTTATCATACTGCCTCCTTCTACATTGCATTAAGAGCTCTTGAAGTCACTTACTTCCCTGAATCTGTGAGTATAATATTATCCATTTCTTCTTCCTTACACAGTTTTTGGGAAGAGCAAATAAATTTATAATAGAGAGTAACGTGAAAATTTAAACTAGACTACATGAACTGTGTTACAATGACATAGTTTTCACACAATCACAGATATAATCAGAGTTTCTACAGTGAAAAGATTTGAGGAATTGGCTGCTCCCACCATAGATTAGAAAGTGGAGCCCCAGCAAAAGGAGAGTGGCTCACTGTAGACCACAGAGCTAGATGGTGGTCTACACTCCTACCTCTCTATTTTCTGTGCTGGCTTCTTAATCTCTACTTACTGCCATCATATTAAAGTGAGTACCGGAATTTGGCCCCAGGTCTGTGCTCTGCTCTTCTATCTATGCTTTCCAGGCAATTGTATCCACTCTTATAGGTTCTAGGCTGACCAGATGTATTGTTTTAAATAGGACAGAAAACAATGGTACTGTCCCATTTCAAACAGTACATAGGGTCCACCTAATGACACCTTGAGTTTAGTCCAGTGAGACTAGGCAGACCCTATGTACAATTTGAAATGGGACAGTACCGTTGCTTTTCCTGTCTCATTTAAAATGGCACATCTTAGTCAGCCTACCTAGAGCTCAGCTATGTTTCTAGCCCCACCTCACACTCTCATGGGTCATGACACTGTGGCAATACTTGGTGTCTCTCCTACATTAACCCTTGTGCTGCAACGTTCGGATATATCTGAATGAATATTTCCTTCCGCTGACTGCGGTGTTCAAATTTACTCCACGAGTTCAAAAAAACTTCACTCAGTGCAAAACTGTTTTATTGACTTTTCTCCATTTACAAGATTTAAAAATATGTATTCCTGTGGTTTGCACTATGAACAACACAGATGTGTTGTATGCCATATTATGTAATATTTTGTAATAAATTTTTTATGTCATCAAGGCTATTAGATTCTAATTTCTCTATACTTAAATCTAATTGATGCCACTTAGTATGCTTTGAGTATTTTTTGCTAAAATTCAATATGATGATAAATTTATTACCATATAACAAAAATTTAAAATAAAAATGTCACTTATATACAAAGAAGCTCAAAATGTTACTATTAAATGCATAAAATAGTCAAAATAGCAATTTTTTGTGGCTTTTTGATATATTAAAAAAAAATCAACTTGAAGTCATTTAATGCAGTGAAAGGGTTAAAATCTTGGAAAACCCTGTTCCTGAGCCCAGAATGAAACAGTTTAGCCCAGACACCACTTTTCCTCAGAAAGTCCTGGCTCCCTCTACTCTCTGTCTCTGAATTACCCCCATCACAGCACTAGCATACCTGCAGGTTCTAAGCCCATGACAGAATTGTTTAACCAGACCCAGCTAAGGCCCAATATGAGTAGACATGCTCAATAAACAGAAGTTATATTGACTTAAATAAAGAGACCTGTATTTGTCTCTTCTCCATTTTCTTATTGTTTGTATATACAAGGGCCATCCCAAAAAAAATCCAGCCATAAATGCTTCTATTTTTCATCTTACATGACTGGATACTTTTTGGACAACCCTCGTATTGCCAGAAAAATAATAATAATTGCAAAAGAGAAGAAAATGCAGTCCTACATTAGAAAAACTATGACAGGGCATCTCCCTGAAGGAAAGATGTATCCATCTAGAAGGATCTCCTTATTCTGCTGCAGGTTTCACTAGTGAGAGAGTAAAGTCTCTCAAAGCCCAACACCCATTCTCTGAGAGGGACATACATGGCTGTCCCCTGAAATAGCATCTCCATTCTCCCCTACTGCGCTCAGAGCTCAGAGGTGGGTTCGTCTTCTCTTAGCTACTTTTTGCCAATGACACCATTGCTTACTATCCTCAAAAATGCATTTTCTTTCTTTCTTTCTTTCTTTTTTTTTTTTGCTTTTTGGTATGTGGGCAGCTCCCCGGCTGGGAATTGAACCCAGGCCGCAGCACTCCGCAGCGCTCCGCAGTGCTGACAGCACCAGCACTGAAGCCTTAAGCCGCTACACCATCAGGGAACTCCCTATCCTCAAAACTAAACGCAAAAACCAAATCCTCCTCTCTCCTTTGCTCAGCTTTCCGTCTTCTGTGCTGCTCGGGGCCTCTGTTCTTCCTGGCCCTGGGGCCTTTTGTCATCTGCTTCATAGTCATTACCACTTCAATGAGACTTTGGAGGGCAGCTGAAAGACTCTCTACAGTCTAGACTCAAAGTTCTTTCACTTCCTCAGTAACAAATGTCTTCTTTTCCTACAACACATCTGAGCCTCCCTGGAGAAGCTAAGCTCTAAAGTCATCTACCCCAGCAGGCCATTCTTTGACTGTAGCTCTTACTATTCCAACTCCCTTTCATCCTTACCTAACCAGCCCTATCGGGGCTCTGACTGACTATCATTTGGCCCTATTCGGTTCCCTTCCTTTCTCCTTCACACCTTTCGGGGCCCACTTCCTGTCCAGCCCAGACTTCAAGATATGTCACTTCACATGCTCTCTAGCCAGGACCTTTCATGTTGTTACTTCCCTTCCACCCAGACAATCCCAAACTTGTGCCAATCCAATCCCTTGCTCTCCTCAAAATCACCCAACAGTACAGGTTGGTGCCACTAACAGTCCGATGCTCTCTACCCTTGGCTGGATGTGTCTTAGCAATTGCTTTACGTGCCACTGCAGAATCCCCCTGCTTTCCTCTGGACGTGACGTACACGTCACCACTCCACTCAGTCCGTTTTCCAGGCTTTTTCCTTACTCAAAGTGCACTCCCCTCTGCCCTTTCGGTTTCCCTAGCCAGGCACAGATCAAATCCCTCTTCAAATCCCACTTGCTACTCTCAAATATTTTTGTGAAAAATGAATAAATAAGTGTAGAATGGGATGAATACATTAAAATGTTTATTGAGGGAAAGCTAGTCTTCCGAACAATTTTTAAAGCTTTAATCACCCAAATGTGTAATCTAAGATAAAATCTGCATGTTTCCACTTGTGGGGTCCGCCCACAATCTCTGAGCCTTTCTCAGTTTTGTACTTTCTTGGGACAGGTCCTCTTGCTCCCCGGGCCCTCTGCTGGACTCACTTGTATATGAACTTGAAGGGAAGCTAAAGAGCCGCTACAACTGATTAATCACAAGTGATTAGGGCCCTGGGGTGGGGGGGTGGGGGGAGGAGAAAAGGCAGAGGCCGCGTGGTGGGTGCTCTCTCTTACCGCATGACAAAATTTGCTTCATCTATTTGACGGCCACAGCCACTCCTCTTCAGAATCCCACCATTTCCCACCACCGCACATTTCTTCAGGGGCAGCTGGAATGGGGTTGCCTAGCAACAGAAAACAAGGCGGGTTTTCACTGCAGAGAACACAGAACTACTCACAAAATCATTGTTTACAGCAGACCCTTTGGAGGAATTTGACTAAAGACTGGGCAGAGCAAAGAGAGCATGTAGAATGAAAGCTGTAGAAAGTCTGTAAGGAAAAAATTAGCCTGCTCCTTTAAAATTAAAGAAATAAAAACTTTTTAACTCCCTGAAGTGTATCTAAACATAACTTTTTTTTTTCAGTGTGAAATTGGCCATGCACATAGTAGAGGGTGTCTAATAAGAAAACCAGAACAATCCAAGCTACACACAGGATCATTTTTAAAGGCATTAAGCTGGAAACAAGCTCAAATGAATCTTATTCCCCTATTTGAATGTAATTTCATTCATTCATACAATCAACCATTCAAATGTTGCTGAGCATTTTCTATACTAACTGTTGGGGATAGATACAAGGATACAGAAGTCACAGGCTTCACGATTCACAATTTGGGATTTGAGGACAGTGTGAAAATACATGCTTATGTAACAGACTCTAACGTAATGCGAAAATGTCTATAGAAAAGGTATGCTCCAAATGCTATGGAGAATCCTATGGAAAAGCAAGAAGGCATTTCTGCCAAGCTGACTCAAGGAAAGCTTTCTCACTTGAGATGAATCTTAATGGATAAGCAAGATTTTGCCAGGCAGGGAAGCAGCATCAACAAAGGCACAAAAGTATGCTGAAAACAAATGCTATGTTTATGAGCAACTGAACACTCCGGGTGAGTCTATCTAAAACTTAGGAGGCACTGAGGGGCAAGTGACCTGTGCCGAACCAGACAGCATGTGACTTTCTTTCTGCAAACATTGAGCTGGACCAAAAAAAAATATGTTCACTGTACCTCAGTGTTCCCTGAAGGGCTATTTATAGTACCAGGGAATAGCAAAACCCAGCAATAGCCCCTGAAAGCGAAATGCGTCATTCGGCCTCTTTTAGCTGGATCAGCAAGAACTACCAGGTACAGAATTTCCTGCTTGCTGAAACAATGCACAGCGTTTGGAGTTCTTTGGGAGAAGACGTTACTATAAGTAACTGGTACATAAAATGACTGATATTAAGTAGGCCATCCTGGATGAATCTGAAGTAAATAATATGAATTATACCAAAAGAATAAATGGAGTAAATACATGAATGTATGCTATGCTTACATAGGCACAAAACAATGAAACAAGAAAAAAAAATGACAGGAATCTTTGTCATCAATTGAGGAAGGCACTGTTAATGTGACATAAGAAGAGAATTTTACGTCCTTGATGTCTACTATGTAAAAGGAACAACCAGAGCTATGAAAATATGATAAAGATACTTAAAGGTCAGACTCTAAGCATTTGCTAACAGTTGAGAACTTCCTGCATGACCACAGCAGAGATCAGTCCAGTGAACTTCAGAGCAGGATGGATACACAGAGGAGGGATGGGCAGGGGCCAGCACTCCAACACATCCAGGATGACCCAGGATGATATGTGGCATTTTTCTCAGTCATTCCTGAGAGGAGGGTTTGAAATCAACACTGGAAACACATTAGTTAGATCTACACTTTGTTAGATGTAGATTTAAGTATTTATGCTCAAATTAACTGCTCACTTATTGCACAAACATTTACTAAGTTCCTATTGTGTTCCAGGCACTGGGTGGCTAGGACTTAAGTAATAATCTCTGTTCCCACTGAACTTACATTCTAGTGGGGAAATACATGATAAATTAAGATAAATGAGTAAAATGAACAGTTATTTCAGGGGGTGACATGGGCTGTAGAGAGAAAGAAATCACAGAGGATCAGGAAGTGCTTTTGAAGAGGAATTGCAATTTAAGTACGGTGGTCAGGGAAGAACTCAAAGGAGACATGTAAGCAAATCCCTGAAGGAGAGGAGGCAGTGAGCCTTACAGATAATGGTGGGAACTGCTGAGGCACACCTTGAGGAGGGAACACTCCTGGGGTTTGAAAGGAAGAGCAAAGAGCCTATAGTGTCTGAAGATGAGTAAGCAAGGGAGAGAGAAGCAGGAGGGGAGAACAGAGAAATAACTGGTGGGGAGGGTGGAGAACAGATACTGTGGGCCCTTGTAGGGTATGGTAAATACTTTTGAGTTTTCTCCTAAAATGAGAACCATGTCGATGAATGGTGAGCAAAGGAGTGACAATATGACATATTTCGGAATAACCACTCTGCTGCCACGTGAATAAGTTCTAAGATGTCATGCGCAGAGAGAAAGACACCAGTCACAAGTTTCCTGTTAATGACAGACTACATATTTGGGAGGTTTGGACTAGGGTGAGAGCAGTGAGGGTGGTCAGAAGTAAGCAGATTCTGGAGATTATTTTGGAAGAAGAGCTGACCGCGTTTGCTGACGCAATGGAAAGAGGGTAAGAGAAAATGAGAGAAATCAAGAATCCTGCCAAGGTCTGTGGCTTGAACAACTGTGAAGATGGACTTTTCATTTATTGGGATATGGAAGATTCCGAGAAGAGTAGTAGGTTTCAGGGAAATGATTTGTCAAGTGTGAGATGCCCATTAGACATTTAAGTTTGGCAATGTCAAGTAGGTAATTGAAAATATGAGAATACCATTAGGGAAGTGGAGATATTATAGCAAGTTGGGAGTGATCAGTATCCAGTACGTATCTAAAGACAGAAGACTAGATGGTGAATAAATGTAGACAGAAAAGAGAAGAGGTCTAAGACCTGAATCCTGGACACTCCTCAGAAGACTGAGGGGAAATCATTAAAGGAAACTAAGAAAGAGTGGCCCGTGGAATGGGAAAGGAAAACAGTGAAGTGTGGTGTCCTGGAAGCAAGTAAGAAAAATGTGTCTGAAGAAGGAAGTGAAAAAATTGTAGCAAATGCTATTAATAGATTAAGAGGAGAGTTGAAAATTGCCACTGGATTTAGCAATATTGAGGTCACTGGTAACCTTAACGAGGACAGATTTTGGTTCAGCAGTGAAGACAGAAGGTTGATCGGATTCAGGGAGCTATACATACGTGATGTATACTTGTCTATCTATTATATACACTGTAGTTTATATGAAAGTGTGGGTTGTTGATTCATCGCCAACTAGTGTTTCGTTTGCTTTGTAAAAGCCAACTTAAACCCTCTTCATTGTTGTCAGAGAGGTTCTTGAACCAGAATAACTACCAATCCCAGGTTTGCAGGTATGGATCTGGGCCCAGAATAAACAGAGCTGGAAAGCAGTGGTGGCAGCGGCAGCAGCAGCAATATAAACCTGGGTGACACTGCCCCCTAACTTTCAGGTTGTGGCATTGTGGAGCAGGCTGTCAGGCCCCCTTCGTGTTCCATTTCCTGTCTCTCAATGAGGTATGAAATGGCACAGGATTTTATGAGATTATATGAGATAACGTATGTAAAGGCATCCCGCCTAAACATGAGTATGGAGGCCTCTTCTCTTCCTTCCCCTCTTTCATCCCTTTCCTCCTTCCTGCAGACTTTACCGACTTGTTCGAGCCACGAAATACCTAGATTCCATGGGTTTGGGGAAACATGGTAAAATAGTAATTTATCTGACTCCATATTAATGATAATGTTATCTATTTTATTTATCTATTAACACTTAACTATTATATCCATGTATTTCAAAAAAGTTTTTTTTTCTTTCCATCACCACATGTTTGAGTATTTGTCTCCTCCTCCCTTTTTCCCACCCCCTCCCACCTTACCCTCAGGTAACCACTAAACTATTGACTGTGTCCATGGTTTTTGTTTCTTTGTTGCTTTCAGTTTTATATTCCACATATAAGTGAAGTCATATGCGTCTTGTTTTTTTCTGTCTGGCTTATTTCACTTAGCATGATGGTCTCCAGGTCCATCCATTTTGTCGCAAATGGCAATATTTCATCTTTTCTTACAGCTGAGTAATATTCCATTGTGTAAATGTACCACAGCTGCTTTATCCAGTCATCTGTCACAGGGCATTTTGGTTGTTTCCATGTTTTGGCCACTGTGAATAGCGCTTCGATGAATAATGGGGTACATAAGTCTTTGCGGACTAAGGTTTTCAAATTTTAGGGGCAGATCCTCAGAAGGGGGATTGCTGGGTCATCTGGTAATTCCACTGCCAATTTTCTGAGGAACCTCCACACCATCTTCCATAGCAATTGTACCAATTTGCACTCCCACCAGCAGTGTACCAGAGTTCCTTTTTCTCCACATCCTCTCCAGCACTTGTTATTCCTTGTCTTGTTGATAACAGCCATTCTCACAGGTGGGAGGTGGGATCTCATTGTGGTTTTGATTTGCATTTCCCTGATAGCTAATGAGGATGAGCATTTGTTTGTGTCTGTTGATCATTTGTATGTCTTCATGGGTGGGTGCCCTGCCCACTTTTTAATTGGATTGCTTGTTTTTTTCTTGAGTCATATGAGTTCTTTACATATTTTAGATATTAGTCCCTTATCTGATGTGTTGTTTGCCAATATTTTCTCCCATTCAGTTGGCTGTCTCTTGGTTTTGGTGATGGTTTCTTTTGCTGTGCAGAAGCTTTTAACTTTTATATAGTCCCATTCATTTATTTTTGCTTTTAATTCCCTTGCCTTTGATGGTGCTGGGAAAATTGTAAAACCATATGCAAAAGAATAAATCTGAACTGTGAACTGTCACTATATATGAAAATTAATTCAAAATGGATTAAAGACCTCCACATAAGACCTGAAACAATAAACAGTATAGAAGAAAACATTGATACTAAACTTACAGACCTTGGGCTCAGGGAGGACTTCATGAACCTGACCTATAAAAACGTTTTTAAAGCCCTCCAACAAAAGCCAATGTGGGGTGGGGAGAGCCATTGCTGAATTTTTTTCTGGAGCCATTGCTGAATTTTTTCAACTTCTTCATTTTGTCAACTGCTAGCCTTCCCACAAGCAATTTCATTTCAATAAGTATTTCTTGAGTGCTTGAGTACACTCTTCTGGGCATTGGTAATATTACACACATCAGTGAATAATAAGAGCTCACTGAAGATAGACAGAGAGGAAACAACGTAATTAAGAAAACACTGTGAAATTGTTTTTAACTAGTTGAGATAATATAATTATTCCATTTTAGAACACAGAATATCTCATCTTGGCAATGGTCAGTGCTTACCAGAATAATATATGAACAAGGTGTTCTGCTTTGGGGTATACTACGTAGAAAGAACTTTGGATCACCCATTTCTACATGAATATTATGATTTTGGCAAGGAGTATTATTATTAAGGCACTGCCTCTTTTCTTTTCAAATGTATCTTCATGAATCCATAAAAGAAACCATCTATGGAGCTAAGAATATAGTACACTAAAACACTCCTCCTACTAACCTTAAGAAATACTACTCTAAATGAAAAGATGAATTAGGCAGATCGTCTATAGCAATGAACTCAAAATACTGCTTGACCACAAATTCATCATATGGCTCTTTGTCGAAATGTTTTCACCTATCACTGTGCCCATCGGTTAATGGCCATCTATCTAATGACTATAGTACATTAACTATCCAGATTCAGATTCTAGTTTGCTAGGCCCCTCAAACTCCCAGTGTTTCATGGGAAGTCAAGCATGATAATAACTCTCCCATCCATCACCCAGTATGATTATCAGGAAACTTAAAAGTTCTATATCAATATAAGAGGACTGTCCAGAAAAAATCCAGCCATAAATGCCTCTATTTTTCATATTATATGGCTGCATACTTTCCAGACAACCCTCTTACATTAGCACATTATTATACACTAAAAAAATTAAATGTTATGTTATGGGGGAAATTATCATTATAGTGCTAGACCACTGTGTCATTTATCTTAGTGTGACATACTTTTAATTTTGAAGATTCATATAGATCTTGAATCACTGGCTCTTTGAGGATATATCTACTACTTCTCTCAATTAAGAGGTTTTAAATGCACATTTTTGTATGAATCATTGGAGGTATCATATCATTTTATTCAACATTCTGAATCCAAACAGCACAGATCAGATGATCAACAATTTGCTCAATAAATTTTTTTAATTGGCAGATATATACTAAATATCTAATCTACTTTCAGCAACACCACTGTAAAGTGGCATTTCCTTGAAGTCATAACATACGTGTGTGTGTGTGTGTGTGTGTGTGTGTGTGTGTGTGTATAATTTAATTTCCAAACTTAAAAAACAAACATGAGCCCCACCACTATCTAGAATATGAGCTGATTAAAAAGTCACTCAGAACCTTGTTCCTTAGATACCGCTTATCCTTATCATTATCCATAGCCTATGGATGCCTATGTCTTTTCTTAAATAATCCTGATGCCTAACTTCCCTGTTCCTTCAGAAACTATTTGTGGAGCACCTATTACAGACCAGGAGCTGTTATAGATGCTGAGAATGTGCTGGTGAACAACATAGACATGTATCCACTTGTGAAACTCGGATTCTAACAGGAAAATCAGAATTTAACCAATATGACAGAAAAAAGCAGAATGCTTTAGGGTTAGGAATATGTCCCTGATGAAGTGTCACTGAGATCTGAGATAAGAAGTTTTTAGGCATAAGAAAAGTAGTTGAGGTTTCCAGTCTACTAGATAATCTTAGGAAAAAAGGCAGATGAAAATTGGGGTCTTTGATGTTTTAGGCATAGAGAAGGATAAAAAGACTTGTTATAGGACTTTTTGGGAAACAACCTACTAATTACAACTGTGAACAGATTCTTGGCTGACAATATGATTTCTGGAAGAATATTCTTCAAATTTGAAGACTTTAACCACCTTTTTTGAGCCTTATCCCCTAAGCATTCCAGAATGGCTTTCGTGTAATTAAGTGAACGAAGCACTGTTCACCAGAGTCATTTCCAAAACCAGCTACCTCACTTCTTCCTACTCTTCATGTGCAGATGGAAGAAAACAAAGCACGAAGAGCTGGTGACCCTGACCACCAGCACAACCATGCCTACTCATCTTCCATTCCACAGACTTAATTAGATGTCTTGAATGAAAATTACTCTGGCTCTATAAGCAATGGAGTTCACCACCAATCAACCACGGTGTGAGAGTCTGAGTTTGTCTTGGGAGAAGGGGAGAAGGTAAGAGGTGCATGGTGAAAAAGAAACCTGTGCACCATTTAGTAAACAGAGAACTGGATTAAACAATGCTCTGATAACTATTTTCACAGGAACCCACAGTATTTTACTAAAAACACCTCTGATTGCCAATTACAGTACAATGGTCTTTGAAAGAGGATACCTTTGAGGCATGTCTTCAATGTAAAAATATAGCATTACGTACCGACGTAAAATCAGAATCAAAGAAGAAAAATTGTTCTATAGAACCATTATGGAGCAAGAGCAGAGATCTGGAGGAAGACTTTAATGGCCTTATACCCAGGTTATAAAAAATAACTAACCTTAAATCTAGGCTTCTTGGGAGAACAACGAAGCCAAAAAGTTAAGAATCCCAGACTCAGCCCATTAGGATTCTAACTACAGTGGAATTCTGCTAAAATCTATCCAAGCTCTGAGCAGACGGGAGGAGGCTCTGAGGCACACAACTTGATGAGAACTGAATAGTAGACTAAATTAGATTAAGCAGACTAGTGCCCAGTTAAATATCTTTAATTTGTCTAAGAATTTATCTAAGAACTTATCTAAGCAACGTAACTTGCATTTTTAAAATACTCTCTTGCTTTTCAAGATGACAAGCAAAGACTCCATGCTTTAAATCCAGTAGAACAGGATATATCAATTATCGGGACCCTCACCATACTTCACTTCCTCAATAAACATTTCTTAGATGCACTGAATAACTTTAGCACCTACTTTGCTCTACATTCTTCTCCCCCTAGCCCTCTGCTACAGCAACTCTGCTCCTCTTTGACCTGTAACCTAAATTCCCTGCCTTGGTGCTTTCATAATGGGGGTGGGGAAGGGGAGGAAGGGGGAGAAATGCTAGAAATATATCTGAATAAATATTGTTTCATAGGTCAAAAAACAGGGTGGGGAGAGTGAAGTCTTTAAGCTAAATGTTGCTGATTTTGTTACATGTGTAACTTGACGCTTATACTCTTAACTAGAAGAGCTGGAACTTTTATTTTCACACTTCACAGTTCAAAGAAAAATTGTTTGTTTTGCCCTACGACTTTCTCTAAATTCTTCTCTTTGATTGGAAAGGGAAGTTAGTCTTCCTTGCCAAGCAGCTGTGTTTTAAAGCTAGCAAAATTATCAAATTATTCAGTATTTAGAACACCATCAAGTGCCACTACGAAGAACAGGAATCAACATCAATGTTAGATGTGGGTCCCAAGTCTTAATGGAAAAGCAGAGATTTCAATTTGCAACCCTTTCGCATAGCCTGAAAAGCTGTCATTATATGCCAGCTGCTATTAGTCACAATGTCAAAACATATTAATGAAAATATCAAGTTTTTGTCCATAAGAACATGAACTCACACATCTAATTGGAGTTCAACTCATTCGGTTCTATGTACCCTCACCCACATATCCACATGGACTCCCACATGTAATTACGTTCCACCCCCGCACATAATTTTATTTCTTGCCCATATGTTAATTATATCCTCAACCTAGGCACATAAATACACCCCCTGCCTCATATCTAATTACAGCCCCCTTCTTATGAATGTAATTATACCATTTAGCTACCCATCTAATTATGCCCTCCTTGACATACTTAATTGAACTTACCCTGCTCAAGAACCTACTTACATTCTCACCAGTGCATCATTAAGCCCCCAACCCTTTAATAATATTCTTCAAATGCACATCCCTTTATCTCTGTACCCCTTTTTTATTTCAACCATGGATTGGGAACTTCCCACATGAAAATTCCTAGTAAGCATGGTGCCCAGCTAAACAGGCAAAATAATGACATGATGCAGCTCAATGAAAAGCAGCTTTGGTCTTTTCCAGTAAATAAGCAAATATGTATTTGCTTTTTCAGTCACTTAATTAGTCCCTGGGAAGTCCAAATTAAAATTTTAGCTGTTTTCTTACTTTGCATGTGTAAGCATTTTTATGATGAAAATATCTAGTAATTTACTTCAGATACAAATGCTTCTCATTACAGATGTTTAATTATTGAATCCTTAAAAAAATTACCCAAAACTTTTCCTGGGGATATATAGTTATAAGTACTAATTATAGAATATTTGCACATCCCTACCATTCAAAAGTTTAACGGTTCTTCAAGTTTATGAAAATAAATTTCCAGAAAGCTGCTGCTCAGATTTGGATTCACCATTCCATTCATACAATTGGGATGTCAAAAAGGTAAGTTCACTATTAACATTCTTTGTGCACAGGATGCATCTTTGGAAATTGAATGATGTGAATATTCATATATGGGTACTATTTCCCTATTGAAAGTTTTACTTAGTCCATTATTAAAAAATAACACTTAAGCATTCTAAGGACTATTATGTATTTTTACATATAACCTGTTATTCTACATATAACCTCTGGAAACCAAATATAATACCAATTCATGTGACTATTAAGCAGGTATATTAAACATTTCATAATCCATTACTGGTTAACTGAAATTTGTCACTGATGTTGTTGCTGACACATGAATGCCAAGAGTAATGGAGGTTGTATCTACACTTTCGGCCAGAGGTTAGCCACCTTTCAAGAGTCCCAAAAACTGTGGGGTATTTTTACATGGTGGACAGAAAAGGAAATACGAAGGACATGTAGTGGAGCAGGAAGTGGCCACAGCAGCAGCAGAAACCAAGCCTCATGCCATTGCTAGAATTTGAATTTTCAGCTCCGGAGGTAAAAGTATTTACCGAAGGAGTCTCTTTCTGCAGATACAGAGAATACATCTTCCTGTTGACGAACGTTGCCCTAGAGCAGAGGTATGCAATCTTTTGGCCTCCCTGGGCCACAATGGAAGAAGAATTGTCTTGGTCCACACATACAATACACTAACACTAACAATAGCTGATGAGCAAAAAATATGTCCATGCATTATTTTTGTAATGTTTTAAGAAAGTTTACAAATTTGTGTTGGGCTGCATTCAAAACTGTCCTGGGCCAGACCACGGGTTGGTCAAGTTTGCTGCAGAGCCTGCCTGCCTACCTGCATCCTGAGTCCCGACTTAGTATTTCCTCTGTGACCACTGGCAACTTATTTAAGCTTAGTGCCTTGGCCTTCTCGTTTATAGTAATGGTGCCCACCTCACCCAGTCGTTGTGAGGATAAAATGAATTTCGTCTGGCACAAGGTAAGGAATCAATATTTGTTATTTTTTTCTTTAATATTTATTAAATTTATTGGGTTGACATTGGTTAGTAACAATAACTGTTATTTTTATTTTTAATGGACTGACATTTTCTCAGCAACATAGCCTAGAAATCTTAAAGTCATTTTTGCTCATCTCGCAGTATTACCCTAGCACCTACCTCTGCAGAGGCTCTTTGGTTCTCTTTCCACCCTCATTGTAAATCTTTTTTAAATGAATTAAAACTATTCATCAGCTTCTAGCTCTTGCCCATCATCCACCCTTCATGCTCATATAATAGTTATTTTTCTAAAACGAAGGTAATAGTATCACAGGTGTTTGCATATGTTCAAGCACATCAAATTATGTACATTAACTATGTGCAGTTTTTCATATATCAATTACCCCTCAATAAACCTTTAAATAAACAAAATAAAGGCTAGTGCAATCACTCTCCTATAAAAAATACATAAAACACAAACCATGTTTGCCCCCTGGCCACAAAAACTTTTGAGATCTTTATTGAGGCACTCAGGACCCACCAACATCCCAAACTCTCTCTTCATTCTTTTCTCACACCACATCATCTATGCTCATGTCCAATATTCCCTCCTTGCTATTTTATTTACCTATGCTTCCTCCAACACAATCTGAATTTCTTATCTCCCTACTTTTGTTGATGCAGCTACAATGCCTCCTCACCTACTTCCTCAACTCTATTATCTACCTACCAAATTATTTTTCACCCATGAGATCCATGAAGTATTTGTTAAGTACTGTGTTCAGTAATATCCCCAACAAGTTCAAGGAATGATCAAAAATTGAAACAACATTAATATTCATTTATGCTCAATGAGTCATGAGAATTATGTATTAAGCTGTGCACAGTGGCTTGTAAATATATGTGGAAGTGAATCAAATCATTTCTTTAATACTTCAGGGACTTTCAAAGTTATTATTGTTGATGCTGTTATTTTGTCTGTATCACAATGGACGTTTTCTGTTGTTTCTCCAACAAGATCATATGCAGATGAACTCCATTAAAAAACAAAAGAGAAGATGCTGTTCACGGTAGAAGTGGGTCCTCCTCTCTGATTTCTCTTAGTCTTTTTCTTGTTTTGGAAAGTGGCACTTAGACACCTCAAGGAATTTGGTGCAGAAAACCACAGATCTAATCAAACGCCATATTTTTCAGAAACGAAGAACTACAAACATCAAGCACATTTCAGTTAAGGCCATTTGGTAATTATTTATTAAGTGCCAACCAACCACCTACCAATCTCCTTGTGAGGTACTGGGGCAAAAGCCCCGACCCTCAGCTCAATGTTTGTTCCATTAAAATGTGATGTGAATTAAGATATCTATCTTGTTTTCAACTGTAAATAGTGTCTAATTATTCAGTAATGCAGCATATTGTTAAAACTGCTAATCCAATTTAACTGATTACACACCTGAACTTGAACTAACAGGACCAGGATCAACTACTTGCTAATTAACTATTAAGTTAATTAATAAATTATAAAATGATACAAAGGAAGTATTATCTCACATATAACTATTCCATTTTAAAATGAAGAAATCAAGCAGAGAACATACTCTTGGAGAATAACTGACTCCTGCTGCTTCCCCCCACCACAACCACCACCAAACTTTATAAAAGTATCTGTCATCCTTTCTTGTGAGAGAAAAGAAGATTCCAGAGCTCTCCTTTCTTCCCAGTATTGCTCCTTCAACAATCTCCCAGGACTCCCCCAGACAAACCTCCAATCTGCTGGATTTTATAGCTTCTAAATTCCCCACTCACTCTCCTACCTCTGTTTATTCCGCCTGCTTGGAACATCTCTTCTCCTTTTTCCATAGTGTGGCCCACATATATCAAAATCACCCCAAAATTCATATTAAAGATGCATATTCCTGGTCCCACTTCAGCCCCCTTGAAACAAAATATGTGGGTGGTGCTTGGAATGCTGAAGTTCCCCTACGTAACTCAACTTGTGTGCCCAGTGAAGTCTGTGGCCCACCAGACTCTCCCCATTCTCAAATACAACCTAAAGTCTTTCTTCCCAAAAATGTTCCCTGACCAATTTCATCTTCTGGGACTGGCATCCACAGCCTTGCCCATGTCCACAAGAAAACCTAGAGCACTGACTGTCATTGTCTCTAACCAGACACTCTGGACACTCAACATTTTTACCATTTGCTAGCCACCGTTTTGTGTATATACTCACCCTCCAAAAATGGAGAATGAGCAGCTCGAGGATGTAAACTTGTAACTCTTAGAGCCCTCAGATATTATGTATTATGAGCACAATAAGTATATATGTTCACATTTTCAGTGATGGATTGATAGGCCCAGAAATGCCAAGAATATAAACATAGAAAGCAAATCTGTTCATTTTTACAGACCACTGGTATAAAGGTTAAGGATACATGGCTGAGCCAAAAGTGGTCTCTAACACAAAAGCTGCAAAATCAGGGACCTACAGAATCCAGGCAGAGAACATAAGCTAGTGAAAGGAAGCAACAGGGAGGGCTAAGGACCGTGGTAAACAGAGGACACATAACCAAACCAAAAACATCAGGAACTGCTCACAGCCTGCTGATGGACATAGGACCCAGTGCTGCCAGATCTTCTGATTTTCTTTTTTGTCCAAAGTGATACTAAAAATGCAAAGTTTTATATGAAATCTCCTAGTTTTTAATATTGGCAAATATAGTTCAAATAATTTTTTGAAACAATGAAAGCCAAACTAAATAGAGTTGAGGGCCAGTTTCGGCTTGCTGGTAACCCCTTAGCACTTTTTACACTAGAACCCACAGGCTGGGCTCTGGCAGACTTAAACTTCTTCAAAGCATGGGAAGTTAGAGATGAGCGTAACTCCTAAATTATTCAGAAACATGTAGGAAAACACATGTTTTAGAGAACTTTTAGCCGAAGTTTGGAAAAGACCCTCTTCTCCTTGCCAAGCCCAAATGAATAATAAATCCTTTCATAAGGTAGTTTGTGAAAAATTCAGCATTCTAAGAGACAAAGAGCAGTGAACAGTCTCCCTCATTTCAGTCCAAAATAGCATTATGAAATATTCAGATATTCCCCACAGTGATTTCTCAGCCCTCTGTGGCCAATGCCTCTGATCCTCAACACTTTATTTTCTCACCAAAATGAGATTACTTTGTCCATGCTGTTGCATGTTTACTGAACAAGATACATGGATATCTTTTCAAGATTATTTTAATACTAGTATTCTATTTTACTGAATAGGTGGTTTGTAATTTAACAATTCTTTAATGTGAATATTTTAGGTGGTTCTTAATTTTTCACTGTGATAAACAATGCTACAAGCAGCTTTGGATTGTGGCAAATCTACAAGGTGGACAGGAAAGTACAGATCAGCCCTCTATTTTCTCCTTCACTACCGACAATGATGTTTGCTTAACTGTATGTAAAGCCATGTGAAAAAGCCTCTTCAAAACAGCATTTCCACAAGATTGCCATTCCACCGGGAATTCCTCATGCTGTCACTAACCTAATATGTATAACCATGAGCAACTGTCCAGTGAGCTCCTTAAGAGAAATCCCTAGATGTGGAATTGCTGGATCAGATAATAAGCACGTATTTAGGGCTTTTGATATGCACTGCTAAATTACTCACCAGAACATTTCTACCAGGTTCAATGGCATCAGAGAGCACCTATGTCTCAAACTCCTCATTCAGCTACCTCAAAACAACTTGGGTCATATCAATCATACATGTTGAATGCAACTGAGCAAGTATTCATCCATTTCCATAAAAAAGAAACACAATGCGAATCTCCTTACATACTATTACAACTATTTCAGACATACGAAGGGAGAGACTCCACCATATTGTAATCATTCAATGGTGGATTACTTAATCTAAGAGGAGAGGCAGTGCAGTGTAAGGGGTTAAATTCACAGTTTGGCTTCAACAGACTTGAGTATGAACCCTGACTCAGCTTGGAATCTCAGCTTGGCACCAGTTTCTAGCTGGGAGATCTCAGCAGGTCACTAAACATCTCTCAGCCTTAGTTTCTACATGTAAAATGGAGAAAATAATACCAGCCTTGTATGTTAGAATTATCAGGAAATGCATGCAAAACATTTAGTAAAAAGTCTAGCACATACAAGTTCCTCAGCAAGCTATAGCTCTACAGTGTACTCACAAAACCTAATTAAATTACTAAAATGTAATTAACTTACGCTTTAGTAGATTTTCTATAATATGTTTAATTTACATCAATATTTCTTAAGGCATTTTATCTAAAGATTACATTTTTAAAAATTGTATTGATTTAAATGACCTTACCTACTATTTCTAATTTAAAATAGAAACATTGAATTAAAACAGAAATGTGTTCAATATAATTTTTCTTCTAAAGAGAACTATTTCAATGAAGAAACATTCATAGGAGTTGTAAGCAATTTATAGTCATTGCTTTATTTGTATATGTGCTTACAATAGAGTCACAAACAGCAAATTTAAGCATCTTTGTAACTTTGTTATTTTATATAATACAACTGTTAAAAAAGAAATAACAGGCCAAAAACAGACATTTTCTCCCTAGATAGTAAATGTATTTTATGTCTTTTTTCCTATGTATTTGGTCATGTTCACTTGCATGCACTCTTCATTGCCACCGTATCTTTCTTGCAATTGTGGCAGCCTTTCACAGGCTGTAGGACAGTTCCGCATTGTCTGCATTTCCCATAGATACATAGATTTCCTTTTTTCTTTTTTGCACTTACCAAGTAAATGAAGCTTTCATTATTTTGTCAGCAGTGGCTTTGATGGACCATTTGGCTCACATATCCCATAATTGACCCAGTGAGAGGAGAAAAAAGTGCATTGACAGAGTGATTTTTTAAGGCTAGAATGATTTCCTTTCGAGTGTACTAAACATAAAGCTGAGCCCGAAAGAACTGGCAACAGAAAGTTTGGGGTGGGTCAATTTAATTCTCAGCACTTCTCAAACACACCTTCATTGAAGATTATTTTGCAGACAGAAGAATAACATATACTGACTCTGTATTAATACCCGTAATATATCTAAATTATGTATCAGTCTGAAATGAAAAATTACTGACAAAGCTGTTTTCATGTAAATTCTATAAAATGTTTTCATGTATATTCTGTGAACTCCCACTTCCGTGTTCCTTCTCCCTGTTATCTAATGTCTGCGTTTTAGCTTTTGTAACCCTGCTTGCTTACTGCGTCCACCAGGCCTCACCCCAACCCTATAAGAGTCCAAAAAGCCTGTTGGAGGGGGCTCAGACTTTGGAGACCATAACTCCTCTGAGCCCACTGGCTGGTGTAATAAAACTGGTTCTCCGACCCTCCAAGTGCATTTTGACTTTGGTTATCAGTCCTGCTGTAATAAGTCATCTTCTAAATGCACAGGTTGTGGAAATGACTCCCAAGTCATGACGAGTATAATTGTTAAGAATATAAACAGATGTCACCCCAGTAAGTGTAACAATAAAAATGAATATAAAAAAAATAAATAAATAAATAAAAAATGAAAAGAAAGAATATAGACCATGAAGTCAGAGATTCTGCCACTTACTAACAATGTGATCTTGAAATGATTACTGAGCCTCTCTCCACCTCAGCTTTCTCTTCTATATAATAGGGAGAAATATAAAAATTACCTTGTAGAGGAAGTAAGAGAGTTAAATAAGGTCGTAATTTTTCAAATTGCAAGCCTGTACTTAGATATCACTTAGTAAATATTAGCTATTAATAACCTTAAAGTATGAAAGTTCTGGTAACCACATTGCTCTGATCTCTTTCCTGGTTTCTGTAGTTTTTCCCGTGTCCTCTTTCGGGTCCCCGCAGGCTGCGCCCCCCTCCACTGTTCTGCTTACGGCATCACTCAATCATCTGGAAACATGAAAGGAGACTTCTACACACCAAGATTTCCGTGTCATCCTACAACTGTTAAAAAAGGAATAACGGGCCAAAAATGGAGTCATTTTCCCCCTAGACAGCAAACTAAAACTTAATTGCAGTTTTCAGCCTATCTCAGGAATGTGACTTTTGTCAATCTGAAATTTCCTGATTAGCAGTAGCGAAGTGATCTGCATGATAAAATCTCTGCTGTTCCCTCCCCGACTACAGAGATCCTGGTCTAAAATAATCCTTTCTTTTCTTTTGCTAATAATTCCCCTGCCACGCCCTTCTTCCTATAAAAACCTTCTATTTTATACAATTCTTCTTTGCTACACAGGATGCTGCTGGATTCATGAATTGCATAAAGAAGCCATGATGCTGTGAGGAAGGCCCCTCTAAGGAAATGGTACTCAAACAGGATCTAAAGGATTAACATACATGAACTAAAAGGAGACAAGAGTCTTCTTGGAAAAAGAACAGTGTGTTGAAAAGCTCTATAGAAAGAGCGTAGTGTTTATGAGGAGCTGAAAGAAGGCTGGCAAGGCCAAGTGTAAAGGGTGAGAGGGAACACTGTGGAAATTAATCCTGGAGCCATGAGCAGGAACCAGACCAAGCAGAGCCTTGTGGGCCTTAGAAAATTGTCTTATCCTGAAATCAATGGGAAATGAACAGAGGGTTTTAAGCAAAGCGATGGCATAATATGATTTGCCTTTTACAGCCATAACTCAGGCTGCAATGTAGAGATGGACTGGAGAGGAGGCCAGATTAGTTACAAGAAGGTTTAAGAGATTGTAGAATTCTAGGCAAGAGGTCACTGTTATCTGAAAGGAGATGGTAGAGGCAATGGGTATAGAACAAGAAACAGATACAAGAAGAGAAAGAAATGATCTTCACAAACATGAAAATGTCCTTCAACACTATCCAATAACAATTTCTTAAGAATGCTGTGTTTTGGGTGTTCCCTGGTGGTGTAGTGGCTAGGCTTTGGCACTCTCAACACCACGGCCTAGGTTAATTCCCAGCCAGGGAACACCCTCCCCTCCCCACCCCAAAAAAGAATACTGTGTTCTAAAATTACTAAAAATATCAAAATGAACACAAAAAATCAATAACTACATGTCAAGCACCAATACTGTAGCTCAACTTTAACTGTATGACCTTGTCATCTCAAAATTAGGATGAGTACTGAGCACTAAAAGGGTGATTGTCAAAACACCATCCCACACTTCACATATTATTGTTAAAACCCAGAATCTTTCCTTCCTCCAATGCTATTGCCTTCATGGGACTGATCCTGAGTCATTCTAGTATAGGCAATACCTCTTTTCAAATGACTTAAGTTGCTGCCACGTGGTTGTAAAAATAGCCACCCATTCTATCGTTTATCCAGCACATTTTCATTTACCACCTGCTGTGCTGTGTGCCAGGCCCTATCTAGGAGCTGCTGCTCTCAAGGGACTCATAAGTCTGGTGAGCAAAAAACATGTGAATAATTATTTTTCAATAGTATAGTAACAGATACAAGGGCTGTCCAGAAAAAATCCAGCCATTGTTAATATAATGATAATGGTTATATGGCTGGCGGGGGGGGTGGGAGGTGATTTTTTAAGTAACATGGCGGAGGGACAGAGATTTAGGAGAGGAAACTGAGAAGGTTCTACAGAAATGAAGATGCTTTAGCTGGATCTTGAAAGACAAACAAGAATTGATCAGGAAGGGCATTCTGGGCAGGGGAAATAGCACATGCAGATCTGAAGAGGAAATGAAAAACCACAACTTGGTTGGGGAAATGCAAGTCAGTTGATAATTACAGAATATAAAGTAATGAGGAGCAGAGGAAAGAAGTTAGATGGCAATTAATAAACTTATATTCTCCAAGAGTTCAGATCTTGAAGGCCTTGTGTGCCACCCTAAGAAGTTTGAACTTTATCCTATAGGTGGTAACTCATCCAAGACTGATGCCCTGCAGTCCAGAAAAGGAAGGACCTCTCTGCAGTACCATGGAAACCAGCAGCAATCCAGTGGTGAAGGCCCTCAATCTTGGCCAACAGCAAAGCTGGAATCTCAGCACACTCATCATGCCAGGGAAGAGACTAGTTCTTTCCCAACTAGGAGCTGATGTGCTAAATCTAGCTACCTATGTCATTCACCTCCATCTATAGGTTTGTTCTCAAGCTGCCAATCTTGGCCATATCTTAGAACAGTAGACTCTCCGTTAACCGGAAGTCAAGCAACCAGTACTCTCAAACAACTGCTAAAATTTTTTGCTGGTGCTTAAGATTTTGCCAGTTGCTTGAGGGTGCAGGTTGCTTGAGTTCCCATTAATGGAGAGTCTACTTACATTTATCCAGCATCTACCAATCCTCATAGCTGCTGGTTAACTGAGAGACTACTGTACTATAAAATCACAGCCTTTGAATCATCCCAGAGGGGAATTTGGTACATCCCTAATTAGACAACTAAAAAGCCCAAACCAATTTCAGGATCCCTTTTCTGGAGTCTAGAACTTATAGAATTTCATCATTTCTAATCATGAAAAGACTACAGAGTATCTGCTAGCTGCTAGTGGTTCTTCTCCATGAGTTTTCTCTAGAGAACACTGCTCCGGCACTTAGTGAGTGTGCTGTCTGGCCATTTGCTCTTGTTTGCATGGGCAGGGGTGGGGGGTGGGGGGTGGGCAGTGAGGAGTGACAAGGAACTTTACATAAACAGATTTTTATAAAGATAGTGTTGGCAGCAGGGTGGAAGGTGTTGCAGTGAGGCAATTTCAAAATAGTGAAACTTTTAAGGAAGTACTTGATTTAGTCCAGACAATAGATAATAAACCTTAAAAATATAAGGTAGAGAAAAGGGGATGGATTTGGAGAGTAGTCAGTATGGAGGATGGATTCAAACATACCTATGTATCCAGCTTAACTCAAGCGATTGAGTGAATTATTGTATCATTACTTGAGACAGGGGATAGAGAAAAGCAACAGGATGGGGAGGGAAGAGTTTAATTTTGAACATGTGGAAAGTAAGGAACTTATAGGACATTGAAGACAGGACACAATGGGAGAAATGGGAAAAGGGATCGGGTCTGTTTTCACTCACCATTATTCCCATAGGAATCAGCACAGTCCCTAGCACACAGTAATAGCTGCTCAATAAATACTTGATGAATGAATGGTTGAACAGTTGCTTTAAATCAAGCTTGTCCATTATACTAACTACCTCACTTCTAATCACTGCTTTCCTTTCCTACTGAGATAACAGATATTTGGAAATCCTATGATCACCCACTCTCCTTATCTTCTCAGTTACATAGCAATTTGAGAAACAGTGGATATTAGTCCATTCTTTAGATACACAGTCTTAATTCACTGGAAATTAATAATTTACCTCACATTGAACTCTGAATTTATCATAATTACTTTCCAGTTACAATGATACAAATGTACAATTGGTGGAGTCTGTATCCATTACTACTTTATATTTCCCTAAGTCCCAGACTCAAGAGATTTATCTCTTCTCACCATTAACTGGCCTGGAAGATTAATTTCACCTCTTTTCTAGTGGTGGTTTTTTTTTTTCCCGTGGGTTCCTATTAGTAACAAAATGCTAAGGAAATGCTTATGTGCCATAAATATTAATACTTAAGCAGGTAATTCCAGTAACATTATTAAACATTTGTATACTGCATTCATTACAAAATACTTTTATATCCATAATCTCATTTAACTTTGTTTTTCATAACACTGAAATCTGAAAGCCAGGTATTATTAGTCCCAAATTGAAACTTAAAAAATTCAGGCTGAAAACAGTTACATGACTTGTCTGGGATCATACATGTCATTATTGAAAGACCAGGTCTAAAAGCCAGATCTTCAGACTCCATTCTCTATATAGTTCTCTAATGTTGGCATTTGGTCAAGAACGATAGAGTAAATGGCCTGAATTATTTAACGGTAGTGGAACCATGTTCTAGATTTCTATAGTAAAGAAGCAATGTACAAAGACTAATTTTGCTTCTCTTTGAAACCTAGATGTCTCTATTATAGAAATCAAAATGATGTAACTGGTGTTATTTCACCTTTCCATATGGGCCATTAGGGAACTCAAAATCAAGGAGAAACTGCCGTGTTGTATAGGATCTGATAGCCTGCACATCCATACTCTTTTTTTTTCTCAAATAGCTGTAAAGAAAGTATCTCCATTTTTTTCTAAAAGTATTCATATAAAAGAGGTGAAAAACATTAAAATAGTTTCATGGTAACTGAGTGATAAAAATGAACAATTGATCCTCTAGAATCCAAGTCTTTAAACAAAATAATAATAAACAATAAAACTTTTGAAATCAGACAAGACCAGGTTTCATATCTCAGCCTTTCTACCTGCCAGCTCTAGAACTTTAGATAAGTTATTTAATCCTTCTTAGTTTGTTTCATCCATAAAATGAAGACAATAATGATAACCACGCAGAATTCTTGTAAGGATAGAGATAACACGTGAAGAAACTAGGCAGCTAGTTCAGGTTGGCATATGTAGTGCATTTGCCTAGAGCTTACATACTGAAGTCCCAGCCTGTCTTGCAGCTAGATGTGCCCATGTGATTCAGTCCTGACCAATGACATATCAGCAGGAGTCTCTCCATATTTCCTCTTCTGTTTCCTCCCTTTTTCTACTAGAATCCTGGACCAAAATTGGAGGGTTCCTTAGTCATCAGCCAAGAATGTTTGAACATGAAAACAACAGTTTGGGAGCTTAATGGCACTGTGTAGCTGTCATCCAACCCTGAACTACCCATCTCCTAATTCATTATTTCTTCAGATAAATAAGCACATACTTGGTTAAGCCCATGTCAGGCTTCTCCTATAAAGTAGCCAAATGCCAACCTAACAACATGAACCTAACTAACACACACTTAGCAAAGATCTATGCCCATCAAACATTAGTCCTCTTAGTTTCCTTATAGTCAAAAAGGTACGTATTTGGGAAAATGGTTATAATAATATTGGTTAAGTAAAAAGGCAAGCTACCAAATGCCGCAGATTATATAGTATGATCCAAATTTTGTTAGGAGAAAAATAGCAATTGCTGTGAGACTCAGGGATATCCAGGAGTTCAAAGGATTCTATTAAGCACCTGATTGAGAAGGGGAAAAAATGTGCATTCTCATTATAACAAAGCCATTTTGACAAAACTACTTCAAAATGTCCTGCTGGCTTTGTCATGGGCCAAGAGCTCTATGGGTCCAGGCCAAGTAGAATGTGTCAGGAAACTAATGGTGACCAGAGGAGCTAGAAATGAGTATCCATCTGGGGTGCATTAATGATGTTTTGTGATTCTTGATATATGGCCTTGAGTGGCTATTCTGACGTAAAATACTAGTCTAGTTTGTGATTTATATCGCATGACTATTCAGCACAATCTAAGAGAATGATGAGCCAACCATGTTTTTATTGCACTGAAATGAAATACTTTTCAGATTATATCAGAACAGTTGTGGTTCCTAACATTTCTGCTATTTTCTCACTCATTTCCAAGGAAATTTATGCTCTTTTTTTGAGCATAAATATGTTTTATGCCAAAACAGCATTTATTCAGTAGTATCTACAGACATGGGACCATGCAGGCTTAAAAGGGACAGTTCTTGGCAAAGCAGGAAGATGATCCCAAACAAGTGGGTGGAGGGAGTCTCAAAGTGAAAACAACATCACACCATCCCTTCCAAACACACACACACACACACACACACACACACGCACACACAGAATATTGTTGAAAACCTATGTGAGGGTTAAAATTTGGCCCTTCATGCTTAATAATATTCAACAAACATTTCAGCAAAATACTTTTATAGAGACATTTGGAAACAACTGCAAGTCTCCTTCAGTTCGGGCAAGGGCACTGCAGTGGTCCAGCCCAAGTGGGACACAGACAGGGAGCCCTGGGCAGACATGAGCAGTTGAAAATGAACATCTATATTGAGTAGGAAGTACAACACTAGGCACAAAAATGAAAAACTTCTCTTGTTCCTCAAAGTTCACAATACAGTATTAAATTAGCAGATGTGGACTTGAAGCAAACTATAACATGTAAAGATATAGTTACATTCATAACTGCATATGAGGCAGAATTGAATAAATTTGATAATAAATGTATGGGAAGTCATGAGAGGTTCAAATAAGAGCTACTAATTGTAATTAAGGAGATTCAATGTGGCAAGTCAAAGTGCCCAGAATTTCAATCGGACGCTCCTGGAGCCTTCAGCTCTGATTCAGGACTTGCTAACCTTGCACAATACACAGAGCATCCTGCATTACATCTTGGCAACAACAACAACAAAAATAAACAGTGGATAAAAGTCAGCACAGGAAGAAAAACAATAATAACAACAGCTAACATATATTGAGCATTTAGGGGGAAATGTAATATGTAATTAAAATAAATACATTAGAAGTGTGATACGGTGTTCGCTTTGGAAGCGCATCTACTAAAAGTGTGATATAAAATTATAATCCGAGTCAGAGAAAGAGTGATTTGGCATTATTTTGCTGAAACGTGGGGAAAGGCAGGATGCTTTGTTCAACTGACAACATTAAGCCTAGCCCACACACCTGCATTTCTGCCTAGTCGGCACACACAACTTTCTTCCCACAGGGAACATGAATGAAGCATATCATTTAACTGGCAACTTAGAAATATTTCACTAAGAAATAATAATGGGATGAGGGGACGGGGATATACACCATCCTTTTTGTTGATGCAAACTTATTTTCCAGGATTTCTATAAATTTATTGTCATTTCAGGATCTCAGCAGAAAAACACACATGTAACTTTTTAAAAAGTCTACTAGAACTGATCTTACTCATTTGTAAAAATTGTGCATACACCCAATGATGCAATGACTTCCGCTTCCTAAGAGAAAGGCGTTTGTTTTTTTGGTTTTTTGGTTTTTTATTATTGCTTTTAGTCTTGCACCTGACACAAAGAGACACAAAATTCTGTGCACGCACTATAAAGAGGCAATGATTCCTGCTATCCTACTAACAACAGGCAGGATGGGAAGCTAGTTTGCATTTCTTTAATCATTTCTTTTCTTCAAACCTGTTTTCTAGCACAAAGTCAGTCCGTGGGTATGACTGAAAGCCCTCATGTATAAAATGTTTATTTTAGATTTCTTTCAAAATGTTTCTATTTGATGAGCTGTTAAAGGCGATTGCTCCCTTATCTCTTCTTCATGTCATTGCGAGTTGATAACAGGTTTTATACAAAAAGGATACGGTGCACTGGCTTGTCACCCTTTTTGTACCTCCCTGCTCAAGCTTAATTTTAAAACTGCCTCTTGTGGACTTCTCAGCAACTACTGTTCCAGATGTAAATTAATTTTACCCATTAGATACACTCAAGGGAGATGTGGAAGGAGGAGGCAAGTGGGAATCCATCTCCTTGGCCTTGTTTCTGTTGGAGGCAGTTGTGGCCACGCTAATGGCAATGGCAGCTGGGGCTTTCTAATCACTAAACCACAATTATGGTAGTAGGTTCTTGAACTAAGTAATTCCAGGAACCACCTCTTGACTCCCACTTCTCCATGCTCCTAATGACTTTTTAAGTGCCTAATTCCTGATATGAAATATCTTTCTGCTAAACATACCTAACATGTCTGTTCCTTGCCTTAAATCCTGACTAATAAAATTATATTTTTACTTCCTCCATCTGAAGAGTCAATCATAGATGAACCAGGACAATATCAACACTTAATATTTACATATGCTTTGTAGTTTATAAAGTATATGGACATGCATTATCTACCTTAATCCCAACCACAACTCATGAGAAGTGGCAGGTCAGACACAGCTCTCCGCATTCTACAAATGAGAAAGCTGAGACTCAGAAGATCTGGTGCCTTAGCAAGGTATTTACTGACTAAGAGATGTAGACAAAACTCAATCTCACATTTTATGAGTCTTAATCATGTTCTTAGAAACACTAGAAAGCCTCCCAAGGGCAAACAAAGAAGAGAGAGAAAGCACAAGAGAGAAATAGAAGGCAATGATTAAACCTTTTCTTTCCTACTGAAAAATAAAAATAGCATATCTTTACACTCTGAATCCATTAGCATGTACCTCAAGTTTATAGGATCTCTCCTTTGAAAATTCTTTTCTGTTTATAGAGATACATGAAAGGTTCAGTCCTGTTTTTCAGCTCTGACAATGAATTCTCTTTCTGCACAACCACCTGGCCAGACCAAGAGTGGCTAGAAGACTTGGGAGGGCCAAGATTCATTTCTTTTTTTTTTTTTTTTTGCTTTTTGGTATGTGGGTAGCTCCCTGACTGGGAATCGAACCCAGGTCGCAGCGCTGACAGCGCCAGCACCAAAGCCTTAAGCCACTACACCACCAGGGAACGCCCAAGATTCATTTCTTAATTTCACTCTAATGGCAATTTCACCTAAGATCCATGCCCCTCTCCAACTAGGGCTCTCTAGAAAGAAAGATTTCCTTTTCTCCCAACTTGCTGCATAGACACAATTTAGTAAAATCATAATTTGAATTCAATGTTCAAGAAATGAACAAGAAAAACACTAAGTAAAGCTTGCTCTGGCAGTAATCTAACCACAGGGTGGAGGTTCAAGAACTCTAAGAAGCAAACTTCTGACCGTATGGTCCCGTGAGAGCAACATCAGCCTGAAAACAACATTCCAATACTGCAAATCTTTGACATCACTCCACAGCCAACCTCAAAACACTAGAATTCCACAATTCCCTGTCCTTGCTTCCTTCTCTGTTTGCTTCCTTCGGTCTCCTATGACTCGAATCAGAAGGACTAAGAAAACTGTTACACATCCCCATCTTAGTGCTGTCTTTGCATCAAAACATTATGTGATTGCTTCACACACACACACACACACACACACACACACAGACAGAAAGACAACTATAAAGAAAAACATTTAAAATTAAAAAGAGAAGAAAGAAGTGGATCTAATTAGGTAGGCACCGTCAGTCCATCACTCAATTACACCTTTCCTATGAAACCAAGACATATAAGAAACTATATTGAAAGGCAAGAAACTCTATACGAACCTGTGGGAAGAGAGAATAAGTTGAATTGTCAATGGTGAACGAGTATAAAAACTCCCCATCATACCACATGCTCTTCCCCATGGGGGAATTCATTTTCGTCATAGCAAAGAGATGGGCGGGGTCACAGCAATCTTCCATTTGTTTTCTAGGAGAGAAAATAGAGAAAAGAACAGCAGGTTAAGTGAGCAGCAGACTCATTCGCTTGTCATTCCCACAGAGACGTGCAGCCTCACCTCAGGGCCAGCTCACCAAAGCATCTGTGTCTCCAGGGTGATTAGACTACTATTCATTCACTCTTCCAGCCATCAGAATGCATGACTGGAATGTTTCATAAGAAAAATATTTAAAGAAAAATACATGAGATATCAGATGTAGTTGACATGTGTCCAAAGATAAAGCAATTGTAATTGCGGATTTATTGGTTAATTTAAATATCCAGGTCCAGAAAAGACTGAGATGGCTAACTCTGGAGACTGTTGAGCTATTCAGCTGCTGCAGAAATGCATCTTTATGGTGTTTTAACAATCAGGTAGTTAAGTTCAGTGACAAAGGACTTTATATGAGCTATATAGAATAGGAAACTCACACAGTAGCCCAAAAGAGGGTGCACTCCCAAAATTAGGGTTAAAATTAAAGAATAACCCTTGGAAACCCCTTTTAAATAGAAACAAGATGAGGTGAATGATGTGATTTCAGACACTGGCGAAGCAACCTGCCTTCTAACTGGTACATCTCATGGGCCTTTTCACTTCTCATTTTGTCTGAACTTTCAGTAGTGTTCAGTGCAGTTGAGTACCACCTTTGCAAAGGTATCCTCACTCCCTTAATGTCTGCAACACCAGGGTCTTCTGAGTTACCCCACCCTTCTGGGCAGGCTGCTTTCCTACTTGCCCCTCAAATGGAAGTCCTGCTACCATTCTCAGGACAGTCTTTAAATTCTTCTTTAACTAAAAGCCTGTCAAAAACCAACTCCATTTACCCACTGAGCTTTCCTGAGTAAAAGAGCTTATTCCCTAGTCCCACTTCTAGAAGGACCAATAAAACAAACTGCTGATACAACCACTTCTGACTGGCAACCCCACACTGACAGACCTGCTGGGACATCTTTAGCTACCCATGGTACAGAAGCTTAGAGCTGAAAGGGGCTGCTAATGTGGAATACCTGGGTTCAAGTCCTGGCTCTGCCACACACTAACTTTTTAACTGGGGAATGTTACTGGGCTTCAGAACTAGCTTCCGAGATTGTTTTTGAGAATTCACTGAGAATGTACAAGTGAAGAATATAGTTCAATACATGTTGTGAAGTAAATAAACCAATTCAGTGTTAGGCCACAAAACAAGTCTTAGCAAATTCAAGAAGATTGAAATCATACAAAATGTCTTCTCTGACCACAATGGCATGAAACTGGAAATCATGAGGAGAAATAAACTAGAGAACAGAAAAACAGTAGAAAATATCAACCAAACTAAGATTTGGTTCTTTGAAAAGGCAAACAAAATTGACAAACCCCTAACAAGAGTGAACAGGAGAAAAGAAAGAGGACCCAAATTAACAAAATATAAATAAAAAGGGGACTGCAACTGATACCACAGCAATTCAAAGAATCACAAGAAGCTACTATGAACAACTATAAGCCAAAAACTGGATGATCAAGAAGAAATGGGAAAATTCTTAGAAACATACAACTTACCAAGACTGAATCAGGAAGAAAGAGAAAATCAAAATAGACTAATTACTACTAAATACATTAAATCAGCAATCAAAAATCCCCCAGTAAAGAAAAGTCCAGGACCAGATGGCTTCACTGGTGAATTTACCAAACATTGAAACAAGAATAAACATCAATCCTTCTCAAACACTTCCCCAAAAAAATCAAAGAGGAGGTAACACTCCCAAATTTATGTGATGAGGCCAGTGTCATCCTGATGCCACTACTAGAAAAATAAAGTACAGGTCAAACTCCCTGATAAATATAGATGTAAAAATTCTTTTAAAAAAATACTAGCAAACAAAATTCAACAGCACATTAAAAAGATCATAAATCATGGTCAAGTAGAATTTATCCCTGGGTTGCAAGGATGGTTTAACATGTGCAAATCAATCAACATAATACACCACATTAATAAAATGAAAGAAAATAATCATATGATCATCTCATTAGAGACAGAAAAATCATTTGACAAAATTCAACATCTATTTAAGGTAAATAACTCTTAACAAAGAAGAAACATATCTCAGCATAATAAAGGGCATATGTGACAAGCCCACAGCTAACAACATACTCAATGCTGCAAGCTTGAAAGATTTTTCTCTAAGATCAGAAATAAGACAAGTGTGTTCACTCTGACCAGTCTTACTCAACATTGTACTAGCAGTCCTAGCTACAGCAGTCAAACAAGAGAAAGAAATTAAAAAGTATCAGAATTAAAAAAGAAGAAGTGGAACTATCTTTATTTGCAGATGACATGATTTTATATAAATAAAATCTTAAAGACTCAACCAAAAAACTGTTAGGTCTAGTCAGTGAATTCAGTAATGTTAGAGGAAACAAAATTAACATACATAAATCTACAATGTTTCTATACACTAACAATAAATTTAATGAAATAGAAATCGATCTCATTCACAATAGCATCAATAATAATAAAATACTTAGGAATAAATTTTATTAGAGAAGTGGAAGATCTCTAAAAACTACAAGGCATTATCAAAAGAAATCACAGAAGACACAAATAAATGAAAGCTATCTCACATTTATGGGTCAGAATAATTAATATTGTTAAAATGGCAATATTACCAAAACCATCTATAGGTGGCATAAATGGAATCATTTTAAAATGGAGCTAGAGTAGACATTTCACAGGAACTGCTTTGCACATCCTGTTTTCTGTAACTTTGAACTGTGCCAAACCACCAACATTCCAAGAAGTCAGCAAGAACAAGAATACCTTATTTGAAAAGACTGGTGTAAGTAAACTTTGCCTAGGGACCATTTTGCCTGACCCACTGATGAAGTACCAATGTAGCCTTTGCTTGTCAGCACTAATAAACTTTCCTTGTAAAAAAAACTTAACTCATCTTTCTTGTTTATTTTCATAAAAACCCTGATTCCCTCTCCTGCAGTCAGGACACTATTTGGGTTTTCATTGAATTTGTGTGCCATAAATTGCAATTATTTGATCCAACATGAATGTTTTTGCCTTTGAATTCATTATTGATCTTACTCAGGTTTACAGACACAATGCAAATCCTATCAATATTTCAATGGCATTTTTTACAAACATAGAGATAAAATACTCCTAAAATTCATATGGAACCACGTGCATGCGTGCACACACGCACACACACACACACACACACACACACACTGCCAAAAATATCTTGAGAAAGAAGAACAAAGCAGTAAACATCACACTTCTGATTTCAAGCTATATTATAAAGCTATAGTCATCTAAACAGTATGGTACTGCCATAAAAAATACAAATAGATCAATGGAACAAAATCAAGAGCCCAGAAATAAATCTAAGCATATACAGTCAACTAAAATTTGACAGAGAAGCCAAGGGTCTCAATGGAGAAACAATAGTCTTTTCAATAAATGGTGCTGAGATATTTGAATATTCACATGTAAAGGAAAGAAAGGGAATCTGTATCTTACACTATTCACATAAATTAACTCAAAATAGATTCAAGACTTAAATGTAAGACCTGAAACCATAAAATTCCTAGAAGAAAACAAGAATAAAGCTCTTTGACATAGGTAGCATTAATGATTTTTTTGGATATAATACCCAAAGTACAAGAAACAACAAAAATAAACAAGTGGACTACATCAAACTAAAAGCTTCTACACAGCAAAAGAAACCATCAATAAAGTGAAAAGACAAACTACAGAATAGGAAAAAAAAGTATTTGCAAACCATATACCTGATGGGGTTTAATAACCAAATTATATAAATAACTTACATGACTCAAAAGCAAAATACCACATCACCCAATTAAAGAATGGGCAAAGGACATAAATACTCATTTCTCCAAAGAAGATATACAAAAGGCCAACAGATACATGAAAAGATGTTGAACTCACTAGTCATTAGGGAAATGTAAATTAAAACCCCAATAAGCTATCACCTCACACCTGTTAAAGTAACTATCATCAAAAAAGTCAAGATATAGCAAATGCTTGCATGGATTTAGAGAAAAGGGAAGCCTTGTGCACTGTTGGTGGGATTGTAAATTGGTATAGCTACTATGGAAAACTGTACGGAGGTTCCTCTAAAAATTAAAAATAGAACTTCCATATGATACAGCAATTTCATTTCTGGGAATATATCCAAAAGGAAATGAACACTAACTTGAAAAGATATATGAACTCCCAAGTTCATAGTAGCATTATTGACAATAACCAAGACTTGGAATGAATAAAGAAGTTGCGATAGATGATGATAGCTAGATAAATGATAGATAGATAGATAGATAGATAGATAGATAGATAGTTCTAGATACATAGATACACAGACATACACACAATGGAACATTAACCAGCCATAAAAATAATGAGGAAATCCTACTATGTATTATATTTGTGACAGCATAAATGAAACTCGAAGGCATTATGCTAAGTAAAGTAAGTCAAACAGAGAAAGACAAATACTGTATGATCTCACTTAGATGCAGAAATGAAAACAAAACAACAAACACACAAGAAAAGACATCAAACTTGTGGTTACCACAGGAGGGAGGAGAAGGGAGGGGGAATTGGAAGAAGGTGGTCAAAAGGTACAAATTTCCAGTTATTAGATAAATAAACACTAGGCATGTAACGTGCACCATGGTGACCATCACTAACACTGCTGTATGATTTACCAGTGAGCTGTTTCTTCAATGCACAATTCACCTTACACAGCAGGGTGAGATACAGCAGAATTGCGTTATGTAATCATGATCACTGGTGCTCTGAATAGCAGTAGGAGGCCAGACATTATGTATTAAATCTAAGGAATCTATTCAGAAACATCTTTTCTTTCCTTGTTCTAATGGCAGCTAGGTGTGAGATTATTTCTGTGAAAGATGAAGAGAAGTTAGTAGAAGTCAAAGTAAATGAAAGGAGGAAGCAAAAGTTATAGAAACTGTATTATGAGTTTTTCAAATTATATAAACTTTTCTAAACTAGGGAACTGAACCAGCGAATATTAACATAGCAGGGGAATGAAAGATAAATTTTAGAAGGTGAAGTCCAGGAGTCAGCTCCACTGCCTCCTGAGATAGATATAAGACTATGACTTTTCCAGAACATAATTGTCTCTTTCATGATTTACATACTTTAGGTATTTCCATAACTGAAAAAATTTGGCTTTGCATTATGACCCAGTTCCACACGATGGAATTCTGTGTAACAACACAAGCCAGAGATTCTCAATTTTCTTAACAGAATATTTACTGTGCCACCTGCTTGTCTAAAACATATGGTTCTCTCTACTCAGAACAGAATATCAGCATTTCAGGTTGTCAACAACCTTTAATTGACTGTAATCTAGTTCCCATTAAATGTGTAGTTAAAGGAACAGGTATTTGGGATAGACAAAGGGATGTGTTAGCTGATTTTCTCCTAAGAGCTAGATTCATTATATTCTTTCACTGTATCAAGTCAAATCACAAGCCAGTCAGCTGTTTTCATTAAATAAAGCAACTATTTTTAAACCTCCACCCTAAAAACTTTAATAGATGTGAACAGAGCTATTCTTCAGCTCAAATGTGTCAAGTCAGCTTATCACCAACATATTATGAAAACAATCAACTCATCCATCCATCATCCCTCACCTTGTTGCTTTGTTCACTACATTTGTACTTAATTTTGAATTGGTTTTTGAATATCATTGATCTACATAGTAATAGAAAAGTACAGAGGTATTGAGAAAGTTGACAGTAACAGTTAAGGAGAAGCATAGGCTTAGAAATAGAAACAAAAGTAGAGATGATTTTTCAAAACTGAAAGCATTAAGAAAATAAAGGATATGACAAGTGTAGATGAAATGAGTCATTTGGCAAAGTGAATACAGAAACAATAGTTAACAAAAGAGAATAAAAATGATAAATGAAATGAACGATTTTTTAGTTTGTCAATAAAGGATAAGAAGAGGCTAAAAACTAGAGACCAGATAAACCTACTGTGATGTATTTCATGCTTAGAAGTCAATAAGACTGCATACAACTAGGAGAAGTACAAAAATGAGTTTATTGCTGAAGAAAAAGCATAGTTGTCAAATGCCTATTAACCCAATGATAACTCAGGGTAATGGTAGGGCACTATGAAAAAGTTTAAAGGAGATGGAAAAGCAAATTTTAAGAAGGTAATGGTTTTTATACTTCTGATTATCATTCATATAGTGTTATTTTTATATTCCAATTTTTTGTAATATCTTACGACTAATTACTACTATAAAAAGTTAAGTTACCACTTTCTAATCCTACCCCAAACAGACTATTTCTTTCTTGAGAAAAAAAATGCAAGCCAAGTTTTTTTTATTTTGAGTCTTATATATTGAAAATACTTCTTAGTTTGACTGGGTATAAAATTCTACTCTATAAATAATTTTTACCATATTTAGATGGCATTGCCTATTATTTGATAACTTCCAGTGTTTCTGTAGAGAAATCTGGCATCATTCTCATATCTAATCATTTGACTATAATCCAGTTTCATCTTTGACAGAATTTAAGATCTTAAATTTGAGATTCTGAAATTTCACAATGATATGTTTTGGATAAGCCTTTTTGCATTCATTTTACTGGACATTTGATGGTCCCTTACAACCAGGAAACAAGCCCTCTAGTTCTGGAAACAGCCTTCTGTTATTTCTTTAATAACCTACCCTCCCTTTCTTGTATACATTTCTTTTTTAAAATTGCTACTAACCAAAGTTCTCACCTTTTTCTATTTCTCACCTCTTTATTTTTCTTTTTGGGGAATTATTCCCTAAACACTATTTTACAAATTCATCTATGGAGCTTTTCATTTCTACTATTACATTTTTAATGTCAGAAAGTTCTTTTTTATCTTTTATTTTTCACAGTTTCCTAACCTTTGTGAATGCAATATTATTTTCTTTGTGAGAATCATTAACTGTATCATTTGTTATGTAATCTTCTCCTTCCTGCATTGTCTGCTTCCTGTTTGTGTTTTCTATTGGTTTGTTTTTATCTCTGTCTTTCAAGAAACTTTCTAGAAATATTTACAGATCCATTGCTGCCCATTTACATTTCAGAATGAGATACTAAACAGCCGAATAAAAGCTCTTTATGCTTTGGTATTGTTACTAACTGCTGGGCCTCATCAGAGTGTGATACAGCAGGGATCAAGCCATTTCACCAAGGATTCCCAAATATCAGTATCCACAGGCTTTTCTCTTACACTAGTCAGTTTCCCTAGAGAGGAACCTTCCAATTTCCTGATAAGTTATAAGCCTAGTTGATAACATTCTGGGAGCTAAGTGACAACAGGGGACTGAGGTCTGACTCTTCAGAACACAACCTTTCTCTTAAGCCCCCTGTTTCCAACTAATGTCCCAGGTCCAGGGTCTTTCTGTTTCATCTCCAGTCTTCTAACAGGTGGACAAGGACCACTCCTATTATCTGTGGGAAAGGGGAAATTTGGAACACTTACAACCAATCTTCATTTAAAAAAAAATCTCATTAGCACTTATCTCTAATTGCTGAGTTTTTCAGGAATTCTCCAACTAGCTTTCTTCTTGGGGGCATTCCCTGCTGCACACACTAGAGTTCTTGATTTCTGTACTCTGCTAATCAGATAGCACTGGGTCATCTGCTTTTCATCTCCTAAAATTTTGTTGATGCCTTTTTGTCAGCTATCGTCTCCTCTTCCATTCTCTTCATTCTTAGAGGTTTATTCCTGTTTATATTCCTCCTTATAATATTATGAGTCTTTCAAGAGGGGGTCTGAAAATCGGAAGCTAGGTGGTGTTATTCCTTTCAAGTTTAACTCTTTATCTGTGATTTTTCTATAATGTTTACTGATTTTAAAACATAAAAAGCAACCTACTGAAAAGGAAAAGATATCTGTACATGATATATCTGATATGGGCTTAATGTCCAAAATCTACGAAGAACTCATATACAGCTCATCATAAAAAAAATAAACAACCTGATGCAAAAATGTGCGGAGGCCCTGAATAAACATTTTTCCAAAGAAGACATACATATGGCCGACAGACATGAAACAATTCTCAACATCACTAAACATTAAGGAAACACAAGTGAATGAGCTATCGCTTCCTAGCTGTCAGAATGGCTATCACTGAAAACACAACAAATAACTGCTGACAAGGATGTGGAGAAAAGGGAACCCCCTCATGCACTGTTGGTGCAAATGAAAATTGATACAGCTGCTGTGGAAAACAGTACAGAGGTACTCAAACAGTAAAATAGAATTACCGTACAACCCAGTAATTCCACTTCTGCATATTTTTACAAAGAAGGTGAAAACATGAATTAGAAAAGACACACACACACCCTTATGTTCACTGCAGCACTATTTACAAGAGCCAAAGTTTGGAAGCAGTGTAAGTGTCCATCAGTAGATGAATAAGTAGAGAAGATGTGGTACATATATGTGATGGAATATTACTCAGCCACAAAAAAGAATGAAATCTTGCTATTTGCAACAACATGGATAGGACTTGGGGGCATTATGCCAGATGAAATAAGTCAGACAGAGGAAGGCAAATACCATATAATTTTACTTATATATGAAATCTAAAAAACAAAACAAAACAAAATGAACAAACAAAACAAACAAACTCATAGACACAGAGAACAAACTGATGTTTGTCAGAGAAGAGGGAGGGTGGGAAGACAGGCAAAAATGGTGGAAGGGGATTAAGAAGTACCAACTGCCAGGAATAACATAAATAAGTCACAGGAATGTAAAGTATAGCACAGGAAATATATTCAATAATATCGTAAAAACTTTATATGGTGATAGATGGTTAGTAGACTTACTGTGGTGACCATTTTGTAAGGTATTTAAATGTCAAATCACTATGTTATACACCCAGAATTAATATAATATTGTATGCCAACTATATTTCAATGAAAAAAATGGGTGTAAACTGAACAAATTTGATTACTGTAAAGAAATAGAAATGGGGTATTGGGGTATGGAGGGACTTTTATTTCTCATCTTACATGTCTCTATAGCTTTTTATTAATAGTGCTATGAATTTATATTACTTTATCATTTTAATTGAGTAATTTATAAGAGCTATTAAAAATTAAAATAGATGCTTATTACAGAAAATCTGGAAAATATTAAAAAGAATAAAGAAGAAATTAAAAGTTAAAAGATAATACAACACCACAAAGAAAACTAGAATGAACATTTTTCCTCCCTGTGGTCTTGGTGTTAAATTCTTAGGCTTTCTTCAAAACTGATATAGATTTATCAGTCAATTAATCCTGCTCTGCAGCTTCCTCAAAGTCTTCTTAACTAAATTCTTAATTTCTGTCCACCAAAATGCTTCAATTTGTCCTAAGCTAAAGAAAAATTCCCTCAAATATGTCATGTCTTTAAGATATGCTAAAATCTCTCTGAGGGCTTTTCCAAACCAAACATCTCAAAATACTATTGCCTCCATTTCTTCATCAATCTTTTCCCTTGCCTCCAGCCCATTGCTTTTACTGATACTGTTCTCTCCAAAGCCTTCAAATGCATGCAAATGTCCAAATGAAATAAATGGCCTTTCCTCATTTCTTACTCATCATGACCACTCTGGCGTTGACATTGTTGACCAGCTCCTTCCTTCTTACAAGTCCCTCTGCCCGGAATGTCGCTGGCAGGGTACCAGCCTACCCAATCACATCTTCTCTATTTACTTGTCTTCCTTTTCCTGACAAAATAGCAATTCCTTTTCCCATCACCTAAATGCAGTTATGTTCCAAGGCTCATACTTTAGATCTCAGCAATTTTTATTCTAATAATAATAAAAGATTGAGTCACAGCCACATTCCTTTTACTCAATCCAAGAGAACTAATATAATAATATCTCCTAAAGAGATACAACAGAGAACAGACCTAGGATGGACCGTCTGGAGATGTCCAAAGTTGGGGATGGGGGGGAGTAGAATTGGGTCAGTGAAGAAAGGAGGACACAGAGGAAAAGGAAGGAATTAAGAAAAATACTCAGTTCTTAATATGCACAAGGCACTACGCCACGGCCTTTCACATATACATTACCCTGTTCAGTTCTCAGCACAGTCTCATGAGTCAGGTCCTTTATATCCTACAGGAGTTAAGCAGCAGCACAAAACGCCGTAGCTGGGATCCGGGCTGCCTGATGAGGGAGGCAGCATGGTGTGATGGAAAGAACAAAGGCTTTGGGATGTAGGACTAACTCCTGCATGGCTTTGGCCAAACCACTTCACGGACAGGTTTTCAGATTTGTCTTTTATAAATTGGGGACAACGTTAGTTGATAAAAAAGTGAAAGAATTGTAAAATTAGGTGTATAAAGTACCTAATACTTAGGTTGTGTTCATAAGTAGTTGTGGTTACTATTGTTCTGACTCAATAAAAAAAAAGATTACTTTCATAACAAAAGAGAATGCTATGAAAGGCAAAGGAAGAGAGCGTTTCAAGAAGAGACACTCATTTCTTTTAAGGTGTAGACCCAGGCCTAAACTGAAGCTTGCCTGGGCTTTTCGTGGCTGTACAGCCTTAGAGGAAAGCTCAAAGCAGTTCTCTGTCTACAGGAGCATCTCTGTGAGAAAGGCAAAGAAGCGTGCCCACTGTGACTGAGCAAGGGTCAGTGAAATCACACAAGTCACCGCCTTTTTGTGAGCTGACAAAATGCTCGACCCAGTAACTCATATTGCCTAGAGATCACATGTCCCCAAATGAGAGTACCTGTATCACCACTGAATCTTATGAGAGGCTTTGGCTATCCTTTCTGGATATTTTGACAAATTCTTTTAAAGGGCAAAAAAAGTGCCTATTTTTTAAAGGAACAATGAAAAAGCAAAGCATCATAAATTTCTGAGGATTTAGACTACAAAAAATGCTGACTATTCCCCATCTATATGTCATAGCATGTTCTAACATCATTTGCCATAAAAATAAATAAAAATGTGAAAATCAACACGCTAAACCAAAAGCGAACAGACTAAAAGAAAAACACAAGCTGACCAGAAGCCGAGAGAAGCATTATAGTCCGTGGAAGTATTTCGGACAGCAGCTGCAGGCTGTTCCCAGACACTCTGCTAATGGAGAACATAATTAGTTTTCCTTGACAAAGAAAAAGGGAAGAATCTACAAGGTCAAAACTCATAAATTAATTCAATGCCACGAGTGTGTTTGTTTGAATAAATCCTCTGTGCTTGAAATTGCGGGTCACAGAAGGCACACAAGACACAAACAAAGGACATAAAGAATACCCAGGTATTCACTCACTCATTCATTCACTCACTCATTCATTCATCTATTAAATATTTAATACACACTGAGTATGTTCAACAGACTGTATGCTAAACTTTGAAAATGAGGATGAATGAGATGCAGTCTCTATCTCCTAGACTCTCATGGTCTTGTGGTGAGAGAGCAGAATATAACTCCAGGACAGTTATCAGACAGTGACTGGTGCATAGAAGTGGCACAGAATGCCACTAAGAAGAATAAGTGGAGGGGTGGGTAGGGTGGGAGAGGACAGGTGGAGGGACATGGGGAAAGAGTTTCTAAGTTCAATGTGTAAAGTGAGAATTGAAGAACTAACAGGATTTAGTCAGAGAGACCAAAGGCTAGAGGCAAGAGGAAAGCAGGGAATTCCTGACAGAGAAAACGGTGTACAAAGGCACGAATTTCCCAAACCCCACTGGCTAGCACCAGTCTTGAACGATGTTTTTCAAGTCTCTGGCAAAATGGGGAAAAAGCAGGCAACAAGTGAGACTTTCATATTTTATTTTAATTAGCAGCCTTTTTTTTCTGAGATTATATCCTTTCTATATTTTGATGCTAATACATAAAGCCTTTAATGAAATGTTTACGTTTTATCATTTCCTCAGTTGCTATAATACAAAATTATCAACACTGTCCACTTATTAATTTATTTGGTCATTTTTCTAACCCATTAAATCCTAAATTTGGGCAACTTGAGCACAATTATCAGAATCACAAGTACTTAGCAGGTTAGAAGGAAGAATATGCCTAGTAAATAAATATGCAATAGTTTACAAAGGAGATTAAATTTAGCAAGTAGGTAGGGACCAGAATGTTTAGAGCTTTACAGGTTGCGTTAAGAAGTTTACACTTTATCCCATAGGCAAGAAGGAGGGGAGGGGCATTCAAAAGGGTGAGGAAATCAGCAAGTTTGATGTCCGGCCAGTCACTCTTTCTCTGGGGCTTGTTTATAAAATGCTAATGCTGATAACTACTCTGCCTACCAGATTTATGGATACTCAAATCAAAATCAAGATGAGCTGATAAAATACTTCATAAATTATATATTTCTTTAGAGGACAGGGAGAATCATATTAATATTAAGCCCTTACCTTAGAGTATAGAGGGCTGTCCAGAAAAAATCCAGCCATAAATGACTATTTTTCATATGACATGGCTGGATACTTTCCAGACAGCTCTTATATACTCTAAAGGTAGAGTTAATATTAATATGATTCTCTCTCTCCTTTCAATAAACATGTAATATAAACTAACCAGCTTTCAAAATCTCGCTCCCTGCCTTTTTTTGCCCCTGATCAATTTTAGCCAGGGTATTGGACCAGCAGCTCTTAGTGACAGGACATAAAGAAACAGAAACAGTAAGATACTTCTTGAGTTCTAATAGTCAAATGTCTCTCCACAGACTTCCATTTTATTCATGACAAAGAACCATCTACTAACAATCTACAATTTTTAAGTGTTCTTAAAATTTAGTATTTAAGTACCAGAATTACCACATTTTTAGAGTTTACCAAGGATCCTCACTGAACATTCTACAAAGAAGCCTGGAGCCAGAGGCAACACTTGGCTACATAACAATGCTTCCTTTGTGCCTGACACATGCAGTTTTGAAATTCCCACAACTGTTAAAAAAGACATGCTTTATCGGTGCATCATCAGTGTTGTGTGGAATTGGCTATGATTTTTCATTGCTACTGCTCTTGTTTGTAAATATAAATTACTTTAGTCATTCCTGGATTAACCAAAAGACAGACTATGTTTGTATTGGGTACGCCAACCAAGTAGGAGCATCACAGAAATTTTTTAAAAATTAATAATTTGATACTTGAATTCCTAAAAAGTGTTAAAGTGGTTATGATGGGCAAATTCAAAAAACTTTGCTAAACCAAGTATACCATATTACATTTTTTATTAATTTGGCAAAAAGCTTCAAGTTTTTTTGTGCATTACTATTATTATTTTTTTATGTGGGTAGTTCCCTGGCTGGGAATCGAACCTAGGCCGCAGTATTGACGGTGCCGAAGCCTTAGCCACTACACTACCAGGAAACTCCCTTTTTTTGTGCATTGTTGAATTAACCTTTTGGTATGTAGAGATGAATATTTACATCAACAATATTTTATGCTATAATTTTTGAGCAACTTTAATGTTTAATCTGAGATATATCTGTATTATTTACAGTTCAAATATGAATCATCCATAAGTGTGATGGTATAATAATAGTTCATAGTTAGTAGGCATTGGAAGTAAGCTATCCTGAATTTGAGTTCTGCCTCTATTTCTTACTACATATGAGACCTTGGATATGCCTCATAAACTCTCTAAGCCTCATTTTCTCAAATGGAAAATAGGAATAAAATGGTATTTACCTCATAGATTAGTAGAGAGCACTAAATAAGATCATACTGTGCATCAAATCTGTCCCATTTTTCAAAGGTAGCCATTGTTATTATTGTTGTTATTATTATTAAATTCATTTTCAACATAAAGTAAATATAGGTAAAACAGGAGGACAAAAAAATCTCAGTACATTAAGGCAACCATATAAACACACTTGAGTTTTTGTCAACAAAGAAAACAGAAAAAGTACAGAATAAATGTTAGAAGCATTACTTCCACACAGAAACCAGCAAGGATAGAAACTGGGATAATGTGCAAGGGAGCTGAAAATGCCAAGCGGGAAGATTCTAGGGTGCCACAGGACTAGGGTAACCACTGGTCCACGAAAGTCACCTATTTCAGTGAACCTAGACAACTAAGCCAGATAACCCTAATGTTCAACAACAAAATAGAATCTTCAGAATGTACACTTAACTATACCAATATTAAAAATTTATGCATATGCCCAATTCACCAACTTCATGGTAAGGGCTTTAACGTCTCACACAGGCATTTTGTATCTGGAATATGAAAGGAATGTCCATGGAGCTAAGGGCATGTGTTGCCAGCAGGAAGCTGTCCCAGGCCATATGGACTGACCAATCAGTGCTAAAATACCTGGCACCAGCAGATATGCTCTATTTATACCTTGGTATTTGCTCATAATGCAAATTTAGAGATTTTCATTTTTAAAAATGTCTGTCTATTGAAAAATTATTTTAGTTGTATTTGTTCTACTTATGAGTATCTATGTTTTGTGGGTGTGTATTGCAGGGCAAGGGGTGCAGTTGGAATAATCACTTTGCAGTCATTTAAGTATGAGTTGGTTTATGTGAGGAGGGATAAAGGAAGGGGAAAACCACGGAGTCTGCCTCTCCCGTAGCCAGACCCTCACCAACACCCATTGCAAAATGGGCTAGAGCAGAGGGAACTCACAAAGCAGTTCATGTGAAACTGGTCGAGACTTAAACACTTACCCCTCTCTTCCTCCGTGCTCACCAGCATTAGCATGCACTGTCAAAAGAGCTGTCAAATATAGTAATCCCATATTATCAAAAGGAAAGAAGGAAGCCAGCCAGTATGTCTCCTAACAGAAGTTTTGACCTCCTTCTTTATTGACACCATCATGGTGAAAACTTCATGACTTCTCACTCAGTCAAACAGGGCTTGTCCAACCTTTTGGCTTCCCTGGGCCACATTGGAAGAAGAACAATTAGGCCCCACATAAAATACACTAACTCTAATGATAGCTAAGGAGCTAAAAAAAAAAATCCATGCATCATTTGCATAATGTTTCAAGAAAGTTTATAAATTTGTGTTGGGCCACATTCAAAGCTGTCCTGGGCCAGATGTGGCCTGTGGGCCGTGAGTTAAACAAGTTTCAATGAGAGTATCTACTGGAGGATCACTTGAGGACAATTCAACACATAACTGATGAGTTATAAGAATGCATGAAGAATCCCATCTAACAATTGAAAATGGTTCCAAGAAAAAAAATGAACTGATAACAGGCTCAACTGGCAAAAGAAACCTCAATTCCAGCCCAGATTCTGACTCAGGATAAGAGTTCATAAATAATGTCAATATGCCTGTCAGTCCAGTTTTGAATAGTAGCACTTGAGGCTCAAAACTTATTTATTGTGCATCTTCCTTCTCTTCCATTAATTCCACTAAATTATTTTTTTAATCTAGAGAGTTTTCTGCTGAGTCTTTTAGATCTGCCCATTCTATGCTATTTCCATTGTCTGCCCTCTACAACAGGGCTCTTGGCACGACTACCTTTTAACTCATGGCCTTATCTCTACCCATCTGCCCTCATGACACTACCAGATTCATGCCCTTAATCACAGTTATCAAGTTACTTCCATAACCAAGAACTTAATAATAAGCTTTCAAACTCTTATTAAACCTTATCCTAACTGCCCACGATTTTTCTTTTTCATTTCTCACACTCACACGTTCTAATCAAACCAATCATTCAGGACTAAACTTGAAAACCAAAACCATTTCTCATGCTTTTTCTCAAGTTCAGAATGTGCCATTACTATTTCTCTCATAGTTCAAATCCCACTAATCCTTCAAGAACAAATTCACCATTCCTCCCTACTCTTGAGTACCTGTACTTAGTTGTCTGACCCACTGGCTACAAACATCTGGAGGTCAGGGACTATGCCTTACCCTTTCTTTGTCATCCCCCCAAAGTTACCATCATCACAGTAGGAGCTCGACAATGATTTGCTGAACAAAAGATGTGCTAAGCAGAGCTGTAAAATCTATCACTTGAAAGTAAGAAGTTTCTATTTTTGTCCTTTTTCCTCTTTATCCATTTCCATCTCAACCACCTATGACAAACCTGTGCTTTACTAACAAAAGACTTCATTTAGAGCAGTCAATCTTTCTCTGAAGGAAGATTCATGCAGACAAAATACAGTAAAATTAACACACATTGACTTTTAAAACCTATCATTGTGTCCTCTCTTCTAAATAGGACTTCTATTTTGCCTCTTACTTTCCATTTCCCTACAAAAATCTAAACTATTTTCCTGCCCACCTTCCTGCACTCCCTTCTGAAATAATGACATTTCCAGAAACCAGATTCATTTGATTTAACACTCTCACAGTGAGCTGTGTTTCCTGTCAAACTGAAGTTCTTAGGGTAGTGAAGGGAAACAGGAGGATATGCAGCAAGAGTCCTTGAGGTAATGAAGGAATCAGGGATTTGGAATAATCTGGAAAAAGACAAAAGTGGTTAGGGTGCACAAACAGATTCAAGAAGCCCTCCTCACACACAAAACACTCACCTACACAAATCTCCTCACAGATAGCAATGCTAGGTGATAAAATCCATTGTTGTTAAAAGTCAGAAGTCCATCATACCTGCTTCCAATCACCATAATGGTATAACTTGATGCCTAGTATATCAACTATAGATTTCCACCATAGTGATTCAAACACAATGCATTCTGGTATTAGGTTTGGGGACCAGATTTAGAGGATCCATAAACAATAAGCAAAGGGGAGGGAGGGTGAGTGGAAGGGAGAAAGGGAGGGTAGCAAAGAGAGAGGTAGTAAGGGCGGAGGAGAAAGGGAGGAGAGAATAAGAAAGAAGGGAGAAGAGAAGATGGGAAGAGGGACAAAGTAAATAAAAAGGGGTGGGGGGGAAGAAAAGTCAAAGGAGGAAAAGAAAGAGACTGGAAGCAAGCAAGCTTCCAAAATTATTTTTGAGGCCAAAAGAGGGAGTGCTTAGAGTGTGGGCCCTGAAGTTAGAGACTCCTGAGTTTGCGTCCTAGCTCAGCCACTCACTACCTCTCTAAGTTCCATTTTCTTATGTTGGTAACTTGCCCAAGGTCACAGAACTAGAAACTGATGAAGGGTAAGACTCAACTGAAGAAACAGGGAAGGAGAGAAAGGAGAAAGAAATCCAGTATTAAATTCATTGAAGGAACAAAAGCAGCCCCATTAAAGAACACAAAACACAAAAAGTAAATATTAGAAAAGAATAAAGTTTCATTATTTATGCAATATATAATTATGTAAGTGCCTATCTAAAAAACCCAAGAAGATAAACGGAACAAACAAAAAACACTCTTAAGAAACTTAAATAAGATGGCTTACTAGAAATAAAAATTAATAACTTTTCTACATAGAAATAATCACAGAAATAATTACAAAAACAAGACACTACTGGGTATAAAAATAGAAGCATCAAAAACATAAACTATCTTGGTTTCATCTCAATAAGAAATATGCAGAATCTGAGAGAAAAACTAAATACTCTGTTTAGTGGAATAAAATAAGTATTGAAGATATAGTAAACATATCTTATTCTATATAGAAGGTTTCAATTTTATAATAATGTCAATTAATAAAATTCATTAAAAATCAATTAAAATATCAATAGGAATCATTTGAACTTGAAAAGCAACCTCAAATGATGTACCTAACAGAAAAATATGAACAGATCACAAAGAAAATTCTGACAGAGGAATAGCGAATGGCCTTATAAGATAATAATATTTACTATAAAACTACAATAATTGATATAGTGTGACTGTAAAATAGAACTAATGAGACAAAACTAAGAAAGAAAAGTGGGACTTCCAAAAGAGGCTCACACATAGATGAGTAGGATTATCTAGCATGCATGGGCTTGGTTGGCATTTCAAACCAGTGGGGGGAGGGTAAGTTTTTTGTTTTTCTCTTGAATAATGATGCTAGAAGATACAGGGAGAATATGTGATCTCTGCCTAATTATATTAAAATAAATCACAAATAGATCTAAAATTTAAATGTAAAATGTTAAATAATAGAATTTCAAATGAAAATATCTTGGGCTGTAGGAATCATGACAGAAAGGTTTCAAAGTCATAAAAATAAAAACTGATGAAGTTGATTGATTATTTTTAAAGTCTTTACAGAAAAGAAAAAATTTAAACATAAACATAAGCAAGGCAAAAGACAAATTGGGGGAAATATTTGCCACACATACAGCAAAAAGCTACAGTTTTAACAGGACATTTTGGGTATCAAAGAAGAGATGAACAACTCAAGAAAGTAGACAAAGACATGCAAGTGTCCTTCACAAGAGAGGAGTCCTCGGGAATAAAGAAATAAAATAAAACTCAGTCTCATTAATCATTGAATATAATGTTTCACGCATATACTAGCAAAACATTTTAAAGTTAATAATATTCAGTATTGGAAAAGCCAACAGACTCTGGGTCATAACGGAGATTACTTCAATTACAATCATAAATATCAATCTAAAATTAAATGTGTTGCTTCATGACCCTGAAATTTTCTCTTTAGGAAGCTATCTTGTGGACATAATTGCAGGAAAAAAATATTTCCAAGATGTTGATTAAACCATTTTGGTTTAAAAAATAAAAAAAGAAGAAGATCTGTATTCAGCAAATTATAAGACTGAAGAGGGAAGTCAAAGAAGAGACAAATAAATAGAAACACACACCATGCTCATGAATAGGAAGAATTAATATAGTTAAAAATGTCCATACTACCCAAAGCAATCTATAGATTCAATGCAATTTCCATCAAAATACCAATGGCATTCTTCACAGAAATATAGTTTATAATTCTAAAATTTATATGGAACCATAAAAGACATAACATAGCCACAGCAACCTTGAGAAAGAACAAAGTTGGAGGAATCATACTACTAGACATCAAATTATACTGCAAGGCCACAGTTATCAAAACAGCATGGTATGGGCATAAAAACACATATAGATCAATGGAACAGAATAGACAGCCCAGAAATAAATCCATGTCTACATGGCCAATTAACCTATGATATAGGAAGCAAGAACTTACATTGGTGGGTAAAGTCTTTTCAACAAATGGTCTTGGGATAACTGGACAGATACATGCAAAAAAATAAATTGGACCACCTTCTTACACCATATACAAAAATAAACTCAAAATGGATTAAAGACCTATATATAAGACCTGAAACCATAAAACTCCTAGAAGAAAGTATAGAAAGTAACTTCTCAGACATCATCCTTAGCAATACCTTCAATGATATATCTTCTTGGGCAAGGGAAACAAAGAAAAAATAAACAAATGAAACTATATCAAACTAAAAAGATTTTTTTACAGCAAAAGAAACCATCAACAAAACAAAAAGATATCCCATAGAATGGGAGAAAATATTTGCCAATGAGGCATCCGATACAGGGTTAATATTCAAAACTTATAAGAAACTCACACAACTCAACACCAAACAAACAACAAAAAACAATTAAAAAATGGGCAGAAGACCTGAATAGACATTTCTCCAAAGAGGACATATAGACGCCCAATAGACACATGAAAAGATGTTCAACATCACTAATCATCAGAGAAATGCAAGTCAAAACCACAGTAAGATACCACCTCACTACTGTCAGAATGGCCCTCATCAATAAATTGACCAATAACAAATGCTAATGAGAATGTGGAGAAAAGGAAACTTTTTTTGCACTGCTGGTGGGACTGCAAATTCATCCAACTACTATGGAATAAAGTATGGAGGTTCCTCAAAAAATATAACCATGGAATTACCTTATGTTCCCACAAATCCACTCCTAGGTATTTATCCAAAGAAATCCAAAACACTAATTTGAAAAAAATATATGCACCCCTATGTTTACTGCAGTATTATTCACAATAACCAAGATATGGAAATAACCTATATGCCCATCAATAAATGATTGGACAAAGAAGCCGTGGTACATTTACACAATGGACTATTACTCAGCCATAAAGAAGAATAAAATCTCATCTTTTGTAAAAACATGGATGGAACTAGAAGCTATCATGTTAAGTGAAATAAGTCAGACTGAGAAAGACAAATACCAAATGATCTCACTTATATGTGGAATCTAAAGAACAGAATAAATGAACAATCAAAATAGAAAAAAAATTTTTTTGGACACAGACAATAATTTAGTAGTTGCCAAAGGGAAAAGGGGGAGGGGGATTCAAATACGTGATGATGGAAAAAGAAATGACTCTGGGTGGCGAGAATACATAGAAGATAAAGAACTGTACACCTGGAACTTATGCACTTTTACTAACCAGTGTCACCCCAATAAATTTAATTAAAAAAATAAATGGGACAGAAAACAATGGTACTGTCCCATTTCAAATGTGGGGGGTGGGAGAAAGAAAAATATCATGTTCAACCCTAAAATGGAACTTCATATTCTCTCCATCATTTTTTCAATGAGATAGTTTTGCTTTGCACATACTAAATGAGGTATCTACTGACGGATATGTCGTGGGTAGGAAAAGAAGAATGTTGTTAAAACGATTTTTAATATGATTTGATTATTACTTAATAAATGTATTATTTATTACTACATAACAAAGTACTCTGAAACTCAGCAGCTTCAGACCATAAAGACCTATTTTCTCCTATAGGGCCAGGAGTGTCTCAGCTGGATGGTTCTGGCTCAAGGTCTCTCATCAAGTTGCAGTCAAGCTGTCAGCTGAAGCTGCTGTTACTCAAAGCTGGAGGATCTGCCTGTCAGTTCACTTGCCTAGGGTGCTGGTGACCTCAGCTCCTCTAGACACCTCAGTTCCCCACCGCGTGTTCCTTATCAGTTCCTTACCTGAGTTCCATAGACTGCCTGAGGGTCCTCGCAGCATGACAGCTGGCTTCTCTCAGAGCAAGTGAGACAAAGAGAGCCCCTAAAGTGGAAGCCACAGTCTTTATAATCTAACTCAGACGTGGCTGCTCTCATTTCTGCAGGACCCTATTCTACTCCAGAAGTGAGTCACTAAATCCAGCCTACACTCAATGGGAGGAATGACACATGAATATGAGGAGGCGGGGACCACTGGGAGCCATTTTAGAAGATATCACTATATGTAATAGGCATATGGAGTATATCGAAATGTTTCTATAAATGTAGATGGAAAAACTCACATACAATAGGGGGGTTATAAGAGGGCTTTCTGGAAAAAATCCAGCCATAAATGCCTCTTTTTCACATTACATGGCTGGATTCTTTCTGGACAACCCTTGTACATCTCGGTTTGTTTGAAACAGCCCTAGTTTATGCCTGTTGTCCTGGAATAATGATAGTATTTTACCTCAGGTATCCCAGTTTGGATAATAAATTATACTCGGAATAGGAAAAATGTCTGAAAGGATACATATCAAAACACTAACATTGTTTACCTCTGAGAAACAAAATTGCGAAGACATGTTTGCTTAATACACACTAATATAAAGTTTAACATTTACAATAAAAATGCATTACCTCCATAAAGAATTTTTAAAAAACATAAATTGGACAGTCGATCTTCAGATTATCTTTCAGAATAACTCAAAGTACTATCACATGGATGCCATTTCAGAGTCAGTGGCTGACCCACAAAGAAAAGCCGCTGAGGATTTCAGCACTGGAAAGAAAAGAAAAAAAGTAACTTCTCTCTTCAGGTAACACAGAAAAAGTCTCCACGCACTTGGCTGTTCCACTCGTTTCTCACAGTTGCACAGGTTTCAGTTCTCCTGACCATACCATAGTTGTGTCATTTCTTGGCATCCATCTCTCAGAGATAAATGGAAATTAAGCAAGTGAGCTGACAGCTAGGTAGGAGAGGAAAAAAATAACAACAACAACAACAACAAAACAAAAAAAAAAAACCCTAAAACTAAGCTACCGGGATGATTCAGAGACATTAGGCACAAAGAAAAAAAAAAAGGAAAGAGACACCTTCCCCATGACTTGAGTTCACGGCTCTGTTTGCAGGAGCCTTGAGAAATGGATGGTAAAAACAGCTTTGGGTATTAACAATAGTGAAATACAGCAAGTGTTAATTCACATTCACAGACTGAAATTTTATCATTTCAGATTATTGCCTTTGTGCGAAGACACTGCAATATAAGGAGGTATCAGGCTGTAACTTGAAGCCCTGAATGTCAATACCGCTCTTACTGCCAAGGAGCAGTTCAGCAGAGTAAGAAGGCTGGAGCCCTAGCTCCCATGAGCCTTAAAGCCAGACAGACCATTTACTAACTCACATAACCCCGACAAAGGTTCTTAAGCTCTTTTTATTTCAGTTTCTCCATCAATAAAATACACTATTCTTAGTCTTTTCAACAAATGGTGCTGAAACAACTGGCTATCCACACAGAAAAGAAATGAACTTAGACACAGGCTTTATATCGTCCACAAAATTGAGTCAAATGGATTATAGAACTAAATGTAAAGTGCAAAACTATAAAATGCATAGAAGATAACATAAGGAGAAAAACCTAGATGACCTTAGGTATGGCGATAACTTTTTAGATATAATACTGAAGGCACAATCTATGAAAGACATAATTGATCAGCTGGGCTCCATTAAAATTAAAGACTGCTGCTCTGTGAAAGATGTTGTTAAGAGAATGAGAAGACAAGCCTGCAAAGACACAGCTGATAAAGGACTGTTCTCCAAAATACATACAGAACTCTTAAAATTTAACAAGAAAAAACAAACCCAATTTAATATGGGGGGTGGGGAATGAACTCATAGATACAGAAAATAGACTGGTGGTTGCCAGAGGTGGGGGAGGGGTGTGAGGTGAGTGAAGGCGGTAAAAAGGTATAAACATCCAGTATTAAGGTAAGTAAGTCCTGAGGATATAAGGTATAACTTGATGACTATAGTTAGTTAATAACACTGGAAAGTTACTGAGAGTAGATCTTTAAAGTTCTCGTTACAAGAAAAAAATACTTTATAACTATGTGGGATGATGGTGGTTAATTAGATAGCCTTACTGTGGTGATCATTTCACAGTACATACAAATATTGAATCGTTATGTTTGCTGTATACCCAAAAGTAACATAATGTTATATGTCAGTTATACCTCATTTTAAAAAACAAGGCAAAGACCTTACATATACCTCCCCGAAAGCAATTACACATATGAAAAGATGCTCCACATCATACATCATCAGGAAAAGGCAAATTAAAATGACAGTGAGATACCACTATACATCTATTAGAATGACCAAAATCCAGAACACCGACAACACAAATACTAGCGAGGATGGGGAGCAACAGGAACTTTCATGCATTGCTGGTGGGAATGCAAAATCACACAGCCACTTTGGAAGACTGTGTGGTGTTTTCTTACAAAATTAAACACTCATACCATACAATCCAGCAATCACATTTGTTGGTATCTACCCAAAGGAGTTGAACATTTCTGTCCACACAAATGGTTTATAGCAGTTTTTTACATGATTGCCAAAACCTGGAAGCAACCAAGATGTCCTTCAGTAGGTGAATGGATAATATACTGTGGTTCATTCATACAACAGGTTATTGCTCAGTGCTAAAAAGAAGTGAGCTATCAAGCCATGAGAAGACATGGAGGAACCTTAAATGTGTATTAATAAGTGACAGAAGCCAACCTGAGAAAGCTACATACTGCATGATTCCAACCGACATGCTGGAAAAGGTAAAACTATGGAGACAGTACGAAGATCAGGGACTTTCAGGGGTTGGGGGAGAGGGGAGAGATGAATAGGCAGAACACAGAGAATTTCTATGGCAGTGATCATACTCCATATGATACTGTAATGATGGATACAAGTCATTACACATTTGTTCAAACCCACAGTACGTACAACACCAAACGGGGACTCTACGGTAAAACTATGGACTTCGGATGACTATCACATGTCAGTGTAGGTTCATCCATATTGTAACAAATGTGCGACCTGATGGGGGGGGGGTGTTGATAATGGGGGAGGGTATTCATGTATGGGGGCAGGGAGTACGTAGGAAATTTCTGTACCTTCCTCTCAATTTTGCTGTGAACATAAAACTGCTCTTAAAAAAACACAGGCCCAACTTGCCCTTGGGAACTTTTAAGAAGGCAAAGAGAAACATGAGCCACCGAACAAGGTTGGCCTCTAGAAGCTGAGTATGGCCTTCGGGTGGCAGCCAGCAAGGAAATGGCAACCTCGTTCATACAGCTACAAGGAAGTAAGTTCTGCCAATAAGCCCTAAGAGGAAGGGAATGGATCCTCCTCTAGAATCTCCAAAAAGGCATGCGCCTGCTGACACTCTGATTTTAACCCATTGAGGCCCATGTTAGAAACATAAAATAATAAATTTGTGTTCTTGGGGAGGACTATCTTTTAGGCTGCTATCATGATGTTAACATATATAAATTATTTAAAAGAGAGTCTAACATATAGTAAGCGTTCATTAAATGTAGTTTTTAGCACCACCTACAATGTAAATGGCCTTGGGCAAATCATTATATCCTGTTTCTTTGTAAAATAAGAATCATATCTCTCTCATAGATAAATATGTGAGTGTTAAAGGATAACACTGTGTAAAGTGCTTAAAACAGTGCCTGGCATATGGCAGACACAAAATAAATAACTGTGCTGCTAAAAATATCATCATTATTGCCTGAAAAATGGAGCTGATTTAAAAGTCTAGGGTTAGATTAATATATTGTGCATGAAAGCATCTACAATAGTGCTTGCACACAATTGGTGCTCAGTAAATGCTAATTAAATATGGACTTAATGTTCTATATTGCATCTCTATTTTAAAAATCCAAAGAGAACACTCTGGGCTGCTTGTAAGTTATAAATCTTGAAATCTGATATACCAGGAGCAATCTTCTGGCTTAGTTATAGGTTCCTTCTTTTTGCAAGAGGATGTTCAGTGGGATCTTACACTGGAATTGTGGTTTAAGTCCAAAACTAGAGACATAGCTGCTAAGTACCCCACATTTTGAGTTGAGAGAGCCATGGGATATGTGGCCAGACCCCCACTCAGGATGTGAAGTGTGAAAGTCTGATTAGCAATCCAGCCCCATCACCATGACCAGTCATCAACCCTAGTCAACAAAAAAGAAAAATTGGGAGAGAGAAACCTGTCAAAAAGTAGGGATTCTTTCCTTCCCTGAAGAAGAGAGAACCCCCAAAAGAACTGGGATTGGGGATACCTGGCCAGAGGATATCATCCCCCAGCTAGACTCTGCTTAGCTCGTGCCTGTTGGTCTGCCCCAAGTTTCCTGACCAGGACAAAAAGAAAAAAAAAGGAAATAAAGTCTGCAGTGAAAGAGTGACTCTAAATGAGGAAGTGAGATTTGGGGACATTTGTGGTAAGCCCCCAAAATATGGCATGGGGGCTTGGACCTGATGAGATAAAGTGAACTGGCCCAGTTGAGCATTTTGCTATTTCTGGGGTCCACAGGATCCTTTTAAGAAACAGTGTACAATGACTGAGTTTTGTAAGGGTCTCAGGGGAAAAGCATAACAAAATATGAAGGTTTCTTTTTCTTTCTACCTTGGAATTATGGTCCTAGACAAAACAGAGACCAACATGTGCCAAGTACCCCATCTTTAAAGTTCAGAAGGCTGCCAAAAGTCAGAGCCAACCACCTCTCTACAGGTTTTCTCACTGGCACAAGACCAGAAACCCAGTCCTGCCATACCACCACGTGATTCTTCCTGGGGAAGGACTGGGAGGACTGAGCAGCCTTTGGGCTGCCATGTTTTGGGGGTGAGGCTACTGCCTGCCCACCCTCACGGAGACCAGAGACAAGGGCTTGCCCTTCTGGCCAACAAGGAGGGAAGAATGGCTGGGGGGAGTTCCAAAAGGATCACCTGTAAGCACTGTGAGGGTGGGCAATAAAGAGAAACAGGCATTTATTTTCTCCTTGGCTCGTTTGCTGCACTGGCTCTGCACTATCCAGAAGGGAAAACAGAAATGAAAAACTTTGGTGAGGCTGAGAGGTGGGGGTGGGGGGGCAAAATTCCCTTTGGAATGGCACAGATGGTGTGTTTACCAGTACTTCATCTTAGAAGGCTGCCCACCAGGCCAAGGAACCAGGACAATTTGCCTTGACAGGACCTGGGCAGCCTGTTAGGGTTCACCTGAGAAGCTGCAATCACTAACAGAGAGGACTGTGAATATTCATGTGCTCCCTGCCCACGGGGGAAGCAGCCACGCCTGAAAGAAGGGAATGGGGCTCCCATGAGAGACTGCCCTTCTCGCTTCCACTCAGAGCTGCTGGAGGTTCAGGCACAGCCCATAGCCCCAAGAGTTTCCATTGTGCCTTAAAGTCAAGAAAACTGAGCTGAATACCCGAATAAGACTGTCCCAATATTCAAAGTGGACACAAATGGACAAAATCCAGCCAAGATGGTCAGAGACCCATTAGAGTCAGTAAATTAGATTTAGAGGTGGGGGTCGGGAGGTAGATTTGATAACTCATAGTTAGAGCAGTTGCTAGGAAAAAAATAAAATGACTTCATGTTTTTACCCCAAATTGAGACTTCCCAATCCTCAGTGTCCTTGTCCTATTTCCTACCCCTCCCTTCCTGGTGAGCTCCCTCTCCTCTTCATTATGGCAGGGGGGCTGGTTGAGTGGAAGGCTGCCCCTTACAAAGTCAGCACTCCCCATCCAAGCCTGCCTGCCTCTTGGTCTTGTTTTATTCCACTGGTAATTGAGCTCATGTATCTTTCAGCAGCGTTTTAAAGGGCTTTTCCTCTCTAACATTTCACATGTTGCATAGGTTAAGCAGAGTCAAAAGCTATTATACCACTAACGGCACAAAGGCTGCTGGCCTCCCAGTCACGATGTATTAATAGTAGGCCCAACACTGAATGGACCAGTGGAAGCACTTTGGGAAGATCTGGACTGCAGCAAATGCAGACATACGAGTACGTAGATAAATTCTGAAAGTGAAGTTTTGCTTCTTCTTCCTCCATAAGAAGGGGTTGAGAGATTTTTGGAGGCCATAGCTGCTCCCATAAATAATGTGTGCTGTGTGCTTGTATGGTCTATAAGGGAAGGCCACGTCCTCCTGGCTAACTACCTCATTCTCAGCACCTTTATGTGTGGCACATAGAAGGCACTGAATCAGTATTTCAAAGGAATAGATTATAACACTGAATAGATTATAACTAAGGAATGAATGGAGAAGTGAATAAACAAATTGGTAGCGAATAGATCGTGAAGTCTTATTATTAGGCAACAAATGAAACTAACCCTGAAAAGAGTTCAGAGAGCTGTCTACAGGCCTTTCGGGCCATTAAATTTTTTTATTCGTATAATGAATACTTATTAGACACTTAGTAAGACTGTGATGAGGGATCCAAAACAAATATAAGGGAAGTGAAGGACGTGGGGTAGAGATGACAGAGCATAATGTCACCACACCCACTAAAACTAAACCTGCAAAAACCCAACCCAACAAAAGACATGAGATTTGTGCCTTTTTACCAAATATCTGAGGGCTGTCTAGAAAGCATCCAGCCACGTAACATGAAAAATAGGGGCACCTATGACAGCCTTTGTATATGAAGAAATTTTTAAAGAAAAAAAACTCCAACATGTAAATGTTTATATCCTTTTTAAGGATCTTTTTGAAGAAAGGTGTTTGTTCCAATATGGCAACGTTTTTTAACTCACCATAAATAATTTTTTTCCAAAATAAAAATTATGAAGCTAAAAATTAATTTGTATAAGAAAATGTTACAGATATAAAAATACAGTGAATGAAAAAGGATATAAAACTAAACCTACACACAATTTAGTAATACACACATATGCAAACAAATATGCATAAAAGACACAATGAACACTTCTGAAGGATGAAATGATAAGTGGTTTTTTTTTCTCCTTTCTACTACATTTTAAATGTTCCTACAGTTAAGTATTGACTACTTCCAAAATCAGACAAATAATAAGCACTCTAAGTGTTTAAAGTAAGCACAGGGCAGATAAAATCATGTATATACTGGTTGTATCAATACTTGCAACAAGCACTTTGTTCAAAATGTCCTTTCTCGTTACACTCACTCAGCAATCTCTGGTGCTCTGTTCCTTAAGCCCTGAATAATGGAGAAAGTGCAGCTCTGAATTCATTTCAGCTTCCTCCTGGCACCTAATTAAAGGAGACACGCAGCTCTTGTGGTCTCGGCCACTTCCCTCTCACACAGTGCTATAGCTAGAAGACAGTCCGACAGAAAGGGAAAAGATCAACAGCTTCAAAACTCGGCATAATTATCCAAAACAGTCCAAGTACAACCCATGAAACACTACATTACTCAATTTCTCACTGACTTAATTAATGGCACTCGGCTAGCCTGTAAATTTTATAAAATCAGAAACCAGGTTTTGCTTCCATCGCTGTATCTCATTATCTAACGGGCACATACAGGCATCTAGTAAATGTGGGTGCATGAATGAATGAATGAATGAGTGAATGAATAGGTGATTTATGGCTGGGCTCTGCTATTTTTCCTAAAATTCTGCTGCCGGTTTTATAGCATCCTTAGTACAAACACTATGGGAGAAGAGAGTGCATATAAGGTCACATTTCATTGTCATGTATTCTATTACCGAAGATACAAGTAATGGGCATAGGATGTGTCCCAGGAAGCAGCTTTTTCCATCATTACAGCCTAATAATTAGCAATTATTAGCACCTAATCCTCTAAGGTAGCGGTTCTCAACCTGTGGGTCACGACCCCTTTGGGGGATGAACGACCCTTTCACAGGGGTCGCCTAAGACCATCGGAAAATACATATCAGATATTTACATTACGATTCATAACAGTAGCAACATTACAGGTATGAAGTAGCAACGAAAGTAATTTTATGGGGGTCACCACACCATGAGGAGCTGTATTAAAGGGTTGCGGCAGTAGGAAGGCAGAGAACCACTGCTCTAAGGCAAGCAGAAAGATTAAGTAATATTTTCAAGGTCACAAAGTTGATAAACAACAAGCAGGATAAAAACCTGATTCTCAGGGGCTCCAAAGTCCAGACTCTTTCTAGGTGGAACAAGAGTTCTGTCATAACCCTATGAAGTGGGTTAGCACGTTATACCATTTTTTAAGATGACAAAACAAATAAACAGAGAGATTAAGCACCTTGCCCAAGGCCACACAGATCTCAAGAGAGCCAAAATAGAATGAAAAGCTAAAAAGTCTTGTTGATAGCAGTCTACCAACTCTGATATAAGGGATTGCACTAGTGATACATACAAATAGTCTGCATCACTTCCAAGACGATTCACAGCTTTGTCAAAAGACAAACCGGCCGTATTCTAGTCTTCACTACCATATATAATTATTCAATTGACCCAACTAGCTTCCTAAACCCTTCTCTCCAAAATGAAGACTATTAGGCTCCAATATTGCAAAAATCCACCCCCATTTACAAAGCAGAAAACAAAAGTACAAATGTATCTAAATACTTAAAAGTTATAATCAAATTAACAAACATAAAAATATGTTCCATCCTTTTATCCTTTTCCCTGGACAAATACGAGGGCTGTCCAGAAAAAAATCAGCCATAAATGCCTCTATTTTTTGTATTACATGGCCAAATACTTTCCAGACAGCCCTCATATACCTACATCACAACCCAAATGCCCAATTCAAATTTAGGCTTCTCAGACTCCAGGGAGTATGGTACTAGACATGGCAACACAGGAGAGCCTCCCCAAGTGTACAAGTGAACTCCGTAGTCCCATATTTAAGTTCCCTCCACAGCCTTCCCTTTCTACAAAGACTGCTCCTTGGCCATCTCTTGAGCCTAGGAGTGCACACAGCAGTAGGGCAAGCCACCCTCAGGATGAGAGATGGGGAAAACACCCCCGCACAGGCAGACAAACTATGAAAGTGGGCACAGGTCATTTGGGCAGCAATTCCAGGGTCTTACAAAGGCCCCATTGATGCCCTGCCTCGTTAAGAAGGAGTGAGACCAGAGAAGGAGCAGAAACAGGGCCCCCAAACTAGGACACAGTGCATGGGCTCCTCTTGCCAAAGTCTAAGAGGGGGCACTGATGAGAACTCTAGCCAGCTCTCACACAAGCTTTCAACAAAGACAGAGGCTTATAGTAAATCTCCCACAAAGCCTCCCCTCTCCTTACCCTTCCCTAACTAATACCTGGCCATCTATCAAAATACAACTCATTCACTCTTCTTCCAACAGTCAAAGCATTTACAGTTTGTAGTTTCCAAATCTGTCTCTTAATTGCATGATTATTTTCTAGGTTTTTAAAATCCTGTCAATTGGGTTGGTTTTGTTTCTCTAAAGCAGTGGTTTGCAACCAGGCACAATTTTGGTAAGTCTGGAGACATATGTCTCATTTAGAGGATAGAGGCAATTGATGTTGCTAAAACATTCTACACATACAGGAAAGCCCTTTACTACAAAGAATTATCCAGCCCAAAAATGATAGGAGTGCTGAGACTAGGAAACTCTGCTCTAGAGTAAGAACTCTCTGAGAATAGAAAGGCTGTCATTTACTCCTTTGATCCTCATGTGGCCAAGCAGATTCTGGACCTCATTAAGTATTTGTTGACTGACTGACTGGCTATCTGGTCCAACACCTTTCTCAAATGTTCATTTAAGCAGTAATTTAAATATCAGTGTGCCAGGGACCATGCTTAGTTCTGGGAAGGCAAATATGAATGAGTCGGCAGAAAAGGCAGACCAAGTGGTACTGTTAATACAGCATGAAAAATGCATGCATCACTAGCAGATATTTGTATATTTTTCTGTTCATTACATCTCCCTTCCTTAGTCTATACATTTTAAGAAAGTCAGAATTTTAAGTTCACTGTTATAGTCCCAGTATCTTCTATGGCAGTAATGGTAAACACATAGTAGTAGATATTTTGGATAAATGCAAGAAATGGAATAATATGCATAAGGTATTTTTAAAAAGCAGGAAGGAGAAGCTTCTGGCACAGCCTGAGGAGGAAGGAAGGAGTAAGGGAAGCTACCTTGAGGAGAGCTAACAGGGATTAAGCACTAATTATATGCCGGAAACAACGCTAAGCATCTTCAACATAATTATCTATTCCAATGCTCACAACAATCCTACAAGAAGACACATTTTATGGACAAGAAAATGAGCCATGAAAGCTGACTTGCTGAAGAACACGGCAAATGGTGGAATCGTGGTTTGAGCCCAGCCACCTTTGGAACCTGTGCTCTTAACCGGTATACTCCATGGGCAAGAGATGAGTAAGAATTGGCCAGGTGACAAGCAGGAGATGTGGCCCTGAAGGAAAGCGTTCTAGGCTGGGAATGATACAAGCAAAACCAAAATTGCCTGTCTTGCGAGTATTTCAGGAACTATTACACTTACCAATACTACCAAAGCATATAGAGGAAAACTGATGAAATACAATGTTGGAGAAGTGGCCAGATCCTAAGAGACATATACAGCAATGCTTTATTGATCCATTATCAGGGAGGAGCATAAGGTTTTTAAACAAATAGCTCTGGTTTGGAAAGCTAACCTCATCATTTTGTTAAGGGATTTCTATTTCCTTATCTGTAAATCAAAGAACATGCAAATATCTACTTTATTAAGTAGCTGTGGGAGTAAAAGATAACAAATATAAGAACTAAAAACCAGGCCTGGTACATTTTGGGTGTCCAAGAAATGTTAATGATTTATTTTTGCTGTAGTGGTTATTGCTCATCAATATTTTTCACATTTGCAAAATTTCAAATTTGCAACATAATTGAAGCTTATTTTCTCAAGCACTACAACTTATTAAACCATCTTTTCCCTTAACTAATTTTAAAGTGAATTCTACAAACCCCCCAAGAAAACGAACATGAAATTTACATCTCCCATACACAGACCCCTGCACCTGCTTCATCGCCCCCACCCTCGGGCCCTTTTGCAGCCACCAGTGCAGCTGTGAAAATACCTGAAATTTCTGGTATCCACAGATTCAAAAATGGGAACAGAAAAGAAGCCACATGAAGATAGAACTGCTTAGACTGGTGTTCCGTTCAGCCTTTGGAAAAGAAAAGAGAAATATGGCTGCCTAGAGTGATGGTAACCAACCAGTGAAGAGACGGGATCGTCAAACCATTTTTGTGTGTGTTAGCCCCTTCCCCAACTCCACCAGGAACAGAAATGTGCCAGCTCTGCTGATAGTTGGCACACAGCCAGTACCCTCTGCATACTTGATGTTTGTTCATTTCTCATGAGTTACATCTCAAGTCCATCTTAAGGTCGTGACCTGGCTTCCACTGACCTCCCAGTCTGCCTTTCCACTTTGTTCTTCATGGGCCACTTATTAACTTTCCCTTAACACAACAGGCACTTATTAACTTAACACAATAGGCATTTCCACACCTCCCTGCTTTGGCCTTGGCTGTTGTCTCTGCTTGGAACATCCTTTTGCCCTCACCTCCTACTCCTACCCCATCTTACCATACTTCAAGGCTTAGCACAAACACTACCTCCTCTTGGTTTTCCCTGCTCTCGACAGAATTAAATGCCATGTCCTGCAAACTTTCCCAGCTCTTTGCTCATTTCTACTGTTATAACCACCATACACAAGGGCTGCCCAGAAAATATTGCATATTTCATATTACATGGCTGGATACTTTCCCGACAGCCCTGTGGGTGCTTTCTGTAAGCTGTCATGTAATTTTTACTACAAACTTGTAAGAAATATTTATAAACTCCATTTTACAAATGGGGAAACTGAAGCTGAGTTGAGCCTACCAATGATCACACAATGAGAAAAGGCACAAAGTCAGACTTCCAATCCTGTTCTGACAGCTCGCAAATCCATAGTTTTTCACTCCGGTATGTTGCCTCTCTTTGATGGTCCTATTTCTAGTTGGTTAGTTAATTATATACAAATATGCCTGTCCATGGGATTACAGAAAATCCTTTGTTGACAGGAACCAAGGCGTGTTGATCATTATAAATGTGGATAATAATGTACTCATTCATACGAAGTTCTAAGGAGAATTAAATGAGATGATACATTTAAAGCACTCCGCATAGTACCATGCAAATAACAATTGCCAAATAATTTGCTGGTTTTGTTATTGTTGTTGTTGTTGTTGCTATTACCATGTCAGGTTCCAAGAGTAAAGCCTTGCACATAAATTCTGATCTTAATTTATTTCTGAGAAGAAAATGAAATGGGTAAGGACCTGACAGAAAAGCCAAATGCTACTTTGGTTTGGCATTTCCCCATACTTTTTCATTATTCCATCAGAAGCAACAAGAGTTGCATAGAAATTTTTGTAAGTTTCTACGATGGGGTCAATTAATTTCTTCATCTTTCTATTGCTAGGTGGATGTTAGGAAAGCTTCCTATTTAGTTCAAAAGTCTTGCAGGTTTGTTACTTCCTTGCTGCCCTTTCCAGTTAGATTTGTCAGGGTTCCCCTCTGAGAATTCAGTACTTAAGTTCCGAGCTGGGAGGAGAAAATCACAAAGTAAATGCAAGTACAAAGGGCAAAAACGTATTCTGAAATTCTGGTGTTTATAAACATAGTGAAAACTCTTTTGTCCTCATAGCATTTAACAGCACCTTAAATCACATTTCTTTATTTGTTTGTTGTCAGTCGCCCCCTAGGAGGTAAGCTGTCTCAGAGGAAGCAATCTGTCCTCCTGTTCACTGCTGTCCCCCAGGGCCTAACTCATCTCTGGTGCATAGTAGTAGTCACTTGTTATATGTTAGTTGATTGACTGATTGACTGATTGCATTGTATGGATATATGGATACATACATGAATATGACTTCATTCCATGGTCTAAGAATAAATGTGACTATATCCCACATATAAGTGCATATTGTACATTTGTGTACATATATATTTGACTTTGTGCAGAAGGTATTTCAATCTGGAAAATACAGATACCTATTTGCCAAAGTTGGATCTCCTGAAAGGCTTCTGACTGACTTACCTACTATTATTTAACAAGCATCCACTACTACCCATATAGTAACAATCCAGATGGTTAAACACACACACACACACACACACACACACACACACAAAGGATTTTATTAAACAAGAAGAGTGAAAAAACAATTTTTTTGACTTAGCAAACTACAATACTTTTACTATCTCTTTAAACCCCTCATTCCTGTTTATTAGCTTAACTATGAAGGGTATAAGGGAGAAAGGCAGACCATGGACCAATAAACTTTCTCTACAAGGGTTGGCAAGATGTCCTTACTTAAGCTGTGACATATATAGAAAATTATAATTTATAACAATTATAGTAATACCATTGACTAGGTAAATGTGCCAGACACTTAGCATCGAGTTTTATTTTTTATTTAAACCCCAGGCCAAAAATGAAAGGGTGGTGTTATTATCCCATTTATAAATAAGAAAACTAAGGCTCAAAGAGACAGAGTAACTTGCCAAAGATATTCTACTGTTGATCGAGTCATGGCACAGACTAAAAATTCAGGATTTTACTCTGAAACTCACTCTTTTCAACAAGTAACGATGCCTCTTACATAGTTTTACAGACACTAACTCTGAGAGAGATGTGTTTAGGCAGTTTTTGTATGGTATACATTTTAATAATAATTCTCTGCACATAGAGACTAGACCAAATGACAGCCAAACACACTGATTACTCCAGGCTACGGACAGCAAGGGACAAATGTGTCCCAGAAACTATCAACCTCTGTTCCTCAGAATATGAAGCATTTTCCACTTGATTATGTCCTTCAAAAGAAATCTCTTTTCTAAGAGAGCTTCATTATTCCTCCTCGTATACAAAAAAAAAAAAAAAAGGAAAGAAAAAAGAAAAGAACAGAAAGAAAAAAAAGGACATTCATTGCAAACCAATGGGAAGTTCTTAATGCATTTCTTTATATTACTTGAAAGTGCTTTCTGTCTTCAGAGAAAAGAATTGCTGGATGCATGCTACGCCTTTGGGGTGCTTTTGAGTCCAATAATCAATGACACGGAGATGAGAGAAGATTAGCCCTTATGTACTTTTAAGGGGAGTGGGGTTATTTTAAACTTAATGAGAACAAAATTCTATTATTAAAAGAGAGAGAAAAGGAAAGTCTTCCCTCCCAGTTACACTTGATCTTAGCCAAAAGGCCGAGAAGCGATTCCCCTTCCCAACTTAAAGAAGAATTCAGCTACCTTTCCCTGAAAGAACTCGCTTTTTTTTTTTGTTTTCACCTTCTTTCCAGGAGAAGGCCTGAGATAGGGAGGGAAACTGTATGTTTTAAAAGTTTCTTTAAATTTATAGATGTTTCTGGATATGTGTCACTAACAGTAATGAGGAATGATTAAATTGCCTCCCACCTGCCCACATAGCTGCTTGGAAAGATCCTACGCAGACAGAGCAAAGCACCCCCCACCCAGACCACTACAATCACAGAAAGTACCAACTGCAGTGTCACCAGACTCAGGGACTGAAGGTGAAAGGGGCACCTGGCAGTGGTGAAAGCACCGCTGTGTCCCCCAATATGCCTAGGGACACAGAAAGGAAGGGGAAGCAGCTCTGCCTTCCCTTCAGTCCACACACAACCCCTGCTGCCAAGAACTTATTTTTAGACACTTTACTGAAATCCTCAGAAAGGAGGGGAAACTACAACGTCTGAGTGATCCTCAGAGTTCTGCTTTCCAACCTGGTCTTAGTTTTTTGTTTTTCTTTTTTATATCAAGTCTTCCTAAGGCACATCGCCCATCTTTCAGGGGGCATCCACAGTCTCAGCCAAGAGAAAGATCTGGGAGCTTTCGAGCTTTTGTGATGAAAATTCCAGCTGTGATACCTCAAAGGTACATGACCTTGGGGAAGTACTTCTTTCTGAAGACTGTTTGGGGCTGGTAAGATGGGGTTAATATCTGCTACTAGAAAGTTGTTGAGGCTTCATAATAAAAATCACACAGTACTAGGCTCTGAGTAGACACCAAGTGCCCAGTGTTCGTTAGTGATTTACGTTACTAACCATTCACCTGACCTGATTAAGACGCCGCCTACCTGCTTCTGGTTTTCTATAGCTTCCAAAGTCTGCTGAGCCCAAAAGATAAATTCTCATTAAGTACAAGGGACAAAGTTAGCCCGGGTTCTCGGGCCGGGCAGAAACGTGTGAGGGCTTTTTACATTAGCAAAAGAGGTGTCCGCACATCTTCTGGGGTCAGGGGTGGGAAAGGACCCCTGACTAAAGTCTCCAGGTTGGGAATGGAAAGCAAGGGGACAAGAACGACCACACGAAAAGGATGCCTCTGCGAGGCGGTCCTCCCTGGTCACCCTGTCCTCGGGGCAGTGGGAGGAAAGGACGCGAGCGGGGAGGAGCCGCGAGAGCAGGAGTACCTGAAGAGTCTAGCCGCAGTCTGGTTCCTCCTCCACGCCGTGCCCTGTTGCAGCACCCCCTGCACGATTTCCTTTTCGTTGGGCAGCCGGTAGACGGGGAAGATGTAGAGCCAACAGAGGACCACGACACAGAGGGCACTGGCTCCCACCGGCAGCCGGGTCCGCGGGAACTTCCATGCCAGTACAGCCATGGCCCCTCTAGACGTGTGTCGCCGGGCCCGCCCGCAGGGGCTCATCGCAGCCCCGGGGTCCCGGGGGGACAAGGCCAGAGGCTCAGCACCACTCCCGGCCAAGTGGCAGCGGCGGATGCGCCCACGGCTGGCCCCCCATGCACACACGCCTTTTGCTCTCTTGTTTGCACTCGCAGGCACGCTCCTGCGGCCCCCGCGGCTCCAAAGATCAGAGCACGGATTTTTTTTTTTTTTTAATGCAACTTTTTCAAGGATGTAGCTGGGGGCAAGTCACAAGCTATGGCCATGGTCACTTCCTTTCCAGAAGGCGGGCACTGAAGTCTCCGAGAGCGCAGAGCGAGCCGGTGGCCAGTGGCTCTCGGCGGTTCTGCAGCATCACTGCCGCTCCCGGCGTGGGTCCGGGGAGACGCTCGGCTCCCTCCCAGACATCGGGCTCCCTTCTGAGGGATGCTCCTGCTCCTCACCCCGCCTCCCGTGCCGCCGCGCCGCCAGGCACCCCCACACGCGCTCGCCGCGCCGCGCCAAGTCCTTGGAAATTTCCACGGCGGCCCGGGACCGCTATCCTACCTCCGGCCCCTCCGCCTCTCCCGCCGGGACCCTCGCTCCCCACCGCTCCGGGAGAAGAAAAGAACTCGCTCTCATCAGTTAATACAGCGGAGCTCTGCAGCCTTCCGCTGCGCCCGGACTTCGCAGACAAACGCCCGGGGATTGGTGGAAATCAAGGTCCCCTCCCTCCCCCACACGCAAAATTGCCTTCTCCGACCCGTTCAGATCCCCGACGCTCCGCTGAAGCGCGCGCCCCTCTCTCCCGCCCTTGCTCTCTGGAAATAGAGGTAAACAATAAAAAACAACACCCTCCCCCCGCCCCAATATATAAATCCCTGAGTGTGGCAGAGACTGCTTAATACCCTGACCCTTGGACACGAAGCCTGCGTGCAGGGACTGTCACCCTGCCGAGTTCACCCTGGTCTCTCTCTAAATGGTTGGTTATTAACCTGCCCTGGGACGCGAGGAGGCCGACGGAGATTTGTCTCTTCCTGGGCCGCCACCCCCATTACCAGGTCCCCGGAGCCGCGGCTCCAGCCGCCACCGTGCACGGGCGCGCGCACTCACACGCTCACGGGCCCGCACGCGCGTGCACAAGGTGGTGCGTGCACACCGGGTTTCTCCGTCTCGCCTCCGCCCTGCAGGGAAAGGCGCTGCCGCATCCAGATGTGCAGGCAGCTTGGTGCCCAAGCACGCAAACCTCAGGACCTGACGATGTCTTGGAGGCGAGTTTGCCTCCTCCGCCTTTTAGTTAGCACTGTTCTTCTTAGACGTCTTTCTCGCTCCACGGACAAATTCCTTGCAGTCCCGACCTTGGAAAAGCACCACCCGCCTCGGCCCACGGAGCCTAGGGACCCACTGTTAATCGTTTCTGCTGGCCTTGGCGGCTGACGCATAGCTTGGGTACCTCCTAGTGGCTGCCTAGTACATTTGCTTAAGCATCTTGTCAAGCATGAAGTGTGCAAGGACAAAGAAACGCGGCAGCCTACTAAGAGGATTGGCTTAGTCATCACGAAACCAAAACCTAAGGCCTTAGCTCCATTTGTCCAGCTGACCAGGCTACAGCTCCTGGCATAGTGTCTTTCTCCAGCATCCTTCTGCACTGAGAAGTGGAAATTGAGAAGTTGCTAGAAAGTTATTTATCAAAAGCAACCAAACAAACACTGTCGCCTCATTCTTCCAACACTACTATGCTCTCCTGGGAGAATGACCCTGAAGGACAACAAAGTTTGCAACCCCAAAATACGGCTCTTTGGGGGTATTGATTATTTTTGGATGGTTATTTTTAAGGTTCAGGAGACTCAGGAAGAACCTCTAACCTTTCCTCTAACTGCTAAAAGAATTCAAGATAGAAGGCCTATTCCAAGGTTGGGCAAGACATTAATCGCAGTCCACCCACTAAGCAATTTTGGGTGACTGCCTGAATTAAGAATAAAGTGCCCTAATGGACTCCACATTATGCCAGGGTCTAGCAGGTAGGCAGCCAAATGTAAAAGAAAAGCATTTTTTTGCATGCACACAGCTGCTAGAGGTGAGAATCGGTTCTTCACCATCAAGGTGGCTGTATGTACTTGAGCAAGTGACAATAAATAGCTGGTGGACCAGACACTTGGAATAAATTAGAAGTAGCCCTTGCCCTAAAAATGTCTGTGCAGGACTGGCCTATTCTAGGCTCCAGCAAGAAACCATCACAAGAGATAACTGTAGTTTAATCTGACTAGGTGTGGCAGATCCAGAGGAACCTTTGTGTCCCGTTGTATCTAGATACCCCAATACATATTTGCTTACTAAGCACTAACACTGTTCATCTCCCTGTGAATTGCCTTTCTTCCCTTTGAAGTCCCGAACTCTACCTCCCTGTTCATAGTTGAGAATGGCATGCATACCTCATTTTGCCTTGCAGTCTAGAATCTTCATGCTTATGTGAATTCCCATGCATATTAAATTTGATTTTCTCCTGTTAGTCTGCCAATGTCATTTTAATTGTTGGACCAGCCTGAAGAAACGAGATAGGAAGAAGAGAATTTTTGCCTTCCCTACAACCCACTGCCCTCCACCTGCGTGGGTGTCCCCAAAATCTTTCTTACTTAGATAAATCGGTAGAGAGGGGAAATCCTGAAATCCCAAAGTTACATCTTACCACAGTGGAGCCTAATAAAGTTTCTTTGAAATGAAGATCATCTGAAGTACTGCAAAGTAACTGACCCATCTTCTTCCATTCTAGAAATGGGGAAAGATGGAGGTGGGGAAAATCCCATAGTCGCCAGGGCTGTGGATAAATTATCTCCTTCTTTGTTCCTACACTTTAAAGCCCAAGGGATACTTGTGGAGTAAATAACAAATAAGCCAATATCCAAAAATAAGACGTATTGCAGTTATGATGGGGTTATGTAAATGTTTCCCCATTTAACTTCATAAAAACACATAAAAGCGAGACCTTAAATGAGACTTCTGTGATACAATGTGTTATTTTTCCTTCTTCTGAAAAATTATTTTAGCCTTTGTTTACTTTTGCCCCACCCTACTGTGCAACCTCGTTCCCTGCTCTTCCTTACCACGAACACTGAATGCAGTCAGATCACTGCCTTCCCCCGTCCAAGTTACACAGGCATCACTTTTATTGCTGTGTTTTGTGGCCCACCTTCTTCTTCCCGGGGGACATCTTTTTTCCTCCCACCACACAAATCCAATGCATCATTCAAGGCCAACCCAACTGGCTAGGCATTTCTCCCTCCATGGGTTCCAAGACCAACTAAAACACAGACTCCATGGGGTAGGAACCCATTAAATGTTTGTGGTTTCTGCTCCTATTCCTGTTCACCTCCTGCTCTGAATTTCTATAGTATTTGCTGGCTCTGACAGATGATTAAACACTTAGTTGTATTGTGTTACCAGTATTTTTTCACATGTAACTTTGTCTCAGCATCTGGGCAGTAAGAGTATTTGCTCTCTTATATCAAATGACAAGTCTGTGCTTTTGATCCAAGTGAGGACTCCACATGACATGACTGTGTGTCTGGGGGAAGAGCAGGAACTATGTTTTACATTTTCTTCCTATTTCTCCAGTACCAACGCGGGCTTGAGAACATACATACTCAACAAAACCATTGTTGCTTGATTGTTTGCTTGATAAATTTGAAGGCCTCAAATTTATTCGGGATGTTCCTAAGGCAGCACTGTTTAAGAAAAAGTATTAACTCCCATGGTTGAATGTTTCGAGTAAAATATTTTACTTATACTTAGTTATGCATTTTATATGACTCTTAGTAGATAATTTAGGTATTGTTTTATACTTCTGCATCTGCATACCCACACGGTGTTTGCTCGGGGACTAAAAAAGTTTTATAACTCTAGAAATGTTTATTTACTGAACTAGTAATTGGTACACATGATGTGCAAAGTACTTTATACATCAGTAAACTTGATGGGCAGCCCTTTTGCGACATCAGAGTTGTAGTGAAAGCTTGTGTAAGAGACAGAACCACCACAGAACTGCAACCACAGAGAAGAGGAAAAGAAGCACCTCTCATTGAAAAGTTGAGAGACAACAAGATCTGGAAAGAAGGTCAGAGGGAACGGGGTGCACACGATTTACAAGCCAGGTTAGATGATAACGGGGGTGAAGAGAATACTAATAGTCACATAGAAGTCTGCCATTAAAAGAGTAAATGGAATTGTCAATGATTTGAGGTAAAAAAAATTTTTTAAGTCATCCTTTTTCAGTCAACTCTCAAGTTCTCCTTGTCAGAATGGCTTGGAATGGAGAGAAAAAGCATAAAAACGTGCCTTCTTCTTCACCAATTACAATACTAAACCAAATAGGGTGAGGAGTGAGAAACAACATAGAGTCTCTGAATAAATGCATTTGCTTTATTCTGTTGTAAGGTACCTGCACTACACATAAAGAAGTAGAGCATTATTTGAGGGTGGAGTTGGACTAACTGAAAATGTATATTGCAATCTCTGGGGTAATCACTAGAGAATTTTTAGGAAAAGAGTATAATTGATACATTGATAGAAGATAAAATGCAGTCATATAAAATGCTCATTTAAAACCAGAAGGGCTGAAAAAGAGGAGACCAAGCTATATGAAGCAAGAAGACAGAGGGCCTGACAAAGGAGTTCTCCCAGAAGAAAATGAAACTGAGAGAACTTCTGGTGTGCTTGAGCATGTTCAGAATAGACACTCGTGCTGGTTTGTTTGGGGCCTAATACTAATAAACATAGAGAAAATTAACCCAATGTAAAAAATGCTGCAATAACTAACTCCAGATAAAACCAAAAGTTTTGAAAAAAAAAAAAAAGAATCACATTCTGATACATTCAACACATAAACTTAATAATATAAATAATAAATACTGATTTAACCGAAAACTGTGATACAATGATATTAAATAAGGGTACGGTGAAATGGCAGGCGAAGGATTAAGATAAAATCCTCACCTTTCTTAGGAAGAATACAATAGATAACATTTTTTTAAGTTTAAGAAAAGGCAACATAAGCACATTATTTTGAATTATGAAGTAACTACCTAAACAAACAATAAAAAGAGCTAAAAGCAATTGCCTCTGTGGAGTCAGGAATAAGGGTGGAAAAGGTAGAACTAGTTGTTTGCTTGTTTGTTTGTTTGTGTACCTTTTATTTACTGTTTTTAAGCTACCATCAGACTTCTTAAAATGTATTTTTTTCATTTTGTATAATTTGAAATAAATTTTAAAAAGAAAGAAAACAAATAAAAGTGGAGCCAAAGGATATTCAGGGAGATCATTGAGTCTGGAATGTTTGCAGTAGAGATTAAGAAAGGAGAATTGATTAGAGAAATATTTAGGAGGTAAAATTTACCACAGATGGAAATGAATTTGAAAACAGACATGAGGGAGATGGGGGTGTTGAGAGCAACTCATAGGTTTCTGGCTAAATAATTAAAAGTACCATTTTTAAAAGCAACAAACACTAGAATAGGAGCAAGTTGGGTCTGAGGACCTAAGTTTTGTTTTGCACAGGTAGAATTGAGGTGCCTTGGGATGTCCAGGTAGAAATATCACCTAGGCAGGGATCTATTAGTTTCTGGAACTCAGAGGAGAGGTTTGGACGTGATATATACCATGATATATTTTTTTTCATCCCACTTCTTTTTCTATGAAATACACACACACACACACACACACACACACACACACACACACACACATATCTATATTTTAACTGTGTCATCTATAACTCCGAAGACTGTGAGAAAGTTTAAATAAGCTAGTCCAGCCTGCAGCCCACAGGCCACATACGACCCAGGACGGCTTTGAATGCAGCCCAACACCAATTCATAAACTTCCTTAAAACATTATGAGATATTTTTGTGACCTTTTTTTAGCTCATCAGCTGTCATTAGTGTTAATGTATTTTATGTGTGACCCAAGACAATTCTTCTTCCAATGTGGCCCAGGGAAGCCAAAAGGTTGGACACCCCTGCTGTAGATGGTGACATAGATGAAATTGTTTAGTGTAGAAAACACAGGAAGAAGAAACAGTGCCCAGGACTGAGCTGTGGATACCTAGCATACAGGTGGCCAGAAAAAAGAAAATTCATGTGTAAAATAGTAAGAGAAGGGTTGGCCCATGAGGCGGAATGAAAACTGGAGAATATGGTGCTATAAAAGGTAAAAGAATAAAATATTGAATGGAGGAAGATGTAATGAATAGTGTAAAAACAGAATGTATTTTCTTTCATTCATGAGGGGTCCCAGGAATCTGTCTGGTCATGGCCTGGTTCAAATATCAAAATTGTGTGAATTGATAGTTAATTATTTTGAAACAAATAGTTTTAGCCAAGTATGTTTGGGTGGAAATGGCCATTTTGGTATACAGCAACAGTGCCATGATTTCAAAAAAGGCTATTTCAGATACATTAAGTGTAAGAAGGAGGAAGGCTAGGAGGGAAGCTAACACTTCCCTGAGACACTACGTGTGACACTTAACATGTTTTAACTCATTTAATCCTTGCAGCAGCCCTCTGGGGTACAGTGTGGTGTTATCCCAACTTTTCAAAGGAGTAATTTGAGGGATGTAGAGGTTTAACACTTTATATAATTTTATTCTTTTTCAAGGTCTACCTAAAAATGTCTTGAGAAAAACCTTTTACAAATGGGTAGTTCCCTTATGGAGTAATGCTAAGCAACAAAATTGAAGGGGCTTGGGTCTTCATTCTTCCTATATATTCAGAGATTGCTTAATAAAAGTACACTAATCTTTTTACACTGAAAAGTATATATTAATGATTAATTTTATGTAAGTAAATATCCATTCCTATATCTTCCTATATATTCAGAGATTGCTTAATAAAAGTATGTTCATCTTTTTACACTGAAAAGAATATATGATTGATTAACTTTATGTAAGTAAATATTTACATTTACTTCAGATGAATCTAAGGTCCCTAGGTTAATTGTCTTGGCCAACTCATCACTGGACATTGTGTTTCATGACACATGCTATGTTGTAGCACACTTCTCTTATGTCCTATCAATAGAAGCAGTTTTGGCTATCATGGAGGCTTTGTACACTGACTCCCACTATTTTCAGGCTATATAGTAAATATAACTTAAGGAAAAATTCACTTCCTAATTATATTCATGGGTATTAATATAAATAGTTTACCACAACATTTCCTTGGTATGGGTTGATCTCACCTCTCCTCAAACCTCATCTTTTTCTTGAGTGTTTCTTTTGCCCCACCATATTCCAGGCCATGATGGTCTCTCGTGATTTCATGTCAATACCTGTAAGACTATTTTGGCAGTGCATCTAGAACTATCACAACATGGTTTGAAGATTCACTTTGTTTTCTTATTTGCATCTTGGATTTACTAAGACCATTAATTTCACGAATTCATGTTAGAAAAAGTGCTACATATGAGTACATGATTTGCCTTCTCAGATTGTACACAACTTAAAAGCAGGTACCAATCAATACAAATAAAAGGCCATCTTTTAAAGCCAACCACTATGGTGATATAAAAATACAGCTATGAACCAGACAGACACAGTCGCAGTTCACACAGTGCTTAGAGTCTTTATACTTTTCAGCATCAACCTTTTGTGTTAATGAAGATATAATGCGGTACTTAGTAAATATGCTTACCCATAATCCCTGCTAGTTTATCATAAAATAGACTTTTATGTTATACGAAGTGCCCATGGAACATGAAAAGAAAATTTATCAAGTCAAGTGTTTATTCCCAAGTTCATAGTAAAGCAAAGCAATTCCTGTCACCAAAAATATCCAGAAACAAACTTGGATTGAATCTTGTTTCAGTGGCCTAGGGTGGTTTTATCACAGTGACGTGTTCAAGTAACCTCATTGTGTAATTTGTAAAATCCATTCTATGAAATGCAGTGAAGACTAAATGTCCATTCTATCTGGCATAACATATTCATTTTTTTCTAAATGTCATTATGTACACTACACCAAATTCTACTCACCATAGATTACCAAGTCACTAATCTTTCTGTGCTACATGTTTCTTTCTTCTAAAATTCAAGATCTGTGCTTGATCGTTTGGAATGTCATTTGCTCTTATAGAATTCTACACGTACATATTAATACGTACCACCTAGAGTTAGAAGCAGAATGGTAACATAGAAAGAATGAGAAACAAATAATTTCCTTGGTTGTGTAATGGTTAATTTCGTTTGTCAACCTGACTGCAGCCACAGGGTGCCCAGATCAACAATATTTGTGGGAGTGTCTGTGAGGGTGTTTCCAGACGAGATTAGCATTGGAATCAGTGGATTCTGTACAGTATCATGAACGGCCCTCCCCAGTGTGGGTTGGGCATCATGCAATCTATTGAGGGCCTGAATAGAACAGAACGTAGAGGAAGGAGAAATTGCCCCCTTTTTCCTCCTGCTTACCTGCCTAAGTGGAAACTTTGGTCTTCTTCTGCCCTTGGATGAGATCTTCTTCTGCCCTTGGACTAGAATGTATCCCATCAACTCCACTGATTCTCAAGTCTTCGGACTTGGACTGGAATTACACCACCAGCTTTCTTGAGTCCCCAGCTTGTAGAAGGCATATCGTGGTACAGTAAACACAAACAATATAACATTACTCAAGTGGCAACAGCACCCTGCTTTTATTCAAGTGAGTCATCGTGCGATGCTGATTAATACCTTTTGTCTAAGTTTCCCAAGTACATTCTTCAGATGAATCTTCTAGTATGGCACCAATCCAGTTCTCCTTCTCAGGGGAGAACAAACCTGGGGGCTTTGCCTAGCATTGGCCGTGACTCAAACAGCTAAACATATGATGCTCTTGCTCTGAGATGTTCTCTCAAGAAAAAAGTATGGTGCCCTTTCCTAACATCATTACCCAGTTACATACTCCTTTCCCAGCGCCAATGATTTCCACGTGTTTTCATTTATTCCTTTGTCTCAGCCTTCCTTGGTGGGAGTCTCTGCCCAATCACCACACAGGCAGCAGACTCAGCTTTTGCCTATCCCCGCTCCGAGATAGGACTAAGGTTAGAGAGGTTAAGGCTGTTGAGACCATTTCTACCACAAGGCAGTAAGATGGCGCTTACAGTCTGGCCTAGCTAGGGCACAGGACACGCTATCCAGCTCACTATTCCCTTAAAAATGCACTGAGTCAAATTCAGAGCAATTAAAATAGTGTCCTGCTCACTCATATGTGGAACATAAAACAAAAAGTAATACATGAACTAACAAAACAAATAAAGACAAACTCATAGATACACACAACAGAATAGTGGTTACCTGAAGGGGGAAGGAGTCGTGGGGAGGGCAAAGCAGGTAAAGGGGTTCCAATATGTGATAACAGAAGGAAATGAGACTTTGGGTGGCAAACATGAAATAGAGTACACAGACATCCAATTATAACCTGGTATACCCGAAAATTATATAATGTGATTAACCAATGTTACCCCAATCTATTTAATTTTCAAAAAAGTATAACATAAAGTAATGTCTTAAATACTGTCTCCCTCTTCCAGGCACAAAAGGGCATTCCCAGACCCAGGACATTATACAGGAAAACAAAAACAAATTTGTGAGCTAGAATACAGAATTGTTGTGAATGCATCAAACCCTACTTTTTTTCTTCTCAATTCCACTTCTTCTCAATTCCACTTCTTCTCAATTTCACTTCTTCTCAATTCCACACTCCAGAAACCAGTCCAAAGGTGTTTCTCTTTCATTACCCATATAATTAGATGAAACACAGATGCGCTCAAGTGAGTCAGTCTTTTCCTGCCTTATCATCTCCCAGATTACTTGTAGGTATTTTATTACTTTTCCTAGTTCTCAACCAAACTTTTACTCTGCATGTGGTTAGGTGTATCTGTCCATGCATTATTACTCTTTCTAATCCAGTTTTGTACATTGCCAGCAGCTGAATGCATACCGGGGTCCAATGAAATCTGTTCTGGGGAATCAATTAATGCACAACTCGGTGCTCCATACCTTAAATGGTATTCTCAGCGATTCCTTAGGCACTGGATAAGCACAGACGGAAGTAAACTACGTGTCTACTCCAGGCAGAAGCCATCTGAAGCCAGCTGGGGCTGCTAGTGAGAGCCCTGTGTATCCACTTGTCAGCAAAACGTTGGCTCTTAAACTCAGAGACTCTTACCCAAAGCCATCTGCAGGAGATTCTTCTTCATATTTTGTATGGGCTTTTACCTCATTAGCAGCTTCAGCAGAAGGCAAAGGAATCTGTCATTTTTCTAGTCTATGTCTTATAACATGAGCATCTTCATGCTGCTCAGCTCATATACCTACATGGCTACTTCCAGGAGCTGGACTAGGACAACCTCTACATTCCAATCCCTTTCTGAGCCACCAACTGGGCTTTTCTGCTTGGCATCTACGTAGCTCACTTCAATTCATCCTTGGAATTCCTACAGGGATTTCCATAATTATATTCTCCACTAAGCATTGTCTGACTATACATAAAGCCCTTGGCAAGTTAAGGTTCTTTCTGTACTATGGACACACTGCCCTCAATTATGATCGCTGTTCAAACTTGCCCTTGCTTCTTCAGCCAAGGTTTTATGAATCGCTGATCAAATAGGGCAAACTTCTAGAGAGCATCGCATTCTCAAGTTGGGAATTTCTGTCAGTAAACCAGGAACTCCACTTTGCTTTAAGAAAGAGAGAAACCTAGGTTTCAAACCATTCAGCACCTAAAGCTGCCAATTTGGAGAGGGGGGATCCTGTTCTTGGGGCTAAGGGCAGTGTGGCAAAAGAGTTAAGGATACAATTCACATCCCGTAGCCATGGCAATTTTAACACTGAACTTTTCTGAGCTGCTTCCTTCTCATGGAATGAACCTGACATTCCCCAAGACATAAAGGTATTTTGGATCTCAGAATGCTCTGGGAAAGTTTTTTGTTTGTTTTGTTTTTAATGCGGGTAGTTCCCTGGCTGGGAATCGAACCCAGGTTGCAGCACTGACAGCGCTGAACCCTTAGCCCCTACACCACCAGGGAACTCCCTCTTTGGGAAAGTTTTTAGTATGATTTCTTTAGATATTTTTTTCTTTACCAACTGTTTCTCCTTTTCCTCCGTGAGGCCGATGATATGAATATTAGACCATTTAATATTGTCTCACAAGTCCCTGTTTCTGTTCATGTATTTTCTCTATCTTTTCCCTCTGTTCTTCAGGTTGAATAATTTCCCTTAATCTTATCTGCAGAATCACCCCTCCCTCTTTCATCTCCATTGTGCTATTGGGCCAATCCACTGATATTTTTATTCCCAATATTGTATGATTTAGTTTAAATTCTTTTATTTGGTTTGTTGTTATAGTTTCTATTCCTCTGCTGGGATAGATAGAGTGGATTTGACAAGACCCTCTTGGCGAAGTGGTCACCTGTGCTGAAGTCATTTTGCTTCCTCCAAGCTATCAATAACATGCAACCTGGCAACATGCAAAGCCTACACATTCCAAAATTTTAAGTAGCTCAGCAAACAACCCAGGTAAACTCAAAGAAAACCAAGCTCAAACACATCAGAATAAAATTGCTGAACCATTTTTAAAAATGACACATTGCATATAGGGAACAACAATTTGAATGACTGGATTTCTCATCAGAAACTAGACAGGCCAGGAGACAGTGAAACAATATCTTTAAAATGCTGAAAGAAAAGAACGGTCAATCCACAATTCTATGTCCAATAAAAATATCTTTCAGGAATACTGGCCAAATAAATATACTCTCAAATGAAGGAAGACTAAAAAAATTTGTTGCCAGCAGACTTGCTCTAAAATAAATGGTAAAAGAAGTTTTTCCAGCTGAAGAAAACTGATATCAAAGAAATATTTGGAACTTCAGGAAAAAAGGAAAAGCAACATAAATGGGTATATATCTAGATCAGGGCTGGGCAAGATGTCAACTGCAGTCCCTTGGTAGACTGCCAAGCAATTTTGGGGTAACCGCCTAAGTAATAAAACAAATAGTTAGTGGACCACAACACTTGAAAAAGTGGCCTTTGCCTTGTAAAAATATGCCCAGGTCTGATCTAGATTAATATTTTAAAAATTATTTTCTCTTCCCAAGTTCTTTAAAGGAAAACTTACATTTTTATGTGAATTTTCAGTTATTTACATTTAAAACATGTGATAACTATAACATAAGAGAAAGAGGATAAAGAAAAATTTTCTACACTTTTAAACTGCAAAATATTAACTCAAGTAGATTGTGAAAGGTTAGGTAGGTATATTGTAACACTTGGAGCACACATACACACACACACACAATAGACACATCAAATAAACCAATAATAATACAGTAGACTCCCTGTTAACTAGAACTCAAGCAGTTAGCACCCTCAAGCAACTGGCAAAAAAAAATCAAAGAAACAATAGTACATTTGTCAAGCATGAGTGCCAGTTAACTGAGAGTCTACTTACATTTATCCAGCATCTACCAATCCCCATGGGTGCTGGTAATTGAGAGTTTACTGCACAAAATGAATGGAATATTTTTTAAAAAATCAAATGATCCAAAAGAAGGCAGAAAATGAGAAACTGAAGAACAAAAAATAAAATGATAACACAAGCACAATAATACATATATCAAATGTAAATAATCTAAGCACATCAATCAAAAGACAGAATTCCAGATTGGGTAAAAGAATGAGGCTTTAACTATAATGATATAGATATGTTAAAAGAAAAGGATGAAAAAATACATACTGTGCAATTATTATCAACAGAAAATTAAAGTTCTGTTAACATAGAACAAAGTATATTCATAATGAAAGCGATAAGTATGGATAAAGAGGTCTATTACATAATGATAAAAGGTTAGTTCTCCAAAAATATGAAACAATCCTAAATTTGTTGGCACCTAACAACAGAGCTTCAAAATATATTAATCAAATACTGATGGAACTTAAAGAGGAAATAAATGAATTCACGATTATACTTAGAGACTTCAAAAGGCTTCTTTAGTAACAAAAACACAGTCAAATTGTAAGAATATAAAAGATTTAAACACCACAAAGCAATTGGACCTAGTTGACATATAGAGATACTCACAGAATACACAATATGTTACCCAACAAAAGTAGAGTACACATTTGTTTCAAGTTTACATAAACATTCACGAAGACAAAACACATATTTGGCTGTAAAACAAACCTCAACATACTTGGAAGTAGTTACATTATACCAAAGTATGTTCTCTGACCATAACAGAATTACATTTAAGTCAATAATAAAAAAGATATCTGAAAAATCACCAAATAGTTGGAAAACAAACAGCTTGCTTTTTAATACCACATGTATCAAAAAGGAAGTTGTGGGAAAGTTAGTCATTGAAACTGAATAAAAATAAAAATGCACAAGTGAATCCAAGATGGCAGAGTAGGTAAACATTGTGTCTGCTTTGTCCCATGAACACAATAAAATTATAACTTAATTACTAAACAACCAACATGGAGAACCATCTGCAGTCTAGCTGAACAAAAGCTTTATAACTAAGGAAACAAAAACGAGGAAGCCCTGGGGAGACTGGTAGGAGGGGTGCAGATGTGAAAGGAGCCAAACCTCCATGGCGGTAAAAATCAGGAGGGATTCCTCAGCCATGGAGATTCCCCCCAGAGGAGCGAGGGACCCCAGTCCCATACCAAGCGCCCCAGCCCAGAGCACGGGTGCTGGGAAGAGGAGCCGCACATCTGACTGAGAAAACCAGAGGGGACTTCAACTGTCTGACTGAGACAGAAGGCTGTGGAAAACCCAGATGCTCTTAAAGGGCCTGCACAGACACAGTCGCTCACGAGTATTCACCCTGGGCTCTGGCAGAGGGACAGTGACTTGGGACTTTGGAGGCAAACGAGGAGCTGACTGAGGTCTGTGGTTTTAAAATGAGGGCTGGAGGACAGTCGCCATTTTTCCTCAGTGGGTCCTCCTCCAATGCAGCCAGTTGGTGGGCGCTATCTTTCCTGGGTTGCCCCGCCCCCACGTGGCCAAATGTGAAACGTACTGGTCTAGCGAGCTCCACTCACTCCACCCCACTGACTCACAGGGAGCCTACTCCACCCAACTTTGCCAACCCCAGAGGCATTTTCTCCAGAGAGCAGCCAGCCTCACCAGCATTGCATTCTTTCTTGAAAAACTATTTAAGTCCACCGGCCCTGGGTAGGCAGCGTCCAGCATCGGTGTGCTCTCAGACTTTTGCTGAGTAGCTCCAGGCACAGCATTGGTACCACACCAGGATCTGTACGAGCACCCAGTGCAGGTGACCAGGGAGAGAGTGCCAAGGCCCCACAGAGCACCTGCTACATAAGCCTATCCAGCAATACTGGGAGACATTACAGATCTACCTAATACACAGAAACAAACACTGACAGGGATCCAAAATGAGAAAACAAAGAAATAACATTTCAAATAAAAGAACTAAACAAGATGGAGGCAAGCAACCTATCAGATACAGAGCTAGAAACAATGGTTGTAAAGATGCTTAAGAAACTTAGTGAAAACTTCAACACTGTTCGACACTCCACTCAGTGCAATACCCTAAATGTCTTTTAATTGAAGTATTTAATCCATTTAAATTGAAGGTAAGTGTTGTAGCTATTGTAGCTATAGAAGGTAAGTGAATGTAGCTATTGCCATTTTATTATTCATAATTTTGTGTTTTTTTATCTTAAAGTAGTCCCTCTTTATTTTATGAGACCAACATTACCTTAATACCAAAACCAGACATAGACATTACAAGAAATAAAACCCATAAAAAAGACTACCATAAAATATTTTATATAAAATATTAGCAAATAGAATCCTGTAATCTTTCTGTTATAATCATCAAATTTTGTCTTGATGATTTTGACATTGATTAAGGATCGCTGTTTAAATCAATGATTACTTCAGAAGTTGCAAAGTGATGCATTTATAATATTACCACTCTGCCTATCTCCTCATCTGAATCCTTCTGTAAAACCAACTTATTCGCACTAAGGCTCTTTGACTAGCTTGAAATAGAGTACAGAACAAGGCGAATAAATACTTAGTACTTTCTCTCTTTGATAACATTTATCAAAAATTTTAACACTTTTCGTACTGCTCACAAGTTTACTCATTTTTCATGCGCCATCTGTTATGGACCTTAGATGTCAACACACTGTCTTGTCCACATTGAATGAAGCGATCTCATTGGTGGAAACCGTGCAGGTCAATCTACGAAAAACTATATAATTGCACGAACCCATAAAGCATCGTAGTTACATTGTATTTTGGTCATTTGAATAGTCTTTGAATGCCCATAGAGATTGCTATGCGGTACGCAATGTGAAACACATTCTTCTACTCAATAATTATGCTTCTAGAAATTACCCCACATATATACTTATAAAAACGTGGGGAAAATATTACAAAAATGTTTACTGTAGCATTTTCATAATAGAAAAAAATAAAATTCTGCAAATATCCAAAATCTCTCTCAATAGGAGATTGCTTAAGTAAATTATAATGTATTTGTGCAAAGGAATATTGTACAACAATTCAAAATAATGTGCTTTTCTTAGAAATTCCTCAAATTTAATAGAAACTACCAATTTAAAGACCATAGTAATCATCTGATTTAATGATGACACTTCAGACACATTCTGTTTAAAATTGTAAGACAACATCTACTATCTCAACTATTCTTTAAAATAATATTAGAAGTCCTGGCCAACATAATGTAAAAAGAAAAAGGAATGACAGTCATGAGAATTGGGAAAGAGACAAAATAACCAATATTGGTAAAGAGAATATTATTAAAATAAGGAAGTTCCATAAGTTTGCTCAATACAAGAACAATATATTAAAAAATAAATGTTTTTCTACATTGGAAACAATCAACTAGAAAGTGATTCATAAATATAATATCATGCACAAGAGCAATGAAACTGTAAAATGTCTAGGAAATAATCTAACACAGAACATTCAGAATTTCATGCAGGACAATTTTAAACTCTATTAAGACATTAAAAGAGGAACCCAATAAATGGAGAGATAACCATGTTTATGGCTGAAAATCATAAGACTGTAAAGATATTTTTCCCACACTCAGACATAAACAAAGAAAAATAATTTACAATTTTTTGTGGCCCCAATCAAAATCCAGATGGACTTTGAGAAAATATAGCAGATTCTCAAATTTAGATGAAGAACTATATGTCTAAGAATATCCGGTACAGTTTTGAAAAAAGAAGAGTAAAGAGAATACAACCTAGTTTCGTACACAACCACCATTTCCCCCTTCTTCCTTATTGGAAGAGCTCCAGTTCGTTCACGTCGTTCTCCGTCACTGAGGAGGCTCCATTCCCGTGTCATTCTTAGGCTGCATCCTAATTGGTCTTAGGCAATCAGTGTGACTCCACTCTCTTTGCCAGTAACTGGGTTAGATATGGCGTTTGGTTTGATCTTGCCGACGACATCGGCGGGACAAGTCTCCAGAGGCCTCTGTGGAAGGTTTCTTCCTATAAAAAGAGACGAGAAAAGCTAGTCCGAATACTGTGCTTGGTGTGTCAGAGTAGGATTCCTGCTACTACTCCTTTTGTAAACAGGAAGGGAAAGCCGCCTTCCCGATGATAGCTGACTAGAACCCTGGAGCTTTCTTCTCTCAGGACCTCTTGTTCATAACATAATACAGATGCCTTATTGTATAAAAATTGGGGTGAGAGTGTAGGTATGATTCGAAATGATACTGAAACATATTTTAAGTAGGAAAAACATCCCAAATAGTATATATACTTGCAGTATGATTTCCTTTTCGTAAAACAAAGAGATATATATGTATTATTCACACTGTGATATGCATAGAAAATTTATCTATGGAAACAAAAGAACCTATTAACAACATTTACTTATTTGCATGCTATCAGACTTTGGCTTTATAATACTTTTCTAATGTTTGAATGTTTTTATCATAAGCATGTATTACTTCTGAAAAAAAAAAGATGTGGAAAGAAGAAAATGATGATTTATCAGGTCAGGGAAGAGATATGAGGGAGAACAGAGACCAGAAGAGACCTGTGAATAAGAAGATGAAAACAGAGGTATACTGGCAATTACTGAAGTCTGAAGTCAACATCTGGATGATGACGTAGGTTTGGAGACACTGTTGCTAACTGAAGCTTTAGCTTCAGTCATACTCAAATTCTACTTGCTGTCCTATGTCCTAGGATAACAATGAATGGGGAAGGAAAGTAAGTTCCAGGTGACAAGGGCTCTTCATATATCGGTTGCAAGCTGGCCGAGAAAACCTTCAAGTGCAAAATCTTGGCTCATCTCCTACAGTGCACATCTGCATTATCTGCCACGCGATGGATTTTGTGCTACAAGAGGCAAGTTTCACAAGTCATTAATTATACCAGATGGTGGTGGAAGACTTAATAGACAACATAAATCTGCTGGGGAAACAAACATCAACAGATCACTTCAGGAAATAGCATCCATCCATATATCACATAGACAGTCACTAGTTTTGCCACAGCAGATTATCCGTCATTGAAGTTGGTTCAACAGTCATAAATTAGTCATCCAGAAATTCAGATAGAAAATTCCTATTTTCATAAAATGTAAAATCCCAGAATGATTGATTCTTGGAGGAAAAAATATATTATGCCTCTATATTTGAGCAGAAATATATCTCAGGGGGATGCAGTCATAAGGTAGCCTGCACGGAACCCTGTGAAAACAGAAAATTTATTAAGAACGTACTTGTTACAGTGGCAGGAACATGGATCTGTGACAGAGTTGCTCTTTTAAATGGAAAATGGTATTAATGGTCCAGTAATAAGCTCAAAGTTGTGTGTTTAATACGCTGGTGGGCCAATTTTCTTTGTTTTCTGGATGCATTGTACTATCTGCCCTTAAGTAGGACACCGGGGAGGGACAATGGGAATGCATGAATCTGTCTCCCTTATCAGAAGGCTACTCAAATGGCTTCTTCTGCAAGTCACAGGTCATAGAATCATTTTTAAAATGAAGAAAGTCACTCATTATGAACAGAGAAGACACTTGTAACTCATATCAGTAGTGGAAAATGTTAAATATTTTTTCAGAAAATGTAACCTCTATTGTTTTACTTTTGATAAGAGATGAAGCATTATTATACCATGTAGGACCTAGTAACAACTTAACTCACCCTGTTTTCCAGAGAAAATTGTGGCTTCTTTTGAATCGTCCTGTGTCAGCATCAAGCATTAGAAGAACTCAGCATAGTAGCTCATGGAGAGGAAACGTATTCTAATCCTCTTACTTAACGTGCCCCAGATACTGCAAAACATCCTACTGTAAGTTCTTTTCCATAACACTTGTCGTTGCAATATTTTTAGCACTTGACTTTTTCATTGTGAGTAAAAGAAAAAATTATTAAAATAAATAATGGTAATACAGACTTGCGTTGTATAACAATGTATCAGTCAATGACAGACCGCTATGATGGTGGTCCCGTAAGATTATAATACAGCTGAAAAATTCCTATCACCAAGTGACGGCTGTGTCACAAAGTCATACAAGGCATTACTGTTTTGTGCTGGTCGCAGCCTATGGATAGTAATGTTATCAGGTAGAAGCTGTGCCTGGGAAGATTTCCACAGGTATCTCCCCATTTTAAACCAGTGTTACAACTGGACTGACCTTTGTGGTTCTTACTATGATTGTAAGATGCCCTTCAACTATAGCCATCAGGAAACTTAGAAGAAAAAATAGTTTATTACTTAAAGACCCTGGAGCATACGGGGTGCCAAGAGGAATCCAGCAAAGTTGCAGGTGGAGAGGAGTGATGGCAGGTGCTCAGGTTCTGCTTTTATTGTGGTCGAGGATTGGGGACCAAGGATTTTGCTGGCTCACTAGTGACAAATTTAAAACATCAGAGCAGGAATTTAAAGCTTAAGAAGAGGGGTCAAGTAGCCCAAATGGTCAGTTGTAGGTTTCAATTCAGTTCTAACACAAAGAAGCCTCAGTGGGGGGAAGTGACCTGGCCCTTTATCTAGTTGTGTGGCTAGCAATATGTTTACCTGAGACAGCCTGTGGTTGGAAGAGGCTGCCTTTGGAAGTGGTGCCTCTTTGAAGTGGGTGCCTGGGCAATGGAAGCTTGAATCAGACACATTACAATAAGAATAGCCCACTGTCACAGTTGACACTACTTGTGTGTTTGTGACAGTGCTGGTGTAAACAAACCTACTGCACAGTCAGCTGTATAAAAGTATAGTAGTAGTATAGTATATTACTATATACAATTATAGTAGTAGGCTCTACCATGTAGGTTTGTGCAAGTACTCTATGATGTTTGCATGATGATGAAATTGCCTAATGACATTTTTCTCAGGAATGTATCCCCATAGTTAAGCAGTGCATGACTGTAGTATAAATACTATTACTACTAGTATACAAATACTGGTATAATACAAGTAACAGTGTATATTATGTTTGACATTAGCTCATTCATTGGGACACCTTAATAATCTTGACAAATCTTAATAATTTGTCAGCATTGCAGCTAATCAAATTTTTCAAACACGGATGTTTTTCCATTTAAAAAAAATTAACTCTAAATCTAATAAAAATTGGAGCCTTGATACTTGAATTCTAGTCATAGTTTTTGAGGAAAAAAAAGTTACCATAGAAAAAATAGATACTTTCTTTAGTCTAAAAATCTAGCCCCTGGATGCTTATCCACAATAGATAGAGAAAATGAAACATAAGGATGAAGACAGAATAAAGGAGGAATTACTGCTAGATTTCTGGGATGAGCAAGGAAGGTTCTTCTCAGATGAGTCGATGCACCAGGTACAATAGACCAACTGCTAAAGCAATCCAGTATTTCAGTGGCTTAACCCATAAGAGGTTTACAAGGTCTGACAAGTTCGCGAACTCGTCCTAGAAAAAGTGCTACCTACCTCATTACTGAATGTCACTATGGTCACCCTCAAAGTACTCCCCTCGGGAAGAAGTTATGCACCGACGCCAGCACCTAGCCCATCCTTCATCCTTCAAAGCAATTTTGAAACTTTCTGGAATGGCCATCAGAGCTGTCATTGTATGACCCTTGATGTCCTGAATGTCATCAAAATGTCTTCCTTTCAATATTTCCTTTATCTTCAGGTAAACAAAAAAGTCATTGGGGGCCAGATAAGGTAAGTAAGGGGGGTGTTCCAATACAGTTATGTGTGTACTGGCTAAAAACTCCCTCAAACAGTGCTGTGTGAGCTGGCGCGTTGTACTGATTCAAGAGCCATGAGTTGTTGGCAAAAACTTAAGGTTGTTTTTGTCTAACTTTTTATACAGCCTTTTCAGCACTTCCAAATAGTAAACTTGATTGACTGTCCCAGCTGGTCCAAATTCATAATGAACAATCCCTCTAATATCAGAAAAATGTTAGCAACATTGTTTTGACTCTTAATTTGGACTGATGGAACATTTGTGGTCATGGAGAATTGTCTGGCTTCCATTGTGCACTTTGATGCTTTGTTTCAGGGTCATATTGGCACACCCATGCTTCATCACCAGTGAAAACAAGGCCCAAAACATCGTCTTGCCTCTCCCAAAGGTCTTCACAAACTTTGACTTCTCCTTGGTTTTGTACATCGGTGAGCTCCTTCGGGACCATTTTTGTACACACCTTTCTCATGCCAAGATTTTCAGTTATTAAGATTTTCCTGTTTCTCTATCAATGTTTACTTTGTCTACTATGTTTCTCACAATCAACTGACAATTTTGAGGCACAAATCAATGAATTTTTGCAATCTTTTCATCAGTCCTGCTCACTACTGGCTGCTCTGACCTCTCTTCATCAGTGATGCTTTCTTTCCCCTCAGAAAAATGTTTAATCAACGTGTACACTGCTATTTTTTCAATGGCATTATCCCCATAAACTTGAAATAAGATGTCCCTGATTTCACTTTCACTCTTGCCAAGTTTCACAAGAAATGTAATGTATATTTATTGCTCTAATTCAAGCTCCAACATTCCCGCGACAGTACAGGCAACGATAATAACGAACGCCCCTCAGCTGTGACGTAGATATACCACAGTTATATCAAACCTTTCTGATATTTGCACGGCGCTGCCAACGGAAGTGCACAGTGGCAAGTTCGCAAACTTAATTGTCAGACCTCTTATTTCCTGCCCACGCCTGCGTGGACCCTCACCATCATTGCAAATTTTAGCTAGTCACGTCAAGACCCTGACCATTCTTTCCCAGGGTTATTCTCAGGGTTGTATTTGCTGTTAGCAACCTTGAGAGACGAGGTAATCTCTTCCCCGTGGGCAAAGTGTAGGCTTGTTTCTGCTTGCTGTAAAGGTGTGAATTTTCTAAGCTTAGTGTTCCTCTTCTGTAATGTAGCCACTGAAGGCATAGACATCTCTCCTTGTGAGACAAAGAGAGAATAGATGCAAACCAATACGAAGCTCTGATTATCGCTTTTGACATGAATAATAAAGTGCTTTGTCTCTGACTCAGGAGTTTTGTGTCTTCTGTTGGGATCTATGAAACGGTAAGAGGTTAATTTGTTACCTTGTGAATAGGGTAAATTCTAGACCCTTCACAGTCCTTAACAGGTGAAGGTTGGGGCTCTGTTGCATACAATCTTTCAGAGACCCAGCCATATCCCATCTGCTGGCTCTCCCAGCCAGAGTCCCTCGCCTAGATGTTCAGACTCTAACTTACAGTTGAGGAAAGAACCAACATGGAATGTAGAGGGGGCTCTAGAGGCCGGGCCTGGGAGTGGCCGTATATCCCTCCATCCACATTCCATTGCTTAGAATATAGTCCTATGAGACCACCTTACTAGTGGGGGGGAGGGGGGCTGCAATGTCATCTAACTGGGTGCCTAGGAGAAAAGAAAAACAAGGTTTGGAGAGGATATAGTGATATCCTCGCCACAGTCCATCACACCGGTGTGATCATGTAAAATACAAATTATTTTTGCAACTATAATCTACTCAATGGAATCTAGTGCCTGGACCAAATAAGATCAAGAAATACATCTAGGGAATTCCCTGGTGGTGTAGTGGCTTAAGGCTTCGGCACTGGTGCTGTCGGCGCTGCGGCCTGGGTTCGATTCCCAGTCAGGGAGCTACCCACATACCAAAAAAAAAGCAAAAAAAAAAAAAAAAAGAAGTGTTTAAAAAAAAAAAAAAGAAATACATTTAGAGCTTCATTCTTTGTGGAGTAATCAGCATTTCTACAATAGTGACAGGTAAGCAAAAATAAGAAAGAAGGCAGAGCAGTCTCTATTTTTCTAGAAAATAAAGAAGACCTTCTCAGCGTGATCTGAGGCTCTTCTCCTATGAAGGCTTGAAGCGAAAAGGGAATTAAACTTGCCAATTAAAGGTAACTTAGGCCCCCTTCGTTTGTAGAATCTATCTGGGTTTAACTTCGTTTATTTTCAGTAGTTGCTCAGTCATTCAGATGTCTCCCCTGTCAGAGCATGTCTGGGTGGGGACATGAGGAGAAAAGGGTCCTGGGGTCTGGGCTCTGGGGGTGGGCCCTGCACTGTGCTCCTGGCTCTCCCTGACCTCCATGAGGCTGTTTCTCCTCCTGCCTGGACACTGGGCCTTTTTCTGGTATCTGCTACTGAAACCCAGACGAAGGGAAACTTACCGTCTCAACCGCAATCTTTAAGGAGTTTGAAAATAGAGAAATCCTTTTCTTTCTCAACAAACCTTGCCTCTCAGGAGGAGCCTTAAATGCATCCGTGCAATAAAGATCATGTCCTGTCCTTCCTCTGCAGCACTGAAACCCACGGGTTCATTAGGTAGAAAGTCCCAGGAAATTATGATCGAAATGGGAAGGAAAATATATCACTTCACTCTTGCGAATGCACATCTATCACCCTCTCACTCTTGAAGGGAAACTGCTAAAAATCTTGATGTTTTCTTCCTGCACATATTCTTCCAATAGCACTTGCAACAAACATTATCTTGTAGTATTGGGGACATTATAACTTTCCTCTCTAGGACGATTCTAACATCTTGGATGACTTTCAAATCCAGTATTAAACAATCAACTTCCAGTAATTACTTCTCTGGCTCTTTTTCCCAGACGAGTGTTGAATAGTGTCTATTGTCTTAGAGCCGCGCTGGGAAACTTAACGTGGCTATTTTATGTTTTAAAGAGAGAGAGAGAGAGAGAGAGACCTTGTTCTATTATAATTTTAACTTGTTTATGTCATTATTACAATTAAAAGGTCATGTTTTCTTGTTTACCAGTACAATTTCTTAATGGGGTTTCTGAAACAAGCCTGCTATCAGGGGTAGAAGTCTGGCTGTTAAGATCAGAAAAACTAAAAACTGCTTGTATATATTGGACTTCCATTCCCTATTTTGCCCCCTTCCCACCCCATTTCCCACCAATCTGTTGTTTGTATCTATAAGTTTATTTTTGTACACCCAAAACTTATAATTAACCAATTATTAACCAATGTTACCTCAATTTTAAAAAATCCCAAGTAGAAAATTAGGAAATAACTGCAGAGGTTTGCTAGTCTAAACATTCTGTATGAAGAATTGCTCTGTGCCAGAACTCGGCATGGCAGTGTCACTGGGCATATGATCACATGGAAGCACGTCCCTAGACTGAGGTCCCAGTGAGCATGGAAGAGGGACAGAAACACATGGGCAACCACAGGGCCAAACACAGGGTGTAAGAAGAGATGGAGGAGCTGAGGAGTTCTTTAAAATGGCAGTTAAAGATGAGGAGAATAAGAAAGAAGGTAGAGCATTCTTTTTTGGGAGGTGGGGGTAGCTCCCTGGCTGGGAATCGAACCCAGGCCACGGCATTGAGAGCTCCAAAGCCTAGCCACTACCCCACCAGGGAGCTCCCGAGCATTCTTTATTTTTCTAGAAAATAAAGAAGGCCTTCTAAACATCCTGAATCCATCTCTGTCAGATAGATGTTCACTCAGCTACAAACACTGAGGAATATTTTGCACTTACATATCATGAAAACATTTTCTGACAATTACCTACTGTCAATGTTTGGATACGTTGAGTTGTATTTTTAAAAATAGAATAAGCTGACCTGTGAGTAGTGAGCTTCTTACCACACGAAGTATTTACACAGAAGGTCTTGAAACTTATTATGAAAAGAGATTCCTTATTCATTTACATTTTACAAGGCCTGCAGAACCTCAATGCAAAAGAGCAAAAAGACAAAATACATCTTTTGGATTTGAGGAAGAAAAATTATGTCATCCAAAAAAAAAGTTGGGCTCTTAAGGATGAAAACATGTTCAATAATTAGAAAGCACTCTTGGAGTTCCCTGATGGTGTGGTGGCTTAAGGCTTCAGCGCTGGCGCTGTCAGTGCTGCGGCCTGGGTTCGATTCCCAGCCAGGGAGCTACCCACATACCAAAAAAAAAAAAAAAAACACACACACACAAAAAGAAAGTGCTCTTGTTGATTCACTTCAACAATTTTTCCACTCCTTCATTTTTATAACCTCGACAACACAAATATGAAAGCGCCTCAGCCTCTACAGAGTATCAGCAAGACTTGTTTTTCATGTGTAGCCAGTAAAAGGCTGCCAGAAGATTTTTTTCCCACATCTGCTGAGCATTCACAGTAATTTCTGTTTTAGCAGCTTCTGATGATCTAAAGTGAAATAGCCACCCCAGTAAGTCTAACAATAAAAATAAATTAAAAAAAAAAAAGTACCAAAGCCTCGTTCATCGGGGCTCTTGAGCCACTTTCCTGCTCAAGCCCACTCCTACCTCTTTGGAGTGTACTTTTTCCTCAATAAACTATCTCTTTGTTTCACCTCTAAAATAAAAAAAGTAAAGTGAAATACATGCCAATATGAATCTTTCTTTTGAAAGAATCATAGCTATCCAAAATGCCACTCATTCAAGAGAACTGCAGATCCCTGGAAACCCCGCAGCCCCTTGCATGTCCCTCCCCCCAGCTCCTAGGCCAGCCACCTCCCCTTCCTGCCTCACCTCCTTCATGCCCATGAAGTAGCATCAGTAACTTATTCTTATTGTCTTTCAGGTCTAGAGTATGCCAGAGGAGAAGCACTTGTCTATCCTATAGTATCAACCACTGGGCCTTTTTGTCCTTTTCTTGCAGCAAAAGTGAAAGCAATATAAAAGAACGTTAAAATAAAAACAGAATCAGCTGTGGTCAATCACATGGGTCCAATGGAGCCATAGCGCTTTGTCCAGACTTTATTGCAATGATGAACTCAGGGAGTTTAAGTTGAAATAATAGTTTCGCCACTATTAGCTATGTGAATTTGGGAAAAATAATTTACTTCTCTGTGTTTCATAGAACCCATGAAATAAAAAATGAGGAGAGTAAAATTCCTCCCTCATGGAACTGTTGTGAGGATTAAAAAGTTAATGGATATAAAATATTCAGAGTAATGTCTGTATATACCAAGCATGATACAAATGTCAGCTATTTTTGCAGTTGTTTGTTCAGGTAGAAATGAAGGACAACAAAGATGGAGCTGGTATCCTACCTTTTATTATGATGTAAGCAAAGTTCTTCTTGCTGAGTCCTCGGGAAAACGACTGACTCACTCTGTTCATCTCAAGTCATTCACATTCCCCTGTCATTGATTGCATTTTTTTTAGAGCTACCCAGCAGCCAGTTGAGGCAATTATTATACAGCCCCTTAGCTTTCTCTGCTCTGCACTTGATAGTTGAACATCCCTAAAACCCATCTCATATATTGTCATGGCAGATGGTGGATTATAAAATTTATACCCTAAAGTTACAGCCCACAAATTGAATATGAATAACACTGTATAAGCCAGAAGCTGCCCAAATCACAGAGTCAATAAATAATTACCAAGGGAGTTCATGCTAATTGAATTAGTTTGACCACACCCCAAATATAAAATAATAAGCATTTTATATGTCTAAACTATATGAAGTGACTGTATTTTGAGAAATATTCATACTTTCCCATAATTAAAAAGGAACTTCTATGTGAAATATGATTATGCCCAATTAGGTAGGATTTTTTAAAACTTGCCATTTAAAATTCCCAACTTCTTTTCTCTCTAGGTGAACCCACTTATTCAACTTGGTCAGCATTTTTTCGCAGGGGGAGGGGGTGTTATTCAAAGAAGAGACAGGAAGGCTTCTCATGGCCCAGGTTTTCCACCGTAATGCTGAGTGGCAGCGACAGAAGTAACAGCAGATGAAAAATGAGTCTCCCAATGGATTGGCCGGAGTCTTCAGCTCCTTCTTCACCTGGCACTTGGAAACAGAGCTGGCCTTTTTGGACTAAGTAAGCCTTCAGGTTCTTATACATTAGATTAGAGGACAGGAGAGAAGTGCATGAAGTCCTGCTACTTTGAGCAGATGGAAGACTGAGCCATTACAATGAATGTTGAAGGAGATTATGTGTTGTGAGAAAGCAGCGCCACGGTCACCAAGCGAAGAGGGCAGAGTGGGCAACAGTGTCCAGAGCTGCCTGGAGTCGAGGAAGCTCACTAAAGATGCTGTTTAGCCATCAATACGATTCTTGGTTTAGAGCATGAACTTTGTGAGCACAATTTTTGGGGAAAGGTTGAAGTAGAAGTCAGAGTTCAGTGGATGGAAGAGTGAATGGCAAGGGAATGAGTAAAAGAAAGCAAAATGCACTATTTCTCCAAGAAGTTTATTTGACGAAGGCTCAGTTGCTAAAGAATAACTTAGGGAAGAGTGGAACCAAGTTTATATGTTGCGATTAAGAACAAGTGGAAAGCTTGAAACTAAAAGATGAACAAGAATTTGAAGGAATTTAGGAAGAAATTCCATAAATGTGACTTAAATCACAAGTACAGGGACTAGCCTGAGAAAAGAGAAGGGCTCCTTCTTCCTATGACAGAAGTGAAGGGAATAGGTAAGACTTGAAATAGCTGCTGGGAGGAAGGGGAGAGGGAGCCAATAAGAGACAGGATGAACTGCTCACTATCCAACTGAAATTGCTCCAGCACCAGTTTGCAAAAACAAGGTAGATGGCCAGAGTGGTCCAGGGCTCGGGTCTTGTATGCACAAAAACAGATTTTGGATTTGCCCAGTCAGACCACACAAATCCTTGAAACTGCTCTCTCTCTCGCTCTTGTTCTCCCCCCCCCCCTCTTGATAGCAATAGAGATAGAGATAGAGATAGAGATAGAGATAGAGATACAGGTAGACAGAAAGAGCTAGAGCGATAGAGATTCTCATAACTGTGTTTCTCTGGTGCGACTCTGATACAGACATTAAGTAGCTTATTCAAAAGTGTACAGCCGGTAAGGGGTAGAGACATTGTCCTGACCCTAGTTGCCTGGGACTTGAACCAACGCTATTAACCCACCACCCCACACTGCCCCTCCCATAAATTCCAGTCATTATTGGTCTAACTGAATATTCAAAACTTGACCCTGAGAGGAAAAGCAAAGAGAAAGAAAAGCAACACACATAAATGAAAATAAATACAGTATAAGGGAGTTCATTGTGCATAGGGATATGCAGAGTAAAGAGAATAGCATTAGTCCCTGTAGGAGATTTTGAGTTATGTTAGGGAATAAAAATGAAGATTGTGTATTTGTTTGGATTAGAGGAAGAGCAGAGCATTCTAAGTGAAGTGGATGACTCATGCAGAAGCCTAATGTAAATCACATAGAATTTGACTACCAGTCTGCCAAAATAAAAGTTAATGAGCAAAGAGAAGGAAATCTGTATTAATTATCAACTGCTGCATAACAAACAAGGGCTGGAATCAACTGAAAACTAACTCTCTCACATGCCTGAAGTAATGCCAGTCGTCTGGGGTTGATGGCCTCTTTATTTCCTCTTGTCACATGGGCCATTTGAGCTTCTTCAAAACATGGTGGCTTTATTTAAGGCTGAGGAGAGGGAAAGAGAGACAGAGAGAGAGAGAGAGAGAGAGAGCAGTCTCCTCCACTTTCTTTATTCCTTAGGTTCTATTTCCAATTTCAAGTGGAAAACAACTACACCTCTTGGTGGAGAAAGGCAAGGTTCTCGATAGCACGTGCAGCTGAAAATATTGCAGTGTCAATTTTGAGAAATACAACCTGCTGCACCATAAGTCATGGCAGATTGGTCCCATTGTGAGCTGGGCCAGCACCTCTTTTAAATGCTTACTGATTAAAAACTTGGTGGGGGTTGGGAGGATTTTTCTGGTCAAGATGATGAAGTTGGTGAACACTGTGCTCACATCCTCTCAGGACCACATTAATTACAGGTAAGCCTCAGAACAACCATCACTGAGAATCACCTGAAGCCTAGTTGAACTGAAGCTCTACCACTATGGACATACAGGAGAAACCACCTTGAGACTGGTAGGAGGGGCAGAGACATGTAAAGGACTGGTCTCACAGCCATGTGTAAACATTAAAAATCAGGAGTGATGTTTCAGCTGTGCAAGTCCTCCCCAGAGGAATGAGGGGTCCCAGCCTCACACTAGGCTCCCCAGCCAAGGACTCAAATGCCGAGAAGAGAAGTTCCCATAACTGCTGGCTGTGAAAACCAGTAGAAATTGTGGCTGAGTGAGCCGAGAGCAGCTGCAGTCCCCCCTCTTAAAGTGCTCACACGCAGATTTACTCCTGATGGACTCACCGTTCTGAGCTCCAATGTTATGGCAGCAGCTCAAAAGGTGCCAGGGACATAGTGGGAGATAGTGAGTTATCTGGCTTCAGGTTAAGGGCTGAAGGGGCAGCTGTCTCCCAGAGGAAGTGGGAGAAGCCATGGTTTTTTTGTTGAACCCTCCCCCTTCATGGGTGCAGATGCAAGCAGACATCATTGATTCACCATCAAAATGGCTAACACTTGTCATGGGGCCTGCCCTATTGATTCCCTGAGACCACTCCCAAACCAAGTTTTGGCACTCCTAATCTGCTTCCAGTGGCTTTTCTGTATAACCTGTCTTAGCTCATGCTGCAGACTTTCATAAATCTCTCAAAGGTTCACAAAACTCAAACAAGCAGCATCTGGCTTCAGCATGTCCTGTACTTCTGGGAGAGCAGCTTTAAGCCCGGCACTAGTGGCAGCTAACCTCAGTTTATGCCTTGGCCTCTCAAGGCACCTCTAAGCCCAGTGCGGGCAGTGACAATCTGTGGAATGCTTTGTAGCTCATACCAAGTGGCTTTGGGAAGGGTATAGGACTTGGCTTGCAGTGAGTCACCTCCAAGGAGTCCCCAGGGCTGGCACACCTGGTGACCAGCTTGAGACCAAGCTGAAACATTACCTAGCCACCTCTAAGGATTACACACCCGAAGGGCAGACTGGGAAGGCACCAGGGCCCTGCTAAAGCAAATCCTGCTCTGTTTGGTCAGCCCTTGCACCACACAGCTCCTCCACCATAGTCATGGCCAGTGCAACAACCAGTCAGCCTGATGGACAATCTCTCCCACTGGTGTGCAAACAGCAACCAAGGCTCAACTACAAGAAGAGGGCACATATAACCCACACAAGGGACACCCTGGCTCTGGTGACTAGGGAGACTGCAACACTTGTTCTCACAGGACACCTACTACATAAGGCCACTCTACTAGGCCCAGGAGGCATAGAAACCCTACTTAATACATAGAACAAACAGGGAATCAGACAAAATGGGGAGACAAAGAAGCATGTCCCAAATGAAAGAACAGAACAAACCTCCAGAAAAATAACTAAACAAAATGGAGATATTGTATAAATACTTATTATGTGAGGGACCTCCTGGTCATTGAAGCAGAGGAAGCTGGAGATATTGAGGGACAGCAGTAGGAGCTGATGTCAGAGAAGGTGTTGGAGGACAATTCATGCAGAATCTTGAAGACTTTAATTACATTCTAGATGTAATGAGCCATCAATGCAGAGTAATGGAGGTTAATGGAGAGAGCTTGGGTGGGGCAGCTCTGTGTTCTAGATGTTGCTAATCCAGCTGTACCTAGTTTGTTGTTATCTTTTATCTGTATGCGTTCTGTATATGATATTTCAAGACTTCCCAGGGTTTTTAAACACTTGTACTTGAAACTAGTTTTCTCTCTCTTTTCCTAAAACCTGTAGCAAAGGATAAACTTAAAGGACAGAAGACTGGTCTGGGTGACCTATGTAAAAGCTCCGCTCCAAGCACGTGATTCCATATATTACCCTTTGGGAAACTTCTATCTATGGGAAACGGGTAACCTAGTAAGAGCAGCCCATCTAGTCCTCTCTGAGGCATTGCCTGCAACTGGCAAGGGGTACCCTTCCTGTCCTCAAGAGGGGGACATACCTCTTACCGTCTCCATTCAGCCTAGCATCTATACAGAACCATAAACAACAAAGACTTACGTCTTAACAGTTGATCCAGCACGCAAGTCCCTTACTCATCTTGCATTTTACTTGTTTCTCATGCATCTAATAATGAACTACGTCAAATTCTTTGTTAGTCAAATTCGATCATTTATTTTCCTTATTTTTAAGCTTTACCAAAATATGTTCAGTGCCTTTATTATTAAGAAAACAAAACCAGACAAAAAAAGAACAAACAAACAAAAAAACCCAAAAAAATGGATGACCAGGAGTGAAATACTGTTTCAAATCCTCCTGCTATAAATTAGCACACATATGCTGTAAAATGTGACAGGTAATTCGTTTTCCATAATGTAGAATTCTAGAAAGCTCATTTACAATGAATAATAAATGTATCTGGGAGGTACTGGAAACTATAAAGTATCACTATTTAAATAATGGTCATTAGTCTAAACCTCTGGAGCTTTGCTGTTTCAAAGGAGAAAATATATTCTGTATATAATTGCATGGCATTTTCAGTGGCTGCAGAAATACCAATAACAAAGTACCTTTGATTATAATATTAACCAAAAAATTAGAAGGGTACTAAGCAATTTTTAGTAAGTGTTAACATTCATAACTGGCTGGATACGATCATCTTTAAATGGTGAAATGGACTTTTTCTAATTTTTCTCTGGTTCTGACCTGAAAGTAGAAATTCAAATTATGCTGGGAAGAGAAGATTCCTACCCCAGTGTAAAACATTGCATCATGCCAAGTAAATGAGGAGTCTGTGAGAGATGCTTAAGACTGCTTCTCTCCATGTCATGTAACCAAAATGGAATGTTTCCTGAGGCATCAAACTATGACAAATTATCTGTTCCAGGATGGTTAAAAAAAAGGAATGTGCTGATTTTAGTTAATAATGTACTCCATTGTTTCTCTTCAGTTCTCTGGGGAATATCTCATAACCAAGGGAAAGAAACAGACAGGAAGCAATTAATTACAGTAGAATCAGATACTTTCAGCTCCAGACAGAGAGAAGTAGAAACAGCTCCCAATTTTCCTCATTCAAGTTCAGTCCTTTCACTGATGTGCAAGAGATCACTGTACTCAAGACAGGACTACCTGAAACACAGTGAGCTGTATGGCAAGAGATTAGTTGGTCGCCACCTTGGGCTGGGTTTACAGCTATTTTTAAGTGGGCAGTGTGCATATAGGCAGGTTATCTGGTGGATCATGGAGTTAATCCCCAAATTTGTAGTCATTGACTTCAGGCTTATAAAGAAGCAATTTTGTGTTTACAAAGTGACAATTCAGACACATCTGAAAATACAGGAACCTGGGGACTGTGTAAACACAAGTTTTTTTAAACTTCTGGTTGGGTTGATCACCTGCAACCAGGCGAGATATTTCCGTGCTGGCTAGGGAGTGCACCATGGCAGCAAACAGGGGCCTGGCCTCTGCTTGGTGCCTGCATATATTGTCTAAGTTTGGCAGACAGCGTTAGTATACAACACACAGAGCATTGCCGTCAGAGAGAGAAATACTAACCACTGAGAGAATTTACAAACAGAAAGGAATGTATGTTTAGCTTTCCCTACATCCTGGGAACTGAGCATATAAAAGCTAAAATGTTTGTAAATCCTCTCATTGATTACTTTTTCTCTCCCTGATGGCAGTGCTCTGTCTGTTGTGCACTAACCAGCTATAACCACAGAGGGACAGAACGGGGCCAGCTAAGTGGGGCAAAAATCCCCACACCTCACATGACTTACAAGTGGAGCTCTTGCACCTCTCATCAATTATCTGAAAAAAAACCCCAGCTGGGTGAGATTCTTACTGTTTGAATTAGAACCTTGAACCCTTGAAGACTAGGTTGGACAGAGTATTTTTTTAATAGTTCACTAAAATTATATTTTCTTACATGTACACAACTTCAGCCCTTTACAAAGCACCTATAATTTTTTTTTTCATTTAGCAAAATAGAATCTTAAAGGGCTTATAGTCTAACACCTTAATTTTCTAAATGAGAAAAATAAATCTCAAGAAATAAACTGGCTTGCCCAAAGACAGTTGACAACAGTTATTTAAGCATTCAGAAATTATTTATCTATTGAGTACTTACCACTCCGTTTTTGCAATTTTAAGGTGTATAATTTTTCACATTTTGACATCTCTGAAATCAGAGTGAGTCTTAGAGTCTCTGTCCACCAAGCGTTGTTTGCCCATGGACATCAAAATTTACAGAGTGAATGTCACCATCTAAGAAAAACACCTCAAAGACAATAACGGAGCAGTCTCTTAAGAAATACTGCATCACCAATGCCCTTGATGGCACAGAAAATGATATTATATGGAAAATCGTATATATTGGCCATTTTTCATGGAAAATTGATGTTGAAGAGTTGGACTCTGAGTGAAGAGTTGTTCTGGGAATTGCTTAACCAATATATCTTGCTTATATTCTCAATTTTTAGAGTGCACAATAAGATATATGATAAATCTGGGTTTTTTCTAAAGGAATCTAAAAGAGCTCTTCCATGAATTAAAATTAAAATTCTGAAGTGACAGGAAGACATAGAAGCTTAAATGGTGGCATTAAAAAAAATGCATACATAACATGAAACACTATGTATCCTACAATTGATGACATCTTAGTTCAATGGGATAAGGTACATTCCCGGCTCTTTTTTAAATGATGAATAGTCAGTAATGAACAAAAGATGGAGAAAGCCTCTGAAGCTTAAATTCTAGGAGGATAATCAAAAGAAACAAAGAAAATAACAAGTAGTGAGTGATAAGTGCTGGGTAGAGAATTAGAATTAGGTTGATATTAAAAGAGAGTAACAGAGTGGCTTCTTTAGATTATCAAGTTTCTCACTTCATGGAGGTGACTTTAAGCTGAAAAGTAATAATACTACTAAAGGGTGGAAAAGCCAAGACTAGACGATTCTCCTGTATAACTGCTCTTGTCAATACACCTCAGCAGGCTGAGAGAGTAATTGTTGTGCCAAAGCCCACTAACAGTTCTTTACTTCACTCTGGTGACATAATATTTTTTTTCAGAGTGAATGTGGACTTCAGAGAAAAATACCCCTTCATCTTGTCATTTTAAATGAAAATGAAAATGAAAATGAAAATACAACGTTTCATGTTATGTATCTTAGATGGTGGGCATTTTATGCAATAAAGCACACCCAAATTTTGATGCAATAAATGACATTGGGAGAATGAATCTTGAAAACCCCTATGAAATGCAGAAAAAAGAAAAACGAAGGAAAGGAGGGACGAGAGAGGAAAAAAGCCTTAACGTCACCTTTCTTATTTATTCAGACTGTTGCCAAAGCTTTAAATTCTTAGACAAAATCGATATTAGAACTGAAGGTATCAATTTTCAGTTTAGGTAAAGGAAAAATGGACCTAATTGGCTTTTTATTGTATTCCTGGTTGTTTGCTGTTTAGATAGCAGGTATTTAAAACTAGGGTGCTTATAAAATAATTAACTAAAAGGTCCTTGGCCAGTGAACTTAGTTTTAAAATAACCAGGTGGGGATTCCAAAAATAAGCCTACAAAAGAAGTGATATAATTTAAAAACATCTTAAAATATCAGAATCAAAGAATAATTACATGTTAATGAAAAAGACATACAAGGTAACTCCCAAGACAGATTAAAACTCAGCATGACACTAAAATGATTAATAAACTATTAAAGACACATAAGCACTAAGAATTAACTGCTTTTTAGCTTAAACAGCTTTACCCTTAAAAGCTTATCTTGGGCCCTAAACAGTAACATTTTGATTTTTTTTAAAGAAGAAACAAAAGCTTTCATTGATTTTTATATAATAAATATTTACTGTGCCCTTAACATGTGCTGGTAGAACCCTTAACATGCCCGGATCAGCGAAAGCAATATAAAAGCCATATAACCTGTAAACAGCTTACTGAGTATGGAAGAAAACTGGTGTCCAGTTGGGACCATTAAGCAGCAGTCCCTTAGGTTCATGCCTGTGGAAATATGAAAGCCCTCCCTGCAAAATGCCCAGGAGGACAAACAGCAATCACCCAGTGATCCCAGCTGTTTCCCACCTCCTTCCAATCATTATGAATTGGTGCTTTGGCTCTTCCACCATTATAACCACTTTGGCAAATAAGATGTTTGTGCCAGTGTGTGAAGGAGAACCTTACAGACCAATAATTATTTCTGATATATGTACTGGGAACCAATAATGGCTGAGTACTTCATTTCAAAATAGGGAATTAGGGGGCAGATCCATTTAAATTCTGAAAAGGCCCGTCGAACGTAACTGAATGTAGCCAGACAAAAATAGAAACACATTTCCCTCCGTTTCAGAGAGTAAGAGAGAGGAATGGCGTTGGTAATAGACAAGCTTCTCTGAATAAGTCTAGCAAATACCACGCAAGGCAGGCGAGAATAATTTAACGAGATAACTCTGCTATTAAAACATGTACGTGTGTGTTTGTGTCTTGTAGAGTATGAAAGAGTTACCTTTATTTTTATGCCAGAAAGAATCATCTTGTTCCCCAACCTGGTCTCTAGGAGTTTCTTTGACTATCTTATCTGTGAGAATGAACTGTTGTGTGTGACTGACTGCGTATAAAAGGAGAAAAACTTTTCTACCATATAGATTCTGGGTCATTATTCATTCTAGACTCCCTCTGTCATCTTCTCTACAGAGCTAATCAATTCCCTTAAACAATCTCAAATAAATAATTTCTTTTAAAGAAAACATTACTGCTAGGAATATCAACTTTTCCAAGTAACCATTTATACTTAAAGTCACTTCAAAAACCATCACAAGAAAGCACTATATTGATACGTTGGAGGAAAGTCTCCAAATATACAATATGTATTTTGCTGTGGCAGTATACTTTTTACTAATTGATCTAATTAAATTCTATAGGTAAGAGTTATATCTGTAAAACATAAAATAATTCTATTCTATAGCCATTAAAAATAAAACATCAAAAATGCTGAATCATTTGCAAGACACAATACCAAACTCAATAAATGGATGACCATTTAAATCAATATTTTGGAAATGTTTCTCAATTGATACTAATTATTTTACAACAATTAATTGATCACTCAGAAATCGTATGATTTTACAATTAACAAAGAATTTTCAAATGTATTATTTTATTTTGAAACTCACAAAGATGTTGTGATCTAGGTGTGTTATTCCCTTTTTCAAATGAGATTATGTAAATTGGCTTTACCAAATCCAAACTGTAATAAGTAAAAGATCTGGCATTTATGGCGAGTTCTTCTGACCCCTAGTCCAGGATTATTTTCACTCTTCTGTTCCTCTGTTGTCTGTAAAGCTTATTCGTTCATTCAACTCTAGGTGTCTGGTGCTCTGCTCAGAATTGTGGCACAGATCTGAGGAAGAAATACTGTGAACCTAGAATTATACAGCCATCTAAGCTACATTGAGAGTAAATGTTGAATAAAAACAATTTTAGATACAAATTTTTAGAACCACAGAATCTGAATAAACTAACTTCTAAAAAGTATATTTGAGATGCGAGAAAGAAACTAACCCAGAAGAAAGGAATGGTTTGCAAAAAGTAGTAAGTAGATACCAGACAAACTCATTACTAATCTTAAAGTAGTATTTACAATATTAAAAACAACCACAATTTGTATGTTTAGAAAAGGTTAAAATTAAAAAATCATAGACAGCAATCTTAAGTTCTTGCTTATTTGGGACAAGGATAGAGACACTATAAATTTTGACTTGTCAAAGGTACAAAATATTAAGAATATAATATTAATATATGTGTGGTAGTCTAAAAACTAGCCCACAGAGATAGCCATGTCCTAACCTCCAGAACCTGCGAATATTATTTTATATGGTAAAGGAAGCTTGCAAATGTGATTAAAGATGTTGAAATGGGGAGATTATCCTGGATTATCCAGGTGGGTCCTAACTATAATCACAAGTGTCCTTATAAGAGATGTGATGACAGCCCAGACATAAGGCAATGTGATGAGTGAAGCAAGATACAAAACTTCTGGCTTTGAAGGTGGAGAAAGGAAACAGGAACCAAGGAATGAAAAGAATGTAACTCTAGAAGCTAGAAAGAAAAAGGAAACGAATTCATGCCTGTTGGGGAAGGTCATCAAGAAGACGTAATGACTGGTTTGATCCATAAGCTGGACGGAGACAACTGTACCGTGAAATGTACTCCCCTCCGTTTGCCTTCCCCATTCCCAGATGCTGCTCCAATGACATAGCCTTGAGTTAGAAATGTGCTGTTGAGACTACCTGGACTGGGTACGCAAATGATCCCAGTTAAAGCCTCCTAAATATGCAACTGACCCCAGTTAGGGCCTCTATATAAACTTTTAAGATTTGGCAAGTGAGTGCAGAGATCTACTCATCCTGTGATTGCACAAAACAGGCCTTTTACGTTCCCTTGCTTATTAAACCATCCACCCACCAATCTGGAGTAGTCTGCCTCCTTCTTTGGTCTCCCTTGCCCATAGTGGAAGGCAGGGAGAAACTAACCACCCTGCTGTTGCCTTGATCTCAGTCCAGTGATATTGCTCTCAGTTCTGGTCTCTAGAACTGTAAAAGAATAAATCTGTATTCTAAACCACAAAATATATAGTAATTAATTGCTACAGTAGCCAAAGGAAGCTAATACACAGAGGATGCCAAAAAAATATATTCTCATTTTAAGAAAGGAAAAATTTGTATTAAAAGTGTAATACTCAATGTATACCTAAAACAAAAGATGAATACAAGTTATGTTTGATTTATATTACAAGAGGTGCTCAAAATGCTTACCATCAGTGTCCAGACACTTCTGATTACAGTGAACTACTGCTTGAGCAACAGTGACCCAAGTGTCCAGTTGTATCGCTGCACATACTGCTTCGATTTCTTCCAGAACTACCACTAGTGTAGCCAGTTTTCTGCAGTACACCACGTCCTTTAAGGTCCCCCATGGTAGAAGTCAAAGGGTGGTAAGTCAGGGGAACGTGTAGAAAACTCAGACAATGTTCTCGAATTTCAAACACCACTTCAAAGTGGTCTTGGGCTCCTCCAATGACAATTGTGCTTCCACCATTTTCTTGACGGTCTCACCTGTCACATGGTGACGCCAGCATTCATTTGATTAAGGCCATCTTTTGAGTGAATGTCATACTACACATTGCTACCGTAATTCAACTCAACTTTAAAAGGTAATCATAAATAACATCTCTTAAAATGTGTATACATTTTTTTGGCATCTTGGTATTTAAAATGCTGGGTTCATCATTAAAAGTGTACATGTGGAATATATGACTTATTTTCAGGAAATCCTTATGCCTTCACTCCTCATGTTTTTAGGGATGATTTTTATTAAAATAATACTCTTGCATGCTCAGGCCATTATTTTTCACTCTTGTCAGGTAGACACAAAAGTCACAGACTATCCCCAACTTATGATGGGTCAATTTACAAATTTTCAACTTTACAACAGTGTGAAAGTGATGTGTATTCAGTAGAAACTGGCTAAACTAAGCTATGGTGTTTATTAAGTTAGGTGCATTTTTGACATCCTATTTTCAACTTACAATGGGTATATCAGGATGTAACCCCATTGTAAATAGAGGAGGATCTCTGTTTCTCTGATGGTTTGGAAGAGGCAACTTGTTGGTTTGCAAACTGGCCACTGTAGAGGAAGGGCAAGAAGAGACCAAAGAAAGAAGCAGACCACTCCAGATTCGTAGGCGGGAGGTTTAATGAAAAAGTGAACTTAACACACAAGGTTTGTTTTCTGTAACCACAAGACAAGTAGATGTCCACACCCAACTGTCAGAATCTTAAGAAGCCTTAACTGGGTTCAGTCACATATGCAGTCCAGATGGTGCCAATAACACCATACTCTCTCAGGCTACAGCCTTGGAACTGCTCCCACTTTTGAACAGTTAGCAGAACCTGCATTCTAAGAACAGGGAGGGAGTGAGGAGCCTCTGAATACCCTGGTGCAGCTCTCAGGTCAACTGGTTGTCATGTCCCCTCAATGACCTCCCCAACAAAACTGAACCCTTAGCTCAGCCCCTTCTAATCTTCTTTCTGTCTTGGGAATCTCCTTATCAGCAGAGAACATACTTTCTACACTGCTCCTCCCTGAGGAAGGAGTCTTGTGGTTACTCCACACTGCTAGGAGCTGGTAAGTCTGCATAATTCAGGAATAATGGACATAAATTCACATTCCCCAAAACCTTTATTACCAATAAAGGTGGCATGTGATCTCCTTCTGCCTTATTCTTTCGTCTCTCAATTGCTTCAGAACGCACATGGGAAAAAGCAGAGTATTACACATTAGTTTTTTGAACTCTCAATATTCAAACAGGTAAAAAAAGAAAAGATGAGATGACTTATCGATTCAGTAGAAAGAAGAGAAAAAGAAAACAAAAGAAGCAAAACAATGGTGGGCCACACATAAGAGACACAATGAGAAAAGAAATCCACGAAGAATTTAAATGTAATTAGTTAGAGAAAAACATACCAGGCAAAAAACTGACCCAAGGAAAATTGGCATGTCATTGTTCATTGTTCTACAAAAATTTCCTCAAAACTCTCTGACTTAAATTGTCTTTAATTATTATTTATGAATCTACTCATCAGTTAACTAATTCAAGGGCAGGATGGGCACAGTTAAGTTTTGCTCCACCATATTTCTCATCTTCTAGCAGACTATTCAGGTCTTATGTGCATGGCATGGGAGACAGAAAGCAGAAGCACACAATGCTCTGTAACCTAGGCTCAGAGTAGGCATATCAGTACTTCTACTGTACTCCATTGGCCAATGCCAGGCAGAAAGGCAGCCCAAACTCAAGACATGAGGAAATAGATTCTACCTCTTGATGGGGGAAACTGCAGTTACATCGCTAAATGCAGGGTTACACAGAGGCATTATTTAGGGCTATCAATGTAATCAAATAGCATATCACCTCTCTCAGAAATTGACAGATCAAAGGAACAAAAATATTGGTAAGGATACAGAAGATTTAACTATGTAATTAACAAGCTTGACTTTTATAAATACATGATGGTAGATGATGGTAGATACATTCAACAAATAAACAACAAATTTCATTTTAAAGTGCATATAAAAGAGTTACATAAATTGAACAGAAAAGCAACCAGGGAATTTTCAACAATTTCCAAAGAACTTGTCACAATACTTTATCATTATTCATCTTAATTAGAAAACAACAAAGAAAAAATCCCCATACATTTGAAGACTAAATGCACATTTCTCAATAATTTATAAGCTAATGAAGAAATCACAATGGTAACTGTAAATATTCAGATTTAAAAGAAATAAAAACACTACATAAAACTTGCAGAATGATAAAAGAGCAATTGTAGGGGAATTTATAACTTTACATACAGTTATTAGAAAGTAAAAAAGACTGACAATAAACAAGCTAAGCATTCACCCCAGGAAGCTGATAAAGCCTGAATGAAGACATAAAAAAAAAATAACAATATTGATTGCAATCATTTAGAGAATATTCTCCAACCACAAAGTAATTATGCTACTTTATTTGAAGTAAAAAATATTATACTATTATTTGAAGGTAGACAGCGATGAATTAAAAGTATATGTTGAAAAGTCTAGAGCAACCACTAAAACTTTTTAAAGGAGAGGCATAATTTATATGTCAATAGTGGAGTCAAAATGAAATAAAAAAGACCTTGAGGGCATTATGCTAAGAGAGATAAGTCAAACAGAAAAAAACATATACTGTATGACTTCACTTACATGTGGAATCTAAAAAACCAAATTTACACAGTATAGTGATAATAAACAATAATACTGTGTTGTAAACACCAAACATGCTAAGAAACTAGATTGTAATTGTTCCCATCACACAAAAGAAATGATAATTATGTGATATGATAGAGGTATTAGCTAATGCTACAGTGGTAATCATTTTGCAATATATAAACGGATCCAACCAATGTGTTGTACACTTTAAAATTACACGATGTTGCATATCAATTATATTAATTAATTAATTAATTAATCAAAATGTAAAAGCCAGACTCATAAAAACAGTGAGTAGAATGCTGGTTACCCAGAGGCTGGGGAGTGAAGAAATTGAGGAGATCTTGCTTAAGAGTACAAACTTGGAAATAGATAAGTAAGTTCTGGAGATCTAATGCACAGCACAGTAATTATAGTCAACAATCCTGTGTCATAAACTGCAAAGTTGTTAAGAGACTAGAATATAATTGTTATCACCACAAAAGATATATCTGGAAAATCCCTAAATATTTGAAAAGTATACAACATTCTTTTCAATAACCCATTAAAGATGAAAGTAAATGAAAAATTATAAAACACTTTGAATTTAATAAAAATGAAAACCATATATCAAAATTTGGGGATCCTATTAAAGGATCCTATTAGTGAAGAGAGGGAAATGTATTGTATTAAATGCTTATATTAGAAAAAAGGAAGTCCTCATATCAATTATCTAAGCTTCCACCTTAAGAAACTGGAAAAATCAAAGCAAATTAAACCCAAACCCGGTATAAGGAAGGAAATACAAAAACAAGAGCAGAATCAAATAAAATTGAAAACAGGGAAAAACCATAGAGAAAAATCAATGCAATTAAAAGCTGGTTCATTGAAAAGATCAATAAATGAGATGAACTTCTGGCCAAACTGATCAAAAAAATAATGAGATGCCACAAATTACCAATATCAAGAGTGAAAAGCAGATATAGCATTATAGATTCCATGGGTATTAAAAATATAATATATATATCATATTATAAATTTGGCAAATTAGAAAAACTGGAAAAATTCCTTACACATACTACCGAAGCTAACACAAGAAAAAAAGATAGCCTGAAAAGTATTATATCTATACATTAAGTCAAATTTAAAAAGACATTCCAACAAAGAAAACTCGAGGCTTAGAGGGCTTTGCTGGCAGATTTTATCACACATTTATGGAATAAATAGTAACAAATGTTGATTGACTCTTCTGGAAAGTAAAAGAGAGAATGTTTGGTTTAACATTTGAAAATCAATTAAATATAATTCACCGTATCAACAAACCGAAGAAGAAAACGCATATGATTGTCTCAATAGATGGAGAATACACATCTGACAAAATTCAAAGAGCTTCTTGGGAAAACACAGATAACATACTTAGTGAAACACCGAATGCATTCCTGCTGAGATCTGAACAAGGCTGGTATATGCTACCACTAATCTACATTATATTTAATTATTTACTAAGGTAATTATTCATAAGGTCAATTTAGTAAGGAACAAGAAAATAAATAAAAGTCATTTAGATTAGGAAGGAAGAAATAAATGTGGCTGCAGGATACAAGATCAATGCAAATAATCAATTACATTTGTATACACTAAAAGTGAATAACTACTAGAAATTAAAATTAAAACAGTACCCATTTGTAATAGGACCACAAAAACATGAAGTACTTAAGTATAAAGCCCCCTCCAGAAAGAAAACGTTTAAGACTTATGTACAGAAAACTGCAAAATATTGATGAGAAAAATCAAACAATACCTAAATAGAGAGAAATAGCAGGTTTATGAATTGGAAGACTATTAAGCTGTGAATGCTCCCTAAACTGAACTATAGATTCAACCCAACCGCAAGAAAAAAAATAGCGACAGGATACAGCAAGCTACTCTAAAATTATACGGAAACAATTGGAATTCCTTTTGTCACAACTCAGTTGATAGTTGGGCTGAGCGGTCAGGCTTCCTCGGATGGAGTAGGCACGGAGGAAGTAAGGCTACCTGCTGAAGCATCCTGGAAACTGTGTAGAAGTCGGTCAGTTTGGCGTCACCACCACAGAAGGCAAGCACCGTCTGCTCTACTGTGTAAAACCCATTCCCACAGCGACACCATGTGGCACCTGGAAGCAAATGCAACAGTGTACCAAAGAAGTTCCTGTTCTTTCACAGCTTAGGTGTGGAAGCTCCACCTCACCTGTCGGAGACTGCGTTGAATCTCTAGAATCATTGGACAATTCTAAATGCAGATGATCTCAAAAACAGGAGATTCTGGATTCCTGCTAATGAGCCAGATAGGTATTCAAAAAATTAATTAGAAAAAACTTATTACTGTATTTGTACCCTGAATTTGTGAAGCATTTCATGTTATCATAAATAGCACTAACTACTGGGGGTGCCAAAAAGAGTATACACACACATTTAAAGAGATTAGGTATCTATGTATTACTTTTCAAAGTTGAATTGGATTACAGTAGCAATGTGCGGTATGATATAACTAGAAGTCTGGGTGCTGATGGTAAGTACTTTGAGCACCTCTTGTAATTGCAGCAAACGTGACTTGTGTCCATCTTTTGTTATTGGTATATATTGAGTGTTACAATTTTAATACATTTTTTTCCTTGATTAAAATGTGTGTACCTTTTTGGCACCCTCTGTATATGGTAACTTTATATATCTCTAGAGTTCAAATTTATTAAGAATTTGTGTTAGTTTTCTGTTGCTACCATAACAAATTACCACAAACTTTATAGCTTAAACAAGTTTATCACCTTACAGTTCCATAGGTGAGAGGTTGGATATGGGTCTCACCAGGCTAAAATCAAGCTTTTGACAGGGCTCTGTTGCTTTCTGGAGGCTCTAGGGAAGAATCTATTTATTTGTCCATTTGAGTTGCTGGCAAAATTCAGTTCCTCATGGTTGTAGAACCGAGAACCCTGTGTCTTGATGGCTGTCAGCTGGGGACCATAGCATCTAGAGGGCACCTACATGCCTCAGCTTGGAACTGTTTTCCTTCTTCAAAGCCAGCAATGGCAGCTTGGTTCCAACTCTCATAGAATCTTTCTGACCTGCTCTTCTACCTTCCCTTGTTTCTAATTGTAAGGATTCATGTGATTAGACTCTAGGACCCTCACAGATAACCAAGGATAACTTCCCCATCTCAAGGTCTTTAACTCTGATCACATCTGCAAAGTCCCTTTTATCAAGAAAGGTCTGATAATTAAGTTCACAAACTGGTCCTAGTAAAAGTGCTACTACTACCTCATTGCTGAATATCACTATGGTCACCTTCAAAGTACTCCCCATGGGAATCTGTGCACCGACACCAGCACCTAGTCCACCCTTTAAAGCAATTTTGGAACTCTTTTTCTGGAATAGCCATCAGAGCTCTCATATTACCTTTGATGTCCTGAATGTCATAAAAATGTCTTCCTTTCACTATTTCCTTTATCTTCAGTTAAAAAAAAAAATAGTCATTGGGGGTCAGATCGGGTGAGTAGGGTAAGTGTTCCAATACAGTTAGTTGTGTACTGGCTAAAAGATCCCTCACAGACAGTGCCGTGTGAGCTGGTGCACTGTCGTGATGCAAGAGCCATGAGTTTTTGGCAAAAAGTTTAGGTCATTTTCATCTAACTTTTTCACACAAATAGTTTCAGCACTTGCAAATAGTAAATTTGGTTGACTGTCCAGTTAGTACAAATTCATAATGAACAATCCCTCTGATATCAAAAAAGTTAGCAACATCATTTTGACTCTTGGTTTGGACTGATGGAACATTTTTGGTCATGGAGAATTGACTAACTTCCATTCTGCACTTTGACATTTTGTTTTGGGGTTGTATTGGTACACCCATGTTTCATCACCAGTAATAACATGGCCCAAAATACCACCTTGCCTCTCTAAAAGGTCTTCACAAATTTTTACTCTCCTTTGCTTTTGTTCATCGGTGAGCTCCTTTGGGACCATTTTTACACACACCTTTCTCATGCCAAGGTTTTCTTGACCATTTCTCTATCGATGTTTACTTGCTCTGCTATGCTTCTCAGTCAGCTATTTCAACATGCAATTCAATGAATTTTTGCAATGTTTTCATCAGTTCTGCTCATTACTGGCCACCCTGACCTCTCTTATCAGTGACACTTTCTCTCCCCTCAGAAAAATGTTTAATCCATTTGCACATTGCCATTTTTTCATGGCATTATCCCCATAAACCTGGACTAACAAGTTTCTGATTTTACTTCCTCTCTTGCCAAGTTTAATAAGATCTTTAATGTTTTTTGGTTCCTCTAATTCAAGCTCCAACACTCTCTCAACAGCACACAAAAACACGCAATAATGAACACCACTCAGCAAGACACTTCCACACATTGACACAAACACAGCTGTGAGACAGATATACCAAGATTACGAAACGTTACCAAGCTGTTTGTGCAGTGCTGCTGACGTTAAGTGCATGGTGGCAAGTTTGCAAACTTAAATTGTCAGACCTTGTTGTATGTTCACAGGTTCTGGGAATTAAGCTGTGGACACCTTTGGGAAGCCATCATTCTGCCTACCACATCTATACCGGACTTTTTGACATTTAAAAAACCGAATCTTAAAAACATCTTAACTTTGGTACTGAGGAATGGCCAGTCTTTTTTTTAGGACAGCATTTACCCAATCACTCCCAACCTTTCCTTTGGCCTGCTTCCTTATTTTTCTCCATTCATCCTATACTAGATTTAACTTGGAGCCAATGAAGGGGTTTCAATAAATCTCCTGAAGCAGTGCAAAATTTCACATGTATGCTTATTTTTCTGGGGGAAAGGTCCAGATTCTTTTTTTTTTTTTTCCAGCTAACCATATCATATTTATTTTTTTTAATTCATTTTTATTGTTAGAGTTATTGGGGTGACATCTGTTAGCAAAGATTACATAGGTTTCAGGCATACAATTCTACAGTGCATTAAAAATACTGTGAAAGACCCCATCCTGGGGGAAAAAAGAAAACCTAATAAAGTGTATGTAAATGAATTTGGTGCTTTCACACAACATTCATTTTCATGCTTCCACATTTATATGCATCTTCCTCTGTGAGATTGGGTGGTGTCCTAGAAAGAGCACAGGCTTTGGATTGCCCTCAAGTATCTGACTCAAACTAAAATGGGCTAAGTGGTGATGGAATTTATCTAATTAGGAAATGAAGAGTAACAAATCTGATGGGAAGCGCCCATGATGAGAGCAATTAGGACATGTTCAACTTGATGAACCTTCAAAATAGTCAAAAAATCAAGGGGTAAACAACTTAAGAGTATCTTAAGGAAAAAAAAACAGTCATGTGTCCATAATAAAATTAGAAGTTTGAATATGATAAAAATTACCATAAACTACATGGCTGGACAACAAAATAAGGGGAAATTCTGTCACACACATGGCAGATTATCAAGAAAAAACTCAACTCCATAGAAGTTAAATTTTCAAAGTGAAAACTCAAATAAAAAATAGCTTTATTTATCATAGCCAAAATTGTAGTCCATGTGTGAATGTATCTAGAAAGCATTCATTATCCTAAGTGAAAGTTACCAAGCACAAGATCCCATTTCTATGGACAAAGGTGCCCTGACTACAAAAAGACCTTAAGAGTACTCCCTGGGGTGATGGAAATGTTATCTTGGTTACATGACTAAATCTATTTGTCAGAACTCCTTAAATTGTACACTTAAAATAGATTAATTTTATTGAATGTAAATTATAGCTCATTAGCAGATTTCTAATATGCAAGGACACATAGAAGGCTATTAACATGGATTGGGAGAGATGTGATGGGATAGGAGGAAAGGGCAAAAATAAAAGTATTTAAAAATTGGGCGTATGATCCCCTTCAGGCATTTACGAAAAAACGTAATGTATATGCATAAAAAAGCTTGTCCGCCATCCAGTCCTGCAATCCAACACTTGTATCCTTGCCATGTTTACATTCCGGGGCACGTCAGGAGATGGAAGCCAGATGGTGATGGGTTATGGAAGAGCAGGAGGTGGAGGAAGTGGCAGCAAATTTGCACAGTATCGGTTAAATTGTGCAGTTTACCTTCGAAGCAGCACTGAAGAGTGAATGATAGGAGGCATGCTGCAAATACTGTTAAGTGGCCTCGGGCTTTCCAAAAGAGCATGTCCCATCACATCTGTTTAAAACGACCGTGTTTCTGCGGGAATCCACACACAGGCAAGAGCAGCTTCTCTTGGGGCACAGGGTAACATTGGCTTTCCCGCAAGGGGCCAATCTTGGCTTAGGCTGATGGTGCTCACATGGGCCAACAGCTCAGGTGAGCAGGCAGACAGCAAGCCCGAGTGGTTAAGGGAACCCTGGCTTTCCTAGAAATCAGCCTGAACCTCTGTTGAGTACTCAATTATTCATATCCAAATGGAGATAATGCCACCCAGCTAGTTTTATGTTTTAAAAATGAGTAATAATGTATAGGCACGGGGTATTACCAAAAAATAGGTACTCAATTAGTGATAGTTATATTATTATTCTCCTGCCTAGAAAGGAGTCTGAAACATACTAAGCAATCACAAAATAGCTGTTGGATGGATGAATGGATGAATAAAAACTATTAACAGTCAATTCCAGTGTATGACCTATTTTTCTTGAGACTGAGCTTAACTATTACTTCCTTTGGGAAGATACTGAGCTACCTACATCCCAAGCTACACATGTTTTCTCACTTAACAGTGTGGGTATCAGAGCCAGCTTGCCTGTGCTTGAATCTTGGCTCCACTGTTTATTGTGACCCTGGGCGAATCCCATGAAGTCTTCCCAGCTGCCTCAACTGTAAAAGGTGGCTGAACAACAGTATCTCATAGGATTTCTGTAAAGATTAAAAGGGTTAATACAGAAATATACTTATTAGACTGCCTAGCACATAGTAAGCATTCAATAAACATTAGCAATTTTTGTAGTGCTATTACATTTGGCAACTTATTTACTTGTGTAGCCCATAGAAATAAGTTCCACAAGAGCAGAAACTTAGGTGTATTTTTTTCACTGCCTAAAACTATGCCCTGGGATCCAGTAGGCATGCAATAAATAGTTACTGAATGAATACCTACCACCCAAAGATACAAAGTGCCACAATTATATGCAAATATATATAAAATTTTCCCCCAAAATTAAAAACAGGGTTTTGCATATAGTAGATGCACAACAGATGTTTGTTGACTGAAAAAAAATGAATAGAGATAATCAAATGGAAAGTAATTTCAGACTACTGAGAGTACTATATCAAAAAGGCCTAGTAGAGAAGAGATTCAGGAATTCTCCTGCTTATCTTTATAAACTTTTTATTTAAAAAATAAAATTATAAACAAAATACAGAAAAATATTGACACCTGTAATAACAAGAAATGACTTCTAATCTTTAGGGCAGTTTGTTATCCTGGAAGAGAAAAATCATGAGTTCTATAAAGAAATTTTATTGTGCAAAGGAGGGATGGACTTTTTAATGTCTGTCTACAATAGATATTTGGCATGGACAGAAAAAAATGTTTCTATGTATACATTCAACATTTTGCAGCATATTTACATTCAAGTTACATTTCCAAATTCTATGCCAAATACAGTCAAACTCACCATCAAAGGTCCCTAAGATATTACTAAAATGCTGTTGATTTGGTGGGAATACATCATAATTTTATTACAAAATAATTTTATGTTCCTTCTAGATCAGTTATATTTTAACTACTCCAACAAAATTCACTGACCTTTTCCTTCCCCGTTCAAGCCAAGCCCCTTCCAGACAAATTAAGCACCAATTGAAATTTGGCCAGTTATGAAGTTACACTGTAATTTTTTTACCCTCCTTAGAGATATTAAAACTTTCAATGGAAGGACACTGGCACTGATAAATTATGTTTTCTTTTATAGTACCTAAGATATAGTATGGATACAGAATTTTAACTTTTTTTTTTTTAAATGGCTGAAGCACTATTCTTGTTTAGTTGTGATCAAATTCCTCATCAAAATAAAACACATTAAGAAACCCACACAGTTTTTGAAAACTTTTCTCCATTTTTCCCTACACATTCCTCAAATCAGACTACCAATCTGTGAATTTGTTGCTTAGCTTTTCTAACTTACACTAGGGTAGCTATCCTGGTTTCTTGGATGATCTTTCCATTTCATTTCATAAATTACTATTTAATAAAATCAACAAAAATTACGTAAACTATCTTCTATCTTCCATCTTTGCTACGGTTCTCTGAGAAATTTATCCTAACTTTCTGAAGGGTTAAGATTCCACGGGGCCTGTCCATCTAGGCTTGGCAAACAAAATGTCAAGATCAGAAAATTCTCATGCCTCCAAGAGATTTTAGACAAATCAAATCTACTTATGTATCAATCCTTTCTTAATTGTCTCAAATCAAGTTCAATTTTTAAGAAGTCTAGTAAGACCATTAATGACAAAACAATGGAGACGGATGAATTTCACTCAGTTGAACTCTTTCTTTCTAATTTACTTCAGGTTGTAACTTCTCCTCCAGTACATGATGATTGGCTGTTGGCAGTAGGTTGCTGAGTTGGTATCACTTCTAATTCAGATTCACGAACAAAAACCACTGCGTCACCACTTACATTTATAAGACACTGTGCCTATAAGAAGAGCAGGACACGTTCAGTCACAAATTTAACAGTATGCTCAAACTCCAACATTAGGGGCATTACTATGTTGCTACAAATTCATAGTCTTACAAGTCATTACAGAAAAGTTAGGCAACCCAACAGAAAAGTAAGTAAAGGATAAGAAGGCAATTCACAGGGAAGGGAACTAAAAAAACCCATTAATATAATTATTTAATTTTTAAAGGAACCTTTAACAACTTAAGTGCATTACCTTAACAAAACTGATAAAAGATAAAATTTAACCTAAGCAACATTCCTTTACCCCCATTAACAGAATTACATTATTTCTTTAAAAAAAAAAGTGTGACCCCACCATGAGGTACTTTTCACCAGCATGGCAATTAGAACCTGATAGCATCACAGTCCAAACAAGAGGGCATTTTTAACTTCTCATCAGCCATCATTGTATTCCAAAGACTCACCAAGAAGATGGTGGCAGAGTAGCAAATTTGGAGCAAAACTTCCTAGAAGTATTTAGGTATAACAACTAATCACTTGGACTGTAAAAACAGCAGCTGACTTATGTGTGACAATGGTTATTAAAATAGTCATTAGTATGTGTCCTAAGCAATGAGAATAAAAAAGCTCTATAAAGAGCAAATCTCTTTTGCAGGGGAGGGTGGCAGATGGGAAGGCCCTCGATTTACATGGGGAAATTCACAGGATCCCCTATCAAAAAGCTTTAACTACATCTCACCTGGTTCTTATTCGGATTCTCCATGAAGACACACTGCTTCATAATGTAGGAGACAACAGCATTCCCTCCTAGAGCAGCAACATGAGCTCGCACCATTGCAAACACTTCCGCAATAAAAGCATGGAGAAAGCCACTGACTCCTCCTTCCTACGTAATAATGCGCAGGATAATCAAACTCTATACATGTACACATGAATGTATATTAAATGTCAAAGAATATATATTAAAACATCTTAAATTATCTTAACATAATGAAGAATTATAATGTCCTTCATAATGGGCATTTATTGCACGAGTGAACAAACCAACCTCACTGAACACATATCTATGACAAGGACTGCTGTCCTTATTTTACCAACGAAAATGAAGCTCAAGGAATTTGTAAGATGCCCATGAGTAGCTATGAATGATCACACGGCTAGTAAGTAAATGGCAGAGAAAGAATTCGAACTGGTCCTCCATCTTCAAACATCTCCTATCAAATCATTCCCATTATTATTCAAATAAGTTGATGATAAATATAAACAATAAAACCTCCCTGCTATCCATATCTCCCATTCTGAACCACGTTCCAGTCCCACTTGCCTTTTATCAGTTTCTCAAAGGTGTCAAGCGGGAGTTCCCTGGTGGTGTAGCGGCTTAAGGCTTCGGCGCTGGTGCTGTCAACGCTGCGGCCTGGGTTCGATTCCCAGCCAGGGAGCTACCCACATTACCCTCCCCCCACCCACACACACACACACAAATCAAAGGTGTCAAGCACTTCTCCTGCCCCAGGGTCCATGCACATGCAGTTCCTGAAGGCACCGCCACCATTTTCCACCGGGATACCTCTTACTCAATTCTTCAGGTCCTGGCTTACATGGAACTTCCTCAAAGATACTTTCCCTGTCTGTCTAATCTCAAGCAAGTTCTCCCATTATATTCTCTGACAGCCTCTGTTGTATTTATTTTGCTTATTGTCACTAGTAGTTATATATTAGTTACATAATTATTTGTTTAATGTTCATTATGCTCCAGTTCCACTGGACTGTAAATTCCATCAGGTCAAGGACTGCAATGTTTTGTAAATTAATTAATTTATCTTAAAGGAAGATAAACTTACACACACAGAAAGTCATATGTTTACATTGTGCCAAGCATTGTGCTATGTGCAAGATGGTGAGCATGATATTAAAAAACAGTATGCAGGCTGTTATTTCTAACAAAGTATAAAAATACTGTTAGTGAAACAGTGACGGGGTGGGGGGGGGGGGAAGCACAGCTAAGTCAAACTGCTGCTGAAGTAAAATCTGAAGAGTTTATTGGGTTCCACATGTCAAACATTAACAAATTTCTCTATTCATATTAATACACTCAGCAGCCTTATTCCATAAATAAAACACAAGTGTGGCATTGGTGGTATAGTGGTGAGTATAGCTGCCTTCCATAAATAAAACACAATTAAATATAATCTTTTCTTGAGTTTAAATTACTGTGTAACAAAAAATACAGTACTAGCCCGATTCTGGTTAACTTTGATTACATCAAGTAAAATATTGTAACTACTATTATTTAAAATACAAATTAAAGTTTAATAATGTGCAATGTAAGAATTTGAATAAATGGCATTCTCATACACTTGAGAGAGTGAAAGAAAATGAGCTGCCTCATTCTCTTTCAGAGAGAGGAAACAATAGAAGTAAATTATATAAACTCTCCCTACAGACATACATCTACAATATAGTTCCCTACTATTTCTAAATGTTATCCCTTAAACAATGCTATTTAAATTACTTGGGCAAACAACTACTCAGAAAACTAAGCTTTTCTTATACGGCTATTTTAAACTTCTAATCAAACATGGGTAAATTTGTTCTATTTTTGTTTTATATACCATATAATAAGGATCTGGAAATTCTAATAAATGGGTTTAAACCCAACACAACTCTTGTGATAATACTAGCTAGGATATGAAATTTGGTTAGCCTAATCTGGGATCAATCCAAATAGGTAACTGAAAAAAAAAAAAAAAAAAAAAAAGATGTGTATGTGTATTATTTTTGGCAAAATATTACAATTTGAGATCTGTTTGCTTTTGTCACTAATATCTTCAGTCAGAGAAAATTCACAAAGTAAGAAATAACACCTAAAAATTACCTCACGTAGAGAAGTGGTTTCTCGAATGAAGAACATGTTAATTATCCCAAGATATTTAGTTATTTTTGCTCCAGGAATGAAAGAAAGGGGTGTCATCTTGACAACCCCAACTGTAGAATTTGCACAAGGTGGAACAGAACGATTCCGGAAATTTCCTTCACCCATTGGACTTGCTTTTTCAACTGTCACAGCTAAAATTGGAGGAAGAAGAGAAAGCATCAGATGCTAGTAATTCTAGTATTCCCCAAGGTTTCCGAGTAAGTGGTGACAACATTCAGCTGCCTGTGAGGCTAAGCCATGTCATGAAAGAAATCATCATGCACTGCATGCAATTAAAAAGAGAGAGAAAGGAAAACATAAGAGGAAATGCTGGAATGGAATTCTTTTGGAAGAAAAATGGCATTCCTGCAAAAGAAAACGTTGGTGCGGTGTAGCTACACATACAATGATCGTTATAAAGTGAAGAAAAAGAAAAAGCGGCAGAGCAATTAAAAATTATCTGCTGTAGGAACAAATTATTACAGAGAGAGTGTGAAAGTTGTTCTATTTCCCAGTTTTTTCCATCTTTTTCAGATGACTTCATCATTGTCAACTTGTAGATAAACCTTATGTTAACTGGTTGTAATTGGTTTCTTTTCCAAACCATTTTGATGAAACTCATCATTTTAAAAACTTAAAAAATGACCTTGGCTGTCTAAAAGTTGATTGTTTACAATAACATAAAAAATAATAACTACTGCCTATCAAATAACTATTCTAAGTCAGATATATATATATATATACCTTACAATAACCCAGCAACATAGGTATCATTATCCCCATTTTACGCATGAGGAAACTGAGGTTCAAAGAAATTAAATAACTTGCTCAAGGTCACACAGCTATTAAAATGGCACTTCTAGGATTCAAAACCAGATATGGCTGGTTCCATATCCTATGATCTTTCCTCAACAACATAGTTCCTACCTTATTAATGCACTATAAACTCTTTCACTTACTACATTTATTTCAAAATCTACCAAAACATGGGGAGTATAAATAAATAATATATAATGATCTTGACTGTAGCAGTGAGATAAAAGTTAACTACTTTCTCTGTGGAAATACCTTATTCTTTCACCTTTCTGGATATCACACTTAAAGTGACACGTCCTATGCTACAAAGTACCCTGGGTCCTGGGAGAGTGTCTCTCCAATAAGAGAGCTGACAATTTCCTTCCATTAGAAGAATATAATGTCTATTTATATACTTTTAAGAATACACAAAAAGTAAAAATTTAAAAACAATCTACAGGCCCTGCAATAACTTCTGCTAAATGACCATTAGAGTCTGCAGCTTTCACACTCCAATACATGACTGATTGGCAATGTTATTGCTGGGTAGAAAGGTCTAGCCTTCACCACTGGGAAATCAGGGATATGCTTCTCAGATCATAATGTGGTAGAAACATCCGCCTACTTGTCTTAATTGATCCGCGCCTTATGGTCTGAGCTTTCAGTTTAATGAGCTCTATCCAGCTGCTGCATCTGTCTGCAAAGGAACTGTAATCAACTGACGTTGCTGGAAACACAGACAGAAAACAAAAGAAAAAAAAACAAAGAAAAAATATGTATGACGTCTCTTACTCGTCATAACACTCCTTCCGATGAAGTAATCTAACTGTAATTTAGAAAAAGAATGGTCCTTATCAAGTCAGATAAGAGAGACAGTAAAGAGTCAAGCTTTAGACACTGATTTGTCCAAAACCAAGTTCTCAGTTAGCTGGCTGAGCGTTTCTGGTGATGCCAGAGTTGTGTGGTCTCTTAGGAAAAACAGAAGTGAGGTTTAACAGAAATATCAGTGAAAGGACCATAGTTTTAACTAATTTTATTTTCCATTCTTGTTACTTCACAATGTTTTAGAAGTTTATATTTTAGGGCTTTAATTTACTATCCAAACTTTGTGAATAACTGCCTTCCTTATTTCTACCCTAAAATAAAAACTAAAAATAATGAAAATCAAAAGAAGAATACATTTTTTAAAAATTACTAGTTGGCTTATCATTTATTAAAATACCTTCTTTGCACCATAAATAACAGGAAAGCCAAAAGGTTGTTTTTGTCAGTATTCTGTTTCCACGTATGATTGGCAACAAAGCCTATAACATAGGGCAAGGGGGCAGGTGTGAGACTAACAAGTTCTCCTTCTAAAAAGAGTAACTTTCACTACTAAGCTAAAAGAAAAAAATGTTAAAAGAGGTAAAATTTTATTTTTAGAAACTGGGAAACTATTAAAATGCTAAAAATGTAAATATTTGTTTAATTAATATTTTAAGACCTCCTCTAACTACAACAAAGCCACATTTTGGTGTCTGTCTATTCCACTGTCCAGTGCATTTCTCTGATGTCTGTATGTTTATGCACCATCACACTAGAATTTCACACCTTTGGTGACTATTTGCTTAATTAGACAAACTCACCTCTCTGTGCAGCTGGTATACCTGAGTTAGAACTTGCACTCTCCAGGTGTTCTAATAAGACAACATGAACAACATTAGCTTGGATTCTAAGTACAAGCCAGTATCTCTTCTTTGCTGTTTGTCAATACTCTCTATAACCCAGAAAAATAGGAGGAAATCTTTATGGCTTCATTATAAAAGCAAATCACAGATGTACTTAGGTTTAAAATGCAATTTCTTGACATATGAAAACTAGCTCCATTAATAAATACTGTACCAAGGAAGACCACTTGTTACTGTAACAAAAGAAGAGTTTCAGAAATTTCATAGACGTGAGAAAATGTAAACACAGTAACAGATGTTAGTAGAATGTGAGAAAACTGAGCAGAGAAGAGGGTCAATGTATTGGGAAGAAAATCTGAAATAAAAGATGGAAGAGAAGAATACAAACAAGGCAATGATGGATGTCTCACAGATAAACACAAGCTCCTTCCTAGCCATAACCCTCCCCATCACCACCAAGCCCCTCATTCAAGGACTTCACTATCAACAGCTCCTTCTCGTGGTATCAAGACTGTGGAACGCAAAAGTGGCATCTAGCCATAGAAATAACTAGAAACCCCAATCACTTCCTGTCCAGTAACCTCATAAAAGTAGCATCCAGTGTTACATTTTTATTATAGATACTTAAAGTACCATACAAATTTAAACAGTATCTATGTTTAATGTTTAGGCTCTATCCACACTAGAATATTTGAATTTTTGTTTTGAAGAATTTTATAACTGAAGGAATAGTGTTGTCAAGTTAGAAATAACTTATAAGAAACACTAAAAATTATTTGGGAGAACCAGTTTTTAAAAAATTTTATATACTATGTAAATACGTATTTTTTGTCTCTGTTGACCTGTCAATGTGATCTTTGGGTAATATTCTTAAATTAATAAAAGTTATACTTTTCAAAAATAAGAGTTGTACAGAATGTTTCTGATAATGGGGTGCAGTGAAAGCATCTCCTGTATCACCACCCCCCTTTTTATAAGTCATGTGACTATCAGCTAATGCTGTAGAATGTACAGTGGTTGACATTCTTCTTACAATACAGAGCTGATGAATAAGTGGGATCACGAGGTGGGGTCCCTAAAATGTCTGTGAGGGTACTATGCTCACAGAAAAAAGGCCCAAGATGAGCTGGTCCTGGCAGTGGGTGAACATCAGCACCTCTCACTGGTCTGAACACTTCATATAACTAATCACCTCACATTCTCAGTCACTCTGCTCCTGATTCTAGTTTGGCTTCCTAGGTAGTAGAATCTTCAAAAGAGAAGGGACTACAGATACAAGCTGTTTGGCTCACTGACAAACTAGTAATTCTGCTTAAAAAGAAATAAAAAATACATATGCAATCTGTATGCCAATACTAAAAAAAATAAAAAATAAAAAAATAACACATTTCATACCAGGGCTAGAAATCTTATTTAAAATCTATTGGGCTTCGTTGAGGAGCTACTGCTCAGTTGTGGGCCATGTGGATATGTAGAAGAGTTTGAGACAAACACTTCTTATGCTAGGTCCCCATTCTAACATGCAAAGAAAGTCTCAATCAAACCACACAGCAGCCCACTTCTCTCACAATTTCCTTTCCACTGAATACAAGAAAAAGATCATTTTGCTTTTCAAAAAAGAATGAGAGGGAGTTCCCTGGTGGTGTAGCGGCTAGGCTCCAGTGCTCTCAATGCCACGGCCTGGGTTTGATTCCCAGCCAGGGAGCTACCCACCCACCCACCCCACCCCCCAAAAAAGGAAGAAATTTAATGATTTTGGGAGTTCCCTGATGGTGTAGTGGCTAGGCTTCGGCGCTGTCAACACTGTGGCCTGGGTTCAATTCCCAGCCAGGGAACTACCCACAGAAAAAGAATAATAAGAAGAATGAGTAAGTGATAGCCCTGTTATCTCCAAATAATTTACTCTAGAAAGTTAACAAGGCAAACAGAACATGCAGTTTTATTATTCTGTTAGTACACTCTAGCAATATTCCACAAGCCTTACTCATGTGGGGAGCAGGACAAACCTAGGTTAAAAACAGTTCAGTGAAAATGAGCATATTGATGATAAAAAGAAAAAATACAGCAAGGATTCTTCCTCCTTCAATTACACATGCTCCAATGCTTCTAAAGTTTGAGACTTCTCCATTCTCTTAAATAATTTGTCATAGCCAATGGCAAAGGTATGGATTAGCCATGATGAAGTTCTACACTGTCCACTAACTCTTCTGACCACTTATTCACTTCATATCATTAGAATTTATAGACCATCTTTCTTTGAAAAATTAAAAAATATCTGAGACAATCTTATCTAGTCATCCTAAGAAAATTACTAAAATGGAAAAAAATTCCTGCAAATTCAGAAAAGATTCTGACAGATTCAAATACATGTAATCTAGAGTCTTTGATTTTTTTGCTGTATTTTCCTATTTAAACATGCTTAGTTTTAAGTTATTATGATCAAAATTTGAGTCTATGTTCCTTTTGGCATTTCTATCAATCTATAATGCACTGATTAGCTAAGTCTTATAACTGGCTTCATAACCAAGTCAGATAAAGGATGTATACAAACATCCAGTATAAATTTTGTCCATAATGATATTCAAATATTGGTGGATTGATAATGAAATTGTCATGTTATAGTTAAAAATTATTAAGGCATAGAGAAAGATATAAATAGCTTCAATATGTATTATCCACAAGGGAAAAAAATCAACTACAATACACTGTAATACATTCTGAGAAGACAAAGACAATTAGCTGCTCTATTTGGGTCATTAAGCTTCCAACTACTCTTCACATAAGCAACCTGAGGTGACCTCTAGAAATGGTTGCATATTCACTTGACCCAGAGAATCAGGCAAATCACTAAGTACAACTCTTTTTGTTCAATTTAAGAACACTCATGAAATCGGCCAAGCCATCAAGTGTATGTATATCCTAAAAGCCACCAAGTATTGGAAGGATGTCACTTTTACAGAAGCAATGTGTACCAATTCCATTGTTACAGTGGCAGAGTTGGTAGGTGTGCCTATGCTAGTGTAGCTGGATACAGAGTCAGTAGCCCAAAGAGTGTAGAATTTTTGCTGCACATGCTTAAAAATGTAGAGAGTAATGGTGAACTTAAGGGTTTAGATGGAGATTCCCTAGTCATCGAGCACATCCAGGTGAACAAAGCTCCTGGGATTCCATGCAGGACTTACAGAGCTTGTGGACAGACTAACCCTTATTGAGCTCTGCCTGCCATTGGAGCAGGTGGTTCCTAAACCAGAAGAGGAGGTTGCACAGGAGAAAAAAATATCGCAGAAAAAAAACTGAAGAACAAAAATTTTATGGCTCGGGAGTAAATTCAGCATCAAATAAATGCTAATAAAAGTTAAAAACAAAAAAGCTTCCAACTATAGGCGTACAAAATCCTAACCACTTATTTGTTTTCTTCAATCCACTTCTTCATTATCCTGCCTCCATTGCCAGGTATCCACTCCTCCTCTCACTATCATTCTTTCTATCATTTCTTTCAAATTATCCTTTTTTTTTTTTTTTATCATCACCCAGTTCAATTTTTCTTTGCTTTTTACTCCTTTCAGATTCTGTATTTCACTGTCCTCAAGCTGCCATAAAGAAGCTAAGACTCCTTAACCCTACTTCTCCATCAATTGTCTTTCTTTCCTTCCCATTTCTTGGATAACTTTTTCACATATTTTCTTCTCTACTTCTATTTTCCTTTCATTGTTCTTCCCCTCAGCATCTCTCGCCTTCCAGAACACCTCATGGATTGTTGTAGCCATAAATAACATGGAGAACATCAGCATTTTTTATTGTTGCTATCATTTGGTCATTGTGACAAAATGTATTTTTTTGAAAAGAGAGAAAGCAGATATGCAATGAATTGTTAATATATGAAGATACTTTAGTATTTAACACAAAGAATTATACAGGGTCCAGCAGAAGTAATGCTGGACCTTGTACGTGAAAGTACGTGAATGTCTCAAGACGATATGAATAGCAATTTGAACATTTCACCTAAAATGTCCCCTAACGTGTGCTTGAGCATGATATTGTTATGTTAGAGTTACATGCTCATGATTGTGTAATAAAAGATTTGGTATAGATTACCAGCTCATAAAAAAAGGGGTGTTATTTTTGCCAGACCCTGCATATATTTATAAGAAATCAGAACCATTAGTTGGCAGGAAAAAATAAAAGCAAACCTTGGAGTTTGGGGAGTATTTCTAATTGCTATTATAGTTTAAAATATGAGACAAGTCATTAAATTTAAAAGGTTAAACTATCTTTTAAAATCAAATTTGATTTAACAAAAAGTAACTCTCATAAGCCTACATAAAAATAAAGATAAAAAACCTTGTAATGTGGATACCTAATTATGGAATACAATATATGAAGGTTATAAGCCAACTTGTTTTCTTTTATTTACTGAAATCCAGATTTTGACCTATGCTTGTCATACTAGCCAGCAGTTGCTTAATGAGAAGAGTATTCCTGCCAGCCTACATAGCTTACACCACTGAACACGAGGAACTCACCCCAGCATAAAGCAATATGAAAGCAGGAATGTGGGGGCTTAAAAAATTTTCTCTTCTGTACATTTTTTCCAAATAAATATAAAAATTAAAATTGATCTAATTAAACCTTTTTATAGTCTTAAACTCCTAGAATTTTCATGAAAATGATTATCCTATCATAGATGAAATTTAAAAAGTATTTGAGATATATTAATAGTGGTATATGATTTACTCACTTTGTCATTAAAGCAAGTTCTTAAGCCCTATAATATGCTATCTAATATCCCAAGATTTAGGTTTTGAAACATGTATCTAAAGAAATATGGTATTCCCAGCCAGGGAGCTACCCATATACCAAAAAGCCAAAAAAAAAAAAAAAAAAGAAATATGGTAACCTTTTATGAAAATTACATGTATAAAATTCTTGAGATTAACTGCAATCCATGAGAAAAATCTTACTCATATTTTTTTTACTTTTCACCCAGATTATATTCACTCAGATTCCCCATTTTTACTATATTTTCTTTTTTCTGTGTATATCATTTTTAAAGTCTCTTGAGAACCATTTCAGAGAAAACACTAAGTATATATATATTAATAATTAGAAAAAATATTATGAAAGTGGTATAAAAATTTGCTAGAGCTATCTTTTTTCTCATAACACAGCCTCATATGAAAACAAGTAATTTATGTTGATGCAACATCATCTATGATCCTCCTTGTGTTCATCAAAAACTTTGATGACCTTCAAATAATAATATCCTTTGAAATTACTTTGGCTCAGCACCTCTTAATATTTCAAATTAGAAAAATCAAATCACAAAAATAACTAGCAAGGTAACATCAAATCAACCATAAATTTGAGACATACATCAAACTATTTTGTTACCTTGAAAAACAAAATCAAATATAACAAAAGATGGAAAGAAAATAATGAACATGGATGGACAATTCAGGCCCAGGCTTACTCTACACAGAAAATTAGGATACATATTACATAATTACAGCACCTTTTCTTCACATAAAACTCATTCCTTTCAATAACACAAAAAGTTTATCTACAAGTGAAAAGATGGAAGTATTAAAAACATACTGTGCTCAGTTCTTGAAATCACTCTGTTAACATAAAAGGAAATGAAAATTTTTAATCATCCTATTTGTAATAAGAACATGAAAAAATAAATTAGAATCCAAAGTTTTCAGAATTAAAAAAAGAAAAAGCTCTATCAACTTAGCTAAATGACCTAACATAGTTATAAAACAATGCATTTATTTATTTCTCAATATTAGTAGTTCACCCTTAAGCCTCTTTTGGTTGCATATAAAAAAGCAGAGAAGTTTTCTGAGCATTAATTCCTAACATTCTTACCTTTCTCTCTACTGCCTGTTTCCTCTAAATTGCTATGCTTAACTTCCTCCAGATATTTCTATCTCTATTAAAAAAGCCTTTTTTCATATTACAATGCTCAATTATTACATTCATGTTATAATATTCTTCAGACCTTTTCAAAACCCATCCTATCCTCAACTCTTCAAATATACTTTAAGGTAACTTTTTCAAATATAATTGGTATAGTCCATGTCCTCCTGAAAAGACTTGAGGAAGCAAAAACAATAAATAAGCATGCAACATAAACCCCAATTTACAAAACTATGTATAAAAAGGTATAAACATTTTATTGTTTTCTGATGATTTTGAAATGTAATACTCAAGGAAAAGCATACAGGTTTTTCAGCTAAGTACTTAGTATAAAAAATTTTATATACATTAGTATTAGATGTGATATTGATGATGATGATGATATTGATCATGATGATGATGATGATGATGATGATGATAGAGTGGAATGCTGATTCAGTTGTTTTCCAACTTTTTGAAACCCTTTCTTCCAACAAAATCACATACAGAAAACCAGTATGTAAAAGCGCTCTGCAACAAAGATGCTCTAGTTCCAGAGACCTATCTTGTCACCCCCCGACCGCTCCTCAGTTCACTTCCCACCTTGTCTTCTGGAAAGCCACAAGGCATCGCTGATGAAACTTTATTGTTTAAAGATTATTGGTTTAAGTGAATAGAAACTATATGGAAATTTTTAATTTACCTTAATAGAAGGTCACTGTAAATGTAGGCATAATTTAGCTTTTGTTTTAATATAGGAATATGTTAATAATTGAAGAACCATAAACTATAGAAACTCAAGGAATTAGAAATTGTAAAGGCTAGAGACATCCTAAATTCTTTTACATTTTACAGATGAGGAACTGAGGTTTAAAGAGGTTAACTGGCCCAAATTCTCATGCTTTGTCAGTAGCAAAAAATTTAGAAGAGATCTCAATTGCTTTATCACTCCACTTTATGGCTCCTCTCTATGATCCCTAAAATGAACTGCAAATATTTAAGATATTGTTTGGCTATGACTTACTCTACTCAAATTATTTCCCGTTCTTCAGTTCACAAGGTATCATTTGTACAAAATATACTAATGCCCACAAAAAAACACTAGTTTTAAATACCTTTAAAAACATTTTGAAAGCTACTACAGAAACCATAAGTTATACAGATAAGGCAAACTTACGGGTTTAAATCTAATCTGCAGAATTCAGTAACTAGTAACAGTAAAATGAGCTAACAGGGACCCTAGGTACAGAAACATATATTCCTATTATATTCCTATTATTAGCACTTGATAAAATTTCTTTTTACTGATTGTGTTTTTGGTTTTGGTCCCCACCCTACCCCCGTCCCCATTGCAAGGTAAGGATAAATGTTAACGGTACCTAAAAGTGGTTTGGAACTAATCCTGTGTTCAACACAAGTTTCTGTATGAAGTAGGGATTTTTTTTTTTAAATCCTGTCTACTCAGTTAAGGAAGATTTTGACAGTTCCACTGTTTGTTCTGTAAGCGAAAACTTAATTTATATATCTGAACTGAGATTATCTTTAGATTTGATTTTTCCTCTCTATTCTTTCAAGAAAGTTGAGGTATGTGAAAATTTTCCATGAAATTCTAAATTAGAATTCTAATTTAGACAAAAAGGAAAGAGAACCACAGTTACCATGTTAGAAAGCTTAGAATGTGAAAGTAGCTTAACCTTCCATCTTCAAAACATGGGTCAGGATCTATACGTGAGTCAGGATCTATTTATCTACATAGACAATGATTTAGTAAAGGCTCTATTGACATATATCAAAATATTCTGTATTATACCTGATTTGCTGTCAGGTAATAAATGACAAATATAAATCATAAAATAATTTTACTTGTATTATAAAATAAAAATATTAGAAAAGCCAATTTGGTTTTCAGTAACAAAAGCATAAGTTGTCAGAATAAAAAATTTAGAAAACACCACAAACTACCTTTAATGTATATGTAATGCTATGAAATAAGATACAGTGAATTCTGCAAATTTTATAACAAAAATTGCACTGATATCAGAAGAGAAATGGAAAAAACTGCCTTTTCATGTTTCTCCAAAGATTATACAGATCTGAGTAATTTACCGCTACTAAGGGACAATCACTTTACATTTGAAAAATGGCAGCATACTGTAAGTACCTAACAACGTTCTTCACTTACAGCCAAAGAACCCAAAAGACAAAACACACATCCCTTTCTCATGTATTTCACCACCACCCAAAACCTCTCCAAATACCTTCTGAAGAGAATAAGTAACTTCTTGTCATTTTCAAAATAAAAATTTTTGTAAAGGTTTGACAATTGCTGGAAAAAAAACTTACCAAATAAAATATAAATACCAAATACATCATGTGCAGGTTAAGTAATTACATTGGGAAATCCAAATCTCTGAAAATAAAACCTTTAATATATTTGAGATATAAAAATGGAGTATCATATGAAAAATTACCTTAATGACTTATGATGAAGTTACTTGAGAAGTGAAAATAAGAAGGGCATTAATTTCTCCCCTTTATGAACATGAAGAAACATACAATGAGGGAATAAAGAATAAATCTTCATCTCAAGACTAAGTAAGATTGCTTACAATGAAGAAGCATGTGAAAGACACTAGAAACGAAAGTTATGTTTGCATTTCTCTTACTTAACCAACCTTTAGCTGGTGGAAAAGGATGAGAAGGAAGTGAATCTGAACAGAGTTCCAGTGGAAACTGCAGAAGTTCTTCATTATCTGTGGAGGCTTGAGAAGCAAGAAAAACACTAGTTATTTAGTAAAAATCTATTACAAATTTTTAAAAATTAAGAATCTGGGCTAACATATACATACACCCCCAATTTATTCTGGTTATTTTCTCCTAGGTTTTTCCCTGGGGACCTTCACCTGCATGATGTAGTGCTACCTTCCTTAGTAGACCATTGTGAGATGTAGAAAGGATAGTATTTGTAAATCTCTTAGCACATTACCTAGCAAATAATAAGTGCTAAATTACAATTATCCTACTCTTTGTACCTCACTAGTTCCGTGATACTTAAACTAGTTATTATCTATCTTCTTTGATAAATATCTGAACACATAATCGTTTAATACATCTATTTAACATTAATTCAATGCTATACATGTAGAATGTAATAAAATTAAAAATTTTAGAATAATTATGAATATTTTATTTAGCCAAAAAGTCACTAAACTTTAAAAAGTATAATATTCACTATTTCCCTCTCCTTTTTTGAGAACACATAAATAGTTTCTAATAATTTGGGTTACTTTGGAATACATTAAGAATGGCACTTCCTAAATTTTACTGGATAAACGACAATCTGAGAATGTGTTGAATACTATGGGAACTTTCCTGAGAAAAATACATGATGCTTACTACATCAGTAGGTTTCTCAAATGCCTTGAGGACCTCGTTAGAGATCCTAGACTAGAAGCCTCTAAATTACTGCAGAATTAATATGCTCCCATGCAAGTCTATAAAACAGCAGTATTCTCTATGTAAATACTGGTCAACCACCTCATCATGTGTGAAAAATATCAATCAGCCATATGCTTATCCACACAGTTATCCTGATAAACAGAAAAAGTGACAGATTTTCTTTAAGAAACAAGTCATTTTTATTTAACCTACCTATCCTCTGTATTTTGTCACTGAACTATAACATAGACAAACGTGAACTATGCTCCCATCCATCACAGGATTACCTCTTTGTAATGACTTTTCAACATGTGTTTTTGTGGTCTGTAAAGCCTGGTTTTTGTCAAATGTTATTGCAACTGCTGTGACTGTAACCTAGAATCACAGAAACAATATGATTAGCTAAATAATAATTGCCAAAATAAGTTTCTTACAAACCTTTTTCAGTACCATGGAACAACTTATACTAATTGGTTAATTTGTCTTTCCTAGTTAAGATTCTCAATCAGAATTATACATCGACTTAGACAGTCCATCTACAACTAAGCCCAACATGTGTAACTAAACACAGATATTTCAGAAAGAGCTCAAGAACCTTGTCTTAAAGATGGGGCCTGGAGAAATCTCACATAAGTGTGTGTGCTGGAGTGTGCATATCATTCCACCTTCAGATAATTAGTGTTCATAAAAATGAAACATACACAGTTTGATTCACACTAATATGTTTTAAAATAGAAGGAAAACAAGTTATACTTATTTAATTATGATAACATATATTAAAACAGGACAGATAAAAGCTAGAAATCTCCAGGGAATATACTCAACAATACTGGAATAACTAACTACATACGGTACCAGGTAGGTACTAGACTAATCAGATAGATCAATTCATAAATTATATAAATGTCTAACCACTATGCTGCACACCTGAAACTGATATAAAATAATATTAAATGTCAACTGTAACTGAAAGTAAATTTTTTAAAAAGCTAAAACACTTCTTTAAAAATAGACTGACTCTTAATTACCTGAATTAATTCATCTTCAGGCAGAGACACCGTAAAATTTACATGGCAAAGGCAGCAGGGGATCATGGACCGTAGTTTAAAATACAGGCTCTACACAATAGATAACATTAGTAATATCACTTTTTTTAATTTAAAAATTTATGAAAATTGGTATTTTAATGCACATTATGTTATGGCAAATAGAAAGTTTAAAAGACGAAAACAAAGGTGGTCCATTTCTATTTTGTCTATTCTTACATTAAGAGTACATTTTTAATATTTAAACACAGTAAGATTTAATCATATTATCAGTAAATCATAGAAAATAGTAAGTTTTTTAACTTACATATATACAATAAATTTTTATGAAGTTTAAAGCTACAAAATAACTTAAAATATATTTCTTTTATATAGTATCATATCTTAAGATGGAGAGGTCAACTTTAGCTTTTTATCTGACGGAAGAGTTAAGACTGATATGGAAATAAAAATAATTTAACCCACATGTGTATAAGGTATTCCTGACATACATATACTTTTTTTTTAAATTTCTTAGGAGTTTTTAACTAAAATATAGTTAGTCATAAGATTCCTACCTTGAGCAAATTTTCACAGAGATCATTAAAGTTCTTATTGAGGGCTTGATTTGTGAGGTTTAGGCTGCTTAATCGGATTACTCTTACTGATGTGAACATCTATATGGGGAAATACAACAGTATCTCATTTTATTATTTTAACTAAATACTGTAACAGTTAATAAAACTGCCAAATAATGAACAGTAATAACTGTGGTATGAAAAAGGATAACATTTTAATTGCAATAAAGAGGTCAAAAAGAAAACATATATTAAGAAGAAAATTGCTAAAATCACCTATGTTTTATTTGCTCAAAATTAAGAATGAAAGGTTCACCTGTATTTCGGATGTCCAATTATTTATACCAGGCATAATTTCGGTATTGCAACTATAAAAACCTGTCAAAATAAGTAATAGTTAAAATATATGATAAAATTTCATTTATTTTTTGTGTTAAAGAATAACATTTTTCAATTATTACATGAAGTTCTAACTGTAAGATCTATTCATTCTTGTTTTTCTAAAACTCTACACCAGGCATGTCCAACCTCCAGCCCAGGGTGGCTTTGAATGCGGCCCAACACAAATTCTTAAAACATTATGAGAGTTTTTGCAACCTTCTTTTTAGCTCATCCGTAATCATCAGGTATTAGTGTATTTTATATATGGCCCAAGACAATTCTTCTTCCAATGTGGCCCAGGGAAGCCAAAAGTTTGGACACTGCTGCTCTATACCTTGAGAAAACTTTAGACCAACTTAATAAATGATCAGGTTTTTAAAAATGTATTTCACAAAAGCATTAAAATTAAGTTCACCTAAGTTCTAACGTAAATATTTTTAAACTATGTGTTTTCAGCCTTGGAATAGCAAAGCATGAGACATTGATAAAGCCTTTTAAATAGTTAGTACTGTAATAATTATGAACTAAAATATTGATATTTTTAAAAAGTCTCATCTCAAAGGTAAATTTTTTCTGTTCACCTGAAGGAGGAGGAACATCAGTAAGAAGAGAATGTACATCTTCCATAGCATCTGTATCATCAATCTGAAAATAAAAAGATTAAAACTATTACATAAGTAGTAACTATATAAGACTTTCAAATTAAAAAATTTTATTTGCTAATTAGAAAATAGAGTAAGAAAAGTAGAACCATTTTCTCTCAATTAAAATACAAAACTTCAAAAATTCTAATATGTATAAATTTTTCCACAGTAATAAATACTTCCAAATAATTTTATATTATAAATTATGTTGAGTTTTTAAAACTGAGCTTTTTCTCAAGCTTTTATGATGGCAGGTTTCAAAATATTTACAAAAATACCATAAACAATCATTGTCTATTTGTTTAAATTAATATAGTGCAGTTTTAAAAAATAGGACTAAATCTAGAAATTCTTTAAAATAGAATTATATTGGGATAAATCCAAAGGCATGTATAAAAGAAGTAAGTCCAAATACAATTTTTCTTACATCATAATATTCCATTGCAAATAATAAAAAGTAAGCATATCCAACTTGCTTACTTTTTATATTGACATTTATCTGTGTATCAAAGGGTCTAAGTCCTAATTCACACAGTCTAAGTTTCCTCTCACATCACCCCTGGGACTTCAAGAACTACTGTCACTTCCACTTTACTTTATCTACCCACAGTCATGGCCATACCCTGAACCATTTTACTCCCAGATCTCAAGCCTTCTCCAACTATTAACAAAATCCCGTCTCTCTCTCTCTCTCTCCTTTCTCTTATGCAAGTTGCATCTTGTCCTCAGTTTTCAGCCCACATTTGAAGCACTTCTGTTCTCTACTTAGCTAGGAACCCAGGATCAGAAATATCAATAATGCCCTAGCCTAGATCAAACTTCAGGTAATGCTAAGAATCAGCTGGAGAATTTGTTAAACAGATTCCTGGGCCCCACAATTTGTATTTCTTACAAGTTCCGAGACAGTGCTGACACTACAGTTAGTCATGGTCTACTTTGAATAGCACTGCTCTAAACAGTACCCTTTAACCTTACATATTCTTTACTAACCACTATTTTTTTCTATTATCAGAGTGTAGGAAAATATGAGAAAAAGGCACAAAAAATCCATATAGTTTGAGTTTTCTACAAATTAACACTCGTACCTCAGTTAAGCCTCGTGCATATCCCATGGCTGACATTCTAATCACATTCATGGACAGTTCTAGGCTCTTCAAACCTTCAATCCCATCTCAATACAACTCTACCATCAGCTTCCTGCTTCACTGAGATCAAGACATCTGACTTTTTTCTCTCAACTGGCACCTTACCAGAACATTTCTGAATATCTTCATTTATCTCCCTTTCCTTCAATATCAAAGGAAGATCATCTAGCTCTTTCAAAGCTAACTGTTCTACAGGGGAAGGCAGGGGGAAGAAGCTCCATAAAACTTTCGTGCCACATTTATTCTCCAAAAAACCTATTTCTCAGTGTATTTGTACAATGAAAGTTCAATTATATTATCTGAATTCACTAAGAAAACACTACACTCAGAATTCATAGTACTTATGTTTTAATTATAGTCACATGTTGTAACATATACAAGTAATTACAGTAAATGAAAGGACAGCACTTTCTTATTCAAAAATAGCTCCAAAAGTTAAATATTACTTTAAGTTTATTTTAACCCACACATTAATTTTTCCATGACCATCTGTATCATCTTGGTTTGAACAAAAAATATATTACCAAGTTATATAGTTTCAAGTTTGTTATGTCATAATTTCTATAATAAATTTTTTGATATTTATAAAAGTTGTAATGATATAAGAGTATCATATCAATTTAAGATCTTATTGTAAAAATGCACATCTTATTTTCTAAATACTTAGTCCAATGCAATCATACCTCCAAAACAAAAGCATCTTTTTTCCCATGTGAAAGGTCCAATTCTGTAACTTCATCAGAGCTTTCTGACTGAGATCTCAAAAGTCTCGAGCGTTGTCTAGGTTCTGGGATGGGTGATCCTATAATCTCTTCAGATATCTCCTAAAAGAAATGTAATTGGTTTATATTATATGATTGTATTTTTCAGGGTTTTTGTTTTTGTTTTTGTAATCTGTAGTCTTCTATTTTGAATTGAGGTATAATTGACATATAACATTGTATTAATTTTGGGTATACAACCTAATGATTTGATATTTGCATCCTTCAATTTGGTTTTAAATATTTATACTAATAGACAATTACCCATGGGAGGAAAATGCCTGTAAAATGTATTGAAAGTATATATTTAATCATAAACTTTATGAATAATTAACCATTTATAGAGTATGTATATAGATATTTCCTTTAATTGATAACAGCAGCCCTGACACACTAATCCAGAAACTTGTATTACATATAACTTCCACAGACATAGTAAGGCATTACTGACATCTACTGTACAGAGCGGAAACTACAATGAGTAGGGAACTGGAAGTACTTACAGTTCTTAAGCTATTTTCTACTCAGTGTTTAAAAGTCCTAACAGACCATAAAGAATTAAAGATTTATGTCCCCAAAGATAATTCTCTCCTATTGCCTTTCTTATTCAGTGGTAATTTTTCAAAGCTCCACATAGTAAAATGAGGAATACAATAAATGCATGTGTGCATGCGTATGTATACATAATACATACATTACACAGGTATCTGCTACGCAACTTATTTAGCCTAAATAAATTTTAGTAGTTATAATAATGACCTTTTTGAGGTCAGTATATTGTGCAATCCTACATGGGTTCATAAGCTTTTACATATTACATAGCCGAAGATCAGAACTAACTAGAGGTTCTAAGTATTTGTCAGCAACAAGGAATTGTGGGAGAATATGGATATGGGAGCACAAATGCAAAGGGTATAGCCTACTATCGGTGTAACAAGTCTATCTTTTTAAAAAGGAAGGAAGTTATATGTAAAAGTTTTTCAAAACTATAGTTTTAAATGTTCATTGCTAGTGCATACCTTACATAAGACTACCACCACACTGTTTCATAACAGAGCTATCTATGGAATACTTTCACATCCACTTACCTTGTTTGCACTCCAAATTAACCTGCCCTATATAACTTTGACAGGGTGCCTATTAAATGGCTACAAAATGAGAAAGAGCTGCAATTCAGAGGTAAAGTAGTTTGCCTGGGTTTGAAAATGAGTAAGTGAAGAACCTGTCTGAATCAGTTTTTCTGACTCTGAGTAGAGTGTTCTTCCCAATAGATACTACCTTTCTTTTTATAATTTCACAGTAGTTTAAATTTGGTTATATCTCTGTGTTCACTGTATCATGGACCTAATAAATGTAACTAGAATTTAATGTATCTTAGATTCATAATGAAGTTTCACCATTGGTGCTATTATTTCAAATAAAAGTTTTGCACCTTATTTTGATATCTTTGGTTGACTGAATTATCTCCAGTTAAGTGGTAATATACTTCTGCAGTAAAAACATTTCTCAAATGTACTGAGAAAAAAAAATCAAACAACAAAATTCATTTCATCTAGGGATATCTTCCTAAGAGAAGGAACATTCCAATCCACATTTTCAGGATGGGCATACATAGTTTTGGAAAATTGAAAACATAAAACTGTAATATGAGTAGTGGCCTGGCACACTGACTTTGTCAAAGAAATTCTAAGGTGTTATGTTATAAGACTATAATGTAGTCAGTATCTGAAATAAGGAAAGACATAGAAGATTCATAAACTGATTAGTCCCTTTTGCAGAAATCATATTCAACACATGAAATCCATATATGCTGAAACTTTTTAAATCATAAAAGCTTTATTCCCTCCTCACAACTGTACTATTATAACAGCAGAAATTCAATAAATATTTATTGAATGGATGAAGTAACTTAATTCACATTCTCTAAATATGTCTCTGTCTTCAAAAGGCTCATATTATAGTAAAGGAAGAACAACATGTAAAAGTAAGTACAATAACATATATGTAACAGGCACTGTGACAGAAACACCGACAGGTACAATAGGAACACAATGGAGGAGGCAGGTCCTATGGGAGGTCAGGATGGAAGTACAGAGTTGATAAACACTGTGATGCAAAAGAGTTCAGCTCCTATCATTAGAACCCATCAATGGAACTTTGACATATAGCTTTGCAAATCATTCCCCCCAACAGGCATAAACACTATTAGATGTACAAATAACAAAATATAATTACCAAAGAAAAATAATTACTGCAAACAAGCAGTCAATAGTGTTCTGCAAAAAGCTTTTACAAAGACTAAGTAAATATATTAACACATCAACATTTTCAGTGAATTTTAAAAAGCTCTATATCAACACTGTTCAATAGAAATAGAAAGCAAGTCTCACAGGTAATAAAATAAAACAGAAACAATTAAAACATGTAATCAATACAAACATATTCATAAGACATTTTACACTCATTTTATTTTACTAAGTCTTCAAAAATCTGGTGTGTATTTTACATCACTCAGATGACCCACGCATGGCCCATGTCCACCACACTGAACTGTAAAGCTCTAAGTAACAGCCTTGAAATTCCACCCAGATGAACAAGTTTGCTTAAAAGCTGTAAGTTTGAAGCTAAAATTCAGATGCACAGTTCCAGAAGCATAAACAGAAATTCAATAGTACATATAAAATAAAATAATAAAAGCAACAATGCTTTTATAATGTTATCCAAATTTCCTTTCAGAAGTATTTCATTATCAGAGATTCATAAAAACAAATTGTTCATTCTAACAATACATATCTTTCTTTCAACTCGGACTATAGTTATAGGCATCTGTAGAGTAGGAGGCACTATGATACCTACTGCAAAGTTGGTAAGTAGACTGACTATGGAAATGATTGGAAGGAATATTGAAAAAAAAGCCAAAAATGAAAAACTCTATTCTTTCACATTTTTACCATAAGTAAACAATCTTTCTGTTTACAAAAAAAGAACATTTTAAACCATTCATTTAGTCATTCAACAAGTATTATGAAGAATACCAGAAGGAACTGTTCTAAGCATTAGGAAGATAGCCCTGAAGGAGCTTCACCCTACTTAGAGTAACAAGCAATGGACAAAAAGGGACAGGAAGTACCAAAAACTGATGGGAGAGTTGCAAATTTTAAATAAGGTGGTCAGAGTCAGCCTCCCTATAAAGGAAGCATTTGGGCATAGACATAAAGGAGCTAAAATAATGAGTAATGAAGAGAGTGAATCTAAACAGTAAAAAACATCTTTAATGTCCACAATAAGATAACCTAAAAATACAACTAACATCTAAACAATAATTTATGTATTCACGATACAGATTTATTTTACTTACCGGAGGATTAATTTCATATAACTCTTTATTCTTAGCAATTGTGTCATTTATCTTCTTTTGCATATGAGATATATGCTGTTCATATGAGCCATCATTTGGAGTCTTCCCAGCAATCTGAATTCCACCAGGTGTTGGTAACGCTGCTAAATACACACCTGTCGCCGACTTGTAAAAATAATGGGGAAATAATTTTTTAAAAAATCTAAAAATAACAGTCCTTAACTTTTCAAATTTAGGAATGTGACCTTTGTCCTACAGGAAAAAGATAATTAGCATCAATGTATTCATAGGACATATGTGGAAGGGCACAAAAAAACAGAACTGGTAATGGGTTGTTTGCTTATGATGAGAACCCTGGGTAAGTGGGGGACAGCAGAGAAAGGAGAATTCATTTTTCAGCACATATACAACTATACTACAAAATTTTTAGCTCATGATTATAAAAAATTGCATTGAAAAAAGTTTAGGAAATAAAGATTAAAAGTTGTTAAAAGTAAATTTTTCATGAATGAGTATATAATTTACCTTTTACATGGCAAAAGTGAAAGGGAAACTTATGCAAATCAAGTGAAGAAACAGAAGTGCAGGAAGGGTAGGGAACTTAAGTTCACCTTGTCAATAAATGTGGAGAAGAGATGTAAATCTGTTTCTCACTTCAAAATCCAAGAACTTCTCACTATATCATCCTACCTTGATAATTTCCAAAAAAGAAAACTTTACTTGTTACACATGTATTTTAAATTTTTAATTAAATTACTATTAATTTCTGATTCTGTAACAGTATTACATGGCATTAATACTGGAAAACTATTAGGGGAAATACAAAACAACACACACATACATAAATGCACACTCCCACACACAAATATGTGCATTTATGTTTAAATATACTTATATAAGCACAGCAAAAAAATACATATATAAGTATAAACATCAAATTGTTAACATCAAAAGACTGTAATGGGAAAAAGATAATTTTTTAAACTCTGGATATCTGTGCATTGTGATATATATATATATATATATATATATATTTTTTTTTTTTTTTTTTTTTTTTTTTTTTTTTTTTTTTTTTTTTTTGGGGTATGTGGGTAGTTCCCTGGCTGGGAATCGAACCCAGGCCACAGAGTTGACAGCGCCAGCGCCGAAGCCTTAAGCCACTACACGACCAGGGAACTCCTACTATTATTTTTAAATTAATCAATTGTCAATTTTATAACAGTGTCTGATATCAATGATGAAGGCTGTGCAGTAGGTAACATTGACTCTCAGAATCTCTCTCTCCTGGTTAGTTCATTACTGTCCATGACTGCACCTATGACTGTCTCTGCTGGTCAACCCCACAAGACCTCTGTGCCATAGGAAGTCTTAGTGTACCATCTTTAACACTTTCTTAACTGCATTCACTAATGAAGTAAAAAGCCCAGAATGGTTGAGAACACAAACTCTGGAAGAACTAGACAGGCCTGGGTTTGAAACCCGTTTCCAGTACATGTAACCGTATCACTTTGGACAAGTTTCAACCTATCACTCATCTTTCTCCTCTTGTAAAATGAAGATATTACATTCCTTCTGGAGTAGCACAGTGCCAGATTCCCAGTAGCACTCATCAGAGATTAACTATCATGGAAGCTACTCTTTGGATCCTGAGATTTAAGTGCACAAGCTAAGACACAGAATAAAGATCAAAATTTCCAACAGCTGTAATTAGTGTGACTAGTGATCAAAAAGGAAAAGATTAGTAAAAATCAGAAACAGGAGTATTTATGGCAGGCATTGAAAAAGTATACCAGGGTCACAAATATTAATAGTTTCCTGAGGTTCAACCATCAGAAGTTTTTGATACAGTTAGCACAATGTTTCTTAAACGTATGAGTATGAATCAAGCTCTTAGTTCCCAGAGACACTCACCAATAACTAGTTTCGTGTTCAACCCAATTTACAGATTTATGTTACATCCTCCCTAAGTATGAGTTTTTAGACAAATGAATTATAATGAACACATTTTTCCAAATTAATCTAAATATCAAATATTTTAACATAAATCAGATTACTTAATCATCACATATTTCCCTTTTTTAAAATTTGTGATTAATCATTAGTTTAGCAACATCATACAATTATCCCCTACATTCAGAAATGTCCATATATGCTCTTATAGAAAAAAAATTAAGAAACAATTTAGCATTTTATCAACAAATGCATACTGAGAAAAAAAAACCAAAGTGTCGTAAATTTCTTAAATCAAATTTCTACACATATCTCAGAAAGATAACAGGGAATTCCAATTTAAAAGGTACAGTGATAAAAACAAAAATTCTGGTAGCTATGTGGTTAGAATATGAGAGGATTTCCATAAATATTGTTGGTCAGATTCCATCTGATCAATATAGATACACATTTTGCAGGCATCTAGTTCTCTGTGTCTCAAGCTATTCATAAAGGCAGGTCTTACTTTCACCCTTGACAACTTCCTAGTCAGAACCTGAATTCTAATAAGCAAAGGTAAACAGGAAGCTGAGATAAAGGGCTTTCTTACTCACAATTTATCTGCACTTAAGAAGCTCACATACTTTATTGCACATTCTTCTGTCTACTGACCACAGGTGCATTTATGATAGAATTTAATCCTCTAACAGTAGGCAGTGTCGCACATGTATTCCTTTATTGCCACCATTGAAACTAAAGATTATTTTAGTACAATGGTCTTCCCTTACCCCAAGAGTGATTGTGCCCCACTTAGGACATGTAGCAATGTCTGGACACATTTTTGGTTCTTCCCACTAGCATCTAGGGGACACTACTAAACATCCTACAATGAACAAGACAACCCACTACAACATAGTTATTCAACCTCAAATGTCAACAGTTCCAAGAAGGAAAAACTCTGTTTTATCACTGTATATAAACAACAATAAAGTCTACAATAATGGTGGCCAACTTACTAAACAAGCTACACATGATAATTTTTAGAAATGTGACTCCCGAGGTTATGGTGAGAATATAAAAATATAATAAGATAAATATAAATAAGTAAATATTTTATATAATGATTTATTAATTTAAAATAACAATAGATAATTATTTTATATATAAATATAAAAATTAAATACTTGAAAGTCTATCATATTTGTTAGTGTTTTCAACCCTTAACCAGTCTTGATGCCAGTTTCTTTAGATAAATCTGTTTAAAAGACTCTTTGAATTACACAAAATGGAATTTACAACTAAGGGAATTACAAAACAGAAATGTGTAAACTTACCGCTAAGCCCATCAACATATTTTCACCCACTGTGATCTGAATTCTCAGTCCAAATAAAGCATTCATTCCTTTGAGTTTTAGTTTATTCATTAACTGAGTATGCACTTCATATTCCATAAATGGCAACAGATTACTGATAGCTGTGGCATTTGCTTCTGCCTGTGCTTTCTTTTTTAAGCGACATAACCTGTTTTAAAAAGTAATTTAGTCAGTGGATTGTATTCTTGATAACATCTTAAGAAATGTTCAATTTTTAAAACTTTCTAAGAATGTGCTTGATAAAACATTTACTTGTTTCAAATAGGCTTAGTAAGTTATATTAATCTTTTCTGGCATTTTTTCACTGTATACATTTTTTGTTAAAAATCCTATTTCAATAAACAAAAGAGGAAAAATCTCAAAATCTCTAGATATGAAATAAATACTCATCAAAATCACTGGAGAATATAATTTAAAATCTTAAGTTTCACAACTCCACATGATCTTATGATGGATGGACAGCAGAGAAAAAAGTTAATTTACACCTTAAAGAAACATAAAACTTGAGTATCTACCACTAATTAGTGAAAAAAACACAAAGTCCTTGTTCTCATAGTTACAGTGCAGTAAAGGGGGAGGGGGGGTGGGGGGATAAACAAAGAAACAAGGCAACCTCAGATTATGTTTAAGACTGAAGTGTCTGAAATAAATAAACCAGATGAAGTGACTGAGAATAACTAAGATTGAAGGCCTCACAGAAGACATGATACCTGAATTGAGATCTTAAATACACGATAGAACTAGGAGAGGTAGAGAAAGGCAATTATAGAATGGAGCTGGCACATAAATAAAAAGAACCAAAAGAAGACCATTGTAGCTAAAGTGAAATGAGCAAAGGTGAGAGCAGTATGGATGAAGGTGTCGTTAAGTAGGATCATGATCATATTAGAGGTTTATGGTTCATGTTAAGGAGTTTGATCTTATTCTGCCAGCAATGGGAAACCCAAGTAAGTTTTAAGTAATAACATGATTTAATTTATACTTTAGGATATCATTTATATTGCTACACAAAGAATGGAGTAAAGATGGCAGAACTGATGTAGGGGGATGGTAGAGAAGAGGCTATTTAGGTGAGAGCTCAGACTAAAAAGGTAGCAGTAAAGATGAAAAGATCCCAAAACTGTGAGGTTATTTAGGCTAATAGTTCTCAAACCTTAGCTTGCATCAGAACCACCTATAGGGCTAGTTAAGAAATAATTACCAGGCTCCATGCCCAGAGTTTCTAATTCAATACATCTGTGTCTGAGAATTTGCATTGCCATAAGTTCCCCTAGGATGGTAATGCCATTTATTGGTCCAGGTTACAGTGGTTCTCAACCTTCCTAATGCCGTGACCCTTTAATACAGTTCCTCATGTTGTGGTGACCCCCAACCATAAAATTACTGGTAGCTGCTCTCTACACATGTGTGACTGGTCCGCATAAGTACATTATAAAGCCAACCCTGTCACATACACCTGTATTTGTATGGGGTGTGAGGGGTCACAACCCACAGGTTGAGAACTGTTGGTAGTACAACACTCTGAGAACTGCTGATGGAAACCAACCCCTTCCTACTGAAAAAAAAATAAGTTACAATAGTTCTAAAATCTTCTGAAAGGCATCTCAGGACCAAGGAAGGGGGTTCCCTAGTGGTATAGTGACTAGGCTTCAGTGCTCTCAATGCTGCAGCCTGGGTTCGATTCCCAGCCAGGGAACCACCCCAAAAAATAATAATAATAATAATAATTTAAGGAACAAGGCAAGGGGCTGTGTTGGGTATAAAGATAAGGAGAAAGCATAAAGAAGTTATTTTGTGGGGAAGAACAGTTCTATGTCTTGACTATGGCTGTAATTACACAAATCTACATGTGGGATAAAATAGCAAGAAAGTATACATATACACACAAATACATGAATGAATGCAAGTTCAAAAAATTTTTTAAACTGAATAAGGGCTCTGCAGTACAGTTAACAGTATAATACCAATGTCAATTTCCTAGTTGATACTCCACAATAGCTGTGTAAGATGTCACCAATGGAAGAAGGTGGAAGGGTACACAGAACTCTTTGTACCATTTTTGTAACTTCCATCACAGTCAAAGGAAACAAAACACAATGAACAATAATCAGTAGGAACAAAAAACTGAGATTTTAGATATTAAAATTATTAGTTAATAATATTACATTATATTATTAGATTATAACTTGTAATATTAGATTTGAAAAAACAAAATAAACTTCTAGAAATAAAAAATAGATTTTCAAAAATTTTACACTGCACTTATTATTGGCATATTAGAGACAGCTGGAGAAAGAATTAAAGAATCGAAAGACTGATGAAGTATCTAAAATATGAAAGAGAAACAAAAAGATAGAAAATACAGAAGAGAGAGTAACAGACATAGAGAAGGCACTGGGAAAGTCTATCATATTTTTAAGTGGAGTATCAAGAAGAGATGAAACAGGAGAATGACAAGTAATTCTGAAAATTTTCTAGAACACATAAAAGACTCCAATCTACAGATTTAAGAAGCCCAATGTATAACAATTAAGATAAAGGTAAGACTAATCTAACACTTCATAGGGAACTGCAAAAAATCAAAGACAAATAGAATAACTCACACATTACCTGAGTAAAAAACAGAGAGAGCTTTAAAGAACAACAATTAGTCTAATCAATTATTTCTCACCAGTAACAATGAAAGCCACAGGCAGTGGAAGGGTTATCTTCAATGTGCTGAAATAAAATAACCGCCATCCCAAAATATGTTTTAAAGATAAAATCAATCTATCTACACACAAGCAAAAATAGACAGCTCACCAGGATTAGACACACCAAAAGGAATAACACTAAAGATACGCCTCCAGCAACAGAAAAACAATCCAAAATGGTAAGACTAAGATGTAAGAGGGAATGAAACAAAAGTAAATGAATTGCAAATGCATTTTAGAAGAAAACACATTACTTTGTAACTTTGATGTGGGAAAGTCAGGGATGTGGAAAGATTAAGA